>JACRUU010000024.1:7393090-7598090 GCA_030449085.1 Kryptopterus vitreolus
TAACCAATCAACCTATTTCCTGCAATTGCGTGGCTTTTTCTGCCTATGACTGGTGTGTCATAACCTGGTTATCACGCACCACAGACGTAACTCACCAATGAATCTAGCAACGAAGGCAGAAGGCAACAAGAAGTCTGGCTAACCTGAATTAGAAGAAGCAAGTCGGCAATGTGGACATGACCAAGAACACAGACAGAGAAACCTGATCATCATCATCATCTTCATCTTCATCATCATCATCTCTGCTTGTATTCTATATGGTTTATGTTGAGTCTGGATATATTCATTAAGCAACACAATTTTTAATATCAGTATATTAATATACACTATACTTTATATTATATACAGTATATTATTTTATATCACTATATTAATATACAGTATACTTTGTATTATATGCAGTATATCATTTGTTATCAGAATATTAATCTGAGTTGAAGTCCAGTTACCAGTATGACACTAAAACAGGTCATAGTAATGGTTATTTTTTACTGTACAACTTAAACAGAGCCTGCCATTTTTTATTTTAACTTGAGTGTCTTTTAAAATATTATATTATATTATTGTGCTTTTACATACCTTTTTACACACTGTTACATACATCTGCACTAATGTTGTATTAATATGTGTATCAGTATAAATCTTACATACTGCATATCCTGTATATCCAGCTTTGCACACTCTCACTGCTCTTGTTTTTATAACCTTTAACTCATGTACTTCACAACAGTGTCTGTACATTTCTCACTGCCGTAGTGTTGTACTCTTTACAGTTTGCACATTCTCACTTATTATTTCATCTCTGTACAAACACTCACATATTTATCTAATCAAATCGATCTAAAACACGAGTATCTGTACTTCTTACTTGTGTGAAGGATGTGTGTACTCTTGCCATCTCTGCCCTAAGAGCCCCGGGCATTGCCGGGTCACAAGTGAAAATGGTATCAGTCACTGAATGGCTACATGTGACGAGCTACCAGCAATGCAGCTGACTTAAATGTATGGCAACGATTTGTGCTGCCAAATTGTCTAATGTGTTTTATGTGTAGTTTAGGTACATTGTTTCAGGGACTGATGTGCAGCACAAAATGAACTCTATGATGAAGTCTTGCTCTGTTGGTACTACAAAAACGGCAGAGCACAAAATTAGCTGTTAATGTGAGTGTAGATTGTAGTATTGGGACATATGACTTTTCCATTCATATGCGGTTCTTTCTTAATGTGTTACAATAAAGTTGGAGACCCAATATTATTTTTAACAAAAAGGTCTTTGGATGCAGAAGCATTTGATTTCTCCTGCAGTAGAGCTAGGAGACGCAAACCTGTTCCAGCATGTCACTGCACAAAGCCGGCTCCATGAAAATATGGTTTACATTGAGTTGGAGTGAAAGATTTTGAATGGTCTGCTATAGAGCTCGGAGCTCAAGCTTTGGGATGAAATGGAATGCTGAGTGCACCCCAGGCCTCCTCACCTCACCTGCATGAGCACCTGACTTTTCTAACACCCTTGTGGCTGGGAGAAGTTAGAAGCACACTCTAAAACATAATGGGGAATAAATGTTGAATGGAATTTTTTCTACTCTTTTTTTTTTCAACAGTGCTAAAGGGTGTGGTCAAGTCAGTGACCAAGGAGGCATATGCGATCATATATATATATATATATATAGATATATAGAGATATAGATATATATATATATATAGATATATAGATATAGATAGATAGATAGATATATTTATATAAATATTATGTACATTTTGCAACCTGTATAAGAATCATATATATCATAGAGTAATTCTGGTTTCCATCCTAAAGTGCTAAGAAATCTCAACTAACCACTCTTTCCAGCAAAGGTAAGCCGAATAGCATCTCATCAAACCTTAAGACGGATAGGTTACAACAGCAGACGACTACATCTGACATGAAGCCTCAGATTCCTGATTTTGGCCAGTATAACTGGAACTTGATTCTGTTTCGTGTTGCCTGCCTCAAGGTTCTGAATGTTTTACATTCTGAGACGCATTTCCAGCCACAATGGTTGTAAAAGTGTCCTAATTTGGTTTCCCTGTCAGCTCAAACCAGCCGGGCTATTCTCTTCTGTCCTATCAGAAAAGAGTGCAATTTGGACGCACAGTAGGATGTTTTTTGTTTTAAGTACCATTCTGTGTCAAGTCTAGAGACAGTTCTGGGTGAAAAGTCTTCAGCAGGTCAGCATTTTCTTTCTTTTTTTGTTTTTTTTTTTTTTTTATAAACTGACTTTTTGCACTTTTTGCATCAGCATTTCATTCATATACAAGTAAATTAAAGCCATAAAAATATGATTGGGAAAGAAAAGCAAGAATGTTTCTAATGTCACAAAATTTGGCAGGTTGGCAGTTCCCAAAATAAGATGCCACAGACAAGGCAGCCTTTCCAACTTATCCTGAAATTCTGGACAGCATCATGATAGTAGGGGGAAAAAGGCTTGATTAGATGATGAATAATAAAACAAAGGGGAAAGAAATTACTGATAAAGACAATGCATAATGCCTCGCATTCGTACCACCGTCCAAAAGAGACCATATGACATGTAACGACGAAGGAAAATGATCAAGCAGAAAGGTAAATAATTCAGAATTTAGACAACCATTTTGACCACTTTTGAGTTGGAAATCTTCAATGGCCTGCTATAGAGCTCTGACCTCAACCGTATAGAGCACTTTTGGACTGAACTGGAGCACTGAATGCACCACAGGCCTCCTCACCTTATATCAGTACCTGACTTTACTAAAGTCCTTGAGTCCAATGAGCACAAATCTCAATAAGCACACTATAAAATAAAAATAGTAAAACATATTTCCAAAAGAATAGAGGTTATTATAGCAACAAATGTACATGGAAAGGAATGTTTTCTATTTTATTTTATTTTTTCCGACTTTATTTATTGTATCAGTGGCTCTATAGTGCCAAAGGGTGTGGTCAATTCAATGACCAAGCAGGCATG
The DNA here is from genome assembly GCA_030449085.1 of Kryptopterus vitreolus. NCBI lineage: Eukaryota > Metazoa > Chordata > Actinopteri > Siluriformes > Siluridae > Kryptopterus > Kryptopterus vitreolus. Next base: position 7,396,075 of record JACRUU010000024.1, read on the forward strand.
TCTTTTTACCAGTATAAAATAAGTTTCAAACATCGTAACTATATGGTGTTTCATTTACAGAGAGCTTCAAAACGACTTTGTTAAAACGGCTAACACATACACTAGCATGCCAAAAATAGAGTAGGATTTGCCCTTTTTTTCCACCTTTAAACCCTGAATTCCAGTCCAGTAATATTCGAAGATAAGGCTGTTTAAAGTCATCATATCTCATATTTTATTCTTTATTCACTTGATGAATCAGTGACCCTAGTAGCAAATTAGCGCCTGGTTGGTGATTTTAGCTACTGAGTGAGCCAGCTGGCAAAAACGTAATTTGCTAAACACAAAAACACTAACAAACATATAATGTTGATTCCTATTGTAACACTGAAAGGTCACAATGTCAAAAATACTGAATGTACTGCAGCTATGCAAAATCACCAAACCCTGTATATGAGGGTGTTTTTTTTCTCTACCAGATTGGATAAGCGAATATGTGCTGTGATTTTGTTTTGGGTTTTTTTCTCAAAGTTTTTTCCACCTTTTTTCTTTTGGGTACACCTTCAAGAGAGGAATTGCCCATTCTCTGTTGCAGAATTGCCACATGGTTCAGTCAAACCACATGGTGTGTGTTGAAGGACATCCCCCTTCAAGTCATTCCAAAAAGTTTTGATTGGGTTTTTTGGGGGCTTTAATCAGGTAACTAAAGGACATTCTTCTCCTGTCCTTCAGCACTGTATGGTTGCAGGAGATTCTCATGTCATACTGAAAGGTGAATCATCTTCCCATTTTCGGTTTCCTGGCTGAGAGTTGCAGGGTCTTCACACAAAAGCACCCAGGTTTTGCACCATCCATCTTGCAGTCTATTCTGGCAAATGGGCCTTGTCCCAGGTGAAGAGAAGGAGCGATGCACACGTGATGCTGCTAGCAACAAGCTTTATTATAGAAAGGATGATCTGTGGATGATTAGAATGCATTGGGATTTTGACAAACAATCCCCGCTTCACTGCTTTTGTCACTTTCGTCTGCAGGCCGTATTTTTGTGAAGAAATTCCAAATGCACAAATATTCCGAAAGGTCTGTATAATTTGAATCAAATCTTGACTGCCTTTAGTAATAAGTCATGCAGAGTATACAGAGATGCACTCAGGATGTACAGTGAAATCTTGCATCTGTATTCAAACCTCGGGTGTAACTAAAGTTAATTAAAGCTAAATTAGTACTTTGTTAAGCTTGAACACTAAACTATTTTATTGATTATGAGTGTTTACACATACAAATAAAGCACATTTAAATTTTTTTTTTTTCATTTCAATTCCTAACCTTCATAATAAATGCAAATGCAGTGTGCATAAAAGTAGTTAGACTAGACCTAGCATAGTATTTAGTAGCTAGCTAACTACTTTTAATTTACAAAAAATTACATCAGTGTTGCGAAGGTTACTTTGGAAATGTAATAGGTTATAGATTACTAATTACCCTATTCAAAATGTAATAAGTAGTGTAACTTTTCAATTACTTTATAAAAATTAAGCAATATTTGATTACTTTTTTATTACTATCATTTGTCCACAAGATGGCACGCGGAAAAAGTGGGATATATTTTCGTAACTGAGCTCCTTCAGAATCAAATTGTTGACTAGTTGGGTGTGGATGAAGCTTTTTATCGACCTTTGCGGGGGAGGCTGGGCGGTGTGTAAGGTGGTGGTAATTGGAATTTGTAATCTTCAACATTTTCTAAAGTAACTGTAATTTAATTACATGTTCGCTGTAACTGTAACAGATTACTGTTACTTTTATTTTGTAATTAAATTACGTAACGCTGTTACATGTAACTAGTTACTCCCCAACACTGCATACTATTATAGCTAACATGCTCCTATGTTGTGAAGTTAAATAGCTAGTTAACAGCAGGAAAGCTATCCATACCAAACTATATCTGAATATCTGTTTATATCTGAATGTGTTTATACAACTAGCAACAAGCTAGCAAAACATTGCTTCCTTCTTAGTGAGTGATGCCAAGCCACAAATAGTATTCTTTCTTTTAGAGACAGGTACAAATGCTAGTTTTTGGTCTCAACTTAATACAACTTATTAGGTTATCCCCAGACCCCCCCCCCCTCCCACCCCCATATCGAATAGCAACACATGCTAAGCATTGATTGTCCTTCAGGAAAATATAAGGAAGCTTGCAACATTGTATGGTTTAAATGTTATAATTTACTATAACCGGTTAACAATACAGTACTTTTGCATTTTTAGTCCTGGAACCCATCCTTTAATAAAGTATCAGTAAAATCAGTATATCTGTTTATCTGACTAGCAAACTAACAAGCTAGCAAAATATTATGCTTTCTGACGCCAAGGCCAAGTAGCAATTTTTTTTTGAGAGCGAGAGAGAGAGAGAGAGAGAGAGAGAGAGAGAGAGAGAGAGAGAGAACTTAGACAGGTATTAAATTTTTTTTTTTTTTAATCTAAGCTTCCTATTTAGTCATTGCTTTTATTTTCTGATACAATTCTGTATGTGTCTGTCTAATGCTTGGGGATTAGTCTGATAGTACATTAGGACGTGTGCAGTCCAAATTGTAGTTCACAAGGAGCTATGCAAATTTCTGGTTAATCAGATTCGTCCTGGATATAACCTAACCAGATTAAATAGCTAGGAATAGGTTAGTGGCTCATCATGACCTTGGGAAATGCAGTTTGAATTGTGATACCTGTCCTGCACTCCTGTCTTTTTGAAGGCTCAAGTTTAAAGTCTGACTTTTATGTTGTAATAAAATAAAATGATAAATATGCTAACGATCACTGGCACATTTCGTTTCTATCTCACAAAACTGCATCTATGTTTATCTTGCTAGGGTGGATAACAGAATTTTGTGTTTTCCGTTACAAGGAGTTGCATGGGTAAGAGCCCCACAGTGACAGTGACACATCAGCCTCGTCCCGCCTGCAGCAGCTCATTGCGTTTGCCCCCTCACGCCTCAGCTTCAGCCCTGTACCCTCAGGCACTGTGCCTTCTGCTACTGCTGCCCATATCGCGGGAGACTCGCCGTTCCCTACGCCGTTCTTCTCCTGCCTCTATGGCCTGAGGAGAGGAGCAAGGTCACCCCCCAGAGCTGCTGAAGGTCAGGAGCTTTATCCTTTCTACTTCTGTATAGCACTGAAACCAACAGTGTATGTCTACTGTTGCCTGTTCTTCAGAAACACCATTGTGAGCACAGGCCAAATAAGGTATAGATCAATGGGAAGACCCGATTGCATGTTGGGTGATTGTGCTCGGACCTCCTCTTGATTTGCCCTGTAAAAGCCTCATTTATTATATGATCTCCTCCAAAGTATTTACTAGATAGCATTTGAAATCCCTTTTACGATTTTGGAAATATCCGTCAAATATATAACAATATAACAATTGGGAAAGGAGTCTCTAGTACGAGAACTTTGAACACTCGTCTGTAGAATGCACAATGCATATTGGACTTTATTGGAAGCATGACAAGTGGCTTTTTAAGATTAATAGTAAGGATTTTTATTGTCTCGTTTACATTTGCTTTAATTATTAATTAATTAAAAACATTTAATGGATTGAAGAGGAACAAATGAGGAACAAATACTTCAGGACATATTTTGGGATAGAACATCTTTTAAAAGATTAGATTAATAAATAGGTCAAGCTTGAACACTTTTGTTCGCTGAGATTGGATCGTAGTTTCATACAGATCTTGTTATTTAGTGTGTTAATCAAATGAAATATGTTGATTTGTTCACATGATCAGACAGAGGGATGTTGTCTTGTTTCGTTCATGTCCTGCCAAAGGTGTGAAGTACATTTTTTTTTAATGAATTAACACCATCAATACCGTCAGGCTCGCAAGCATTGCTTTATTCAACTGGCAAACCTGTACAAAAAAAAAGTATATTCAAGTCAAGTTGGAAATTCCAGTCATATCAAATAGCAACAGTGGCTATGCAGTGATTGGCCCGCCAGGAAAATATGGTAAAAATAATTGGGTGTTTTAAAGTTTATGATGTGCTACAATTGGTTAAACTACATGCCTTTAGCATTTTTAATGCCGGACTGAATATGTTTAACAACCTATGCAAAATAGATAGTACAAGCAAAGAGCATTTGAGGGAAAATAACCTCTTCAAGTCCGATTGAACCATTAACTCTTGGTTTTCACTGCTCTGCTTTCAGAACAATTAGATCGCCAATATTTAGACATGTTTCCTTCGTTTATTGTAAGTTGTTCGTTGCAGTTATGGTCAAATCAGCATTGGCAGCATGTTACAGTGAATGCTTTTTCTTGGCCTGGTTAAGCAGCAGAATTGGGCCGTGCTGGCTGTGGCTACGGTACTGGCGAGGGTTGGGAAAAGGAGGCGAGCGCGGGGGTGGGGGCAGGGTGCGAGTGTTGGCCGAGAGGACGAGCAGATCAGCGCCGCTCCATGTCTGCGAGGTGCTGATAAGATTGCAGGATTCTCTCGCCGTGACAGTCCGCTCAGCCACTCTGACCTTCCTCTTCACTGCTAACCCCGCGAACCCTGCCTCAGCAACCAGCACAGACTCACGTTTCCTTCCTGTTTGCCATCACACCTACTCTTTCTTTCTCTTTCCTCAGGAGCAGCTACTTCCTCTTCGCGGCGTCTTATTTCGCCTAATCTAACATGTAATGAACGGATGAGTAGGTAATTGAGAAATGAAAGTGTGAATGATTTAATGTTACCTTAATCTAAATATTCAGTAGATCGTTTTAGCTGGATATCCTCAAAAAAAGAAACCTAGCTATTTTTTTTCTCTTATTAACCATTTTATCCAAAGAATTTCAATGTCAATAATCAAAGAAGAGTGTGGCAATGGAATTGAAAAAAAAAGTTTTTTATTTGCAACAGTGTGTGTGAAATGTATTAATTTATTCATTTATATATTCATTTATAACTGAAATCTAAACCTATTATCCCATCGATTTTGATCTCCAACCTAAATTCATTAGTGCCGGATCTGCTTTCTCAACAAGCACTGATTCCTACATAACAAACCATACCAAACGCTCTTCCTCTTTTTTATTATTCGTTATATTTACATTGTCAATGTACCTTTTCATATTGTAGCTGGATTTCTATAATAGATCCCTGGTGTTAACTTGTCCCAATCCTTTATTTTTTATCATTTGTGTTCACGGATGCTTACCCACAAACAGTTGCTACTGAACTTATTCTCTTATTGCACTTACTCTCCACTTGTACACCTGATTCATCCAAATGATACTGTCACGTGCTATCATCGCAATGCATAATATTATGCAATACACCTATGTGCATGTTAAAGTTAACTTCTACCATTGGCCATTGTTGTGGTTGGTGCTAGTTGGGCCAGTTTCAGTATTTTAGAAATCGTTCATTTTGTAAATTTTCACATTTATTGAGTTTACACAGAATGGTGCATAAACAGTAAGTGAATGGCAGTTTTGTTGGTCGAAATAGATATCTAACACCCTGAGCAGACAGGAAGGCTATAATGGGCTACCAAAGAAATGGTGCTGGGGGAAAGTTGGAGCTCAGTGGTTCAAATGGTCTTCTAATTGGAAGGTTCTTAGTTCCAATCCAACATCTACCAAACTGCTGAGCCCTTGAGCAAGGCGTTTAACCCCATAACTGCTGGATAAGCTGTGGATAAGGCTCATCTTACAAATAGTGTAAATATACATGTAAAAAAATAACTTCTATGCAGGACTTCAATTCATTTTTATTTGTATTTTGACTGAAAAGCACCTAGACCAGGGGTGGGCAATTATATTCTCCAAAGGGCCGCATGGGAGACCTGAGGTGTGTTCGAGGGCTGTACTAACAATAACCTGAACTTAACTTATTTTCGATATTGTGAATTGTTGACAGGGGAGGGAAAGGAAGATGTGCACATTTTGTGTCTTTGATTGTCGTCTGGTGGGTGTGCGTATGCACTGTCTCTTTATTTTGACAGCTTTGTATCAATCTTTGGTGGAATTCTTGCTCCGGATTGAAAGGGCCAGATGTGGCCCGTAGTTTGCCCACCCCTGACCTAGGCATTGAAGCACTGTGGCCATGGCACCAGCCCATCGCTATCACCAGGGAGGAGCTGGGAACGCTCCCTTACTCACTCTTGCTTTATCTTTCTCTATTCTGTTTGTTACCTTATAATTGTTTATCGCCGATGAACAAGCCTGTGGCAAAAAATAGCATTAAGGAAGGAAGCAAACAATGGCACCCCACCCTCATCTTATGGCACCAAAAGTTCATTAATTGCAGTTCCGTTGTTAAGATGTGAAGTAATTAATAAAGAATTGTTTATGCAGTCTGTGGTGATGAGCAATTGTAGTAGACTGTTGATATTATTTACAATCCAAATACATAGGTTTTTGAGTTGCAAAGCGACTTCACAGATCTCTAGGCTGTATATATGGAACCACTCCCAGCTGTACATAGGATTGCCCTCAAAACGGTGGATAAATAGAGATATGAAGTACAATTTTTGTATTTCTAGTGGACAGGAATGTTTTGGTAACAGGTAAGTAACACTCGTGGTGAGCAGAAAAGCATATCACAATGGAAAATACATAGTGATATCAATGGGTGAATGGGATACATCAGAAGTCCAAATTTTTCGGCCAAGAACAGGATTCTAAGGCTACAAGCAAACCCAAATGGTCATGTACATAATTCTGACACATCCTGGCCATCTCCGGTCAGAAGTCTATCTAGTGAAAATCATTTTTTAAGAACGACAAAGGTTATATTAAAATGATTTATCACTAATGAGAAAGAAAAGTATCTATTTGTTTACTCAAATCTGTTCTCATTAATGATGATGGAAGAATAAATGCATTTAGACAGTGATGGTGAGATGGACTGTGTGTGTTTGTGCTTTTGAATAAGACTTTTATCTATTACCTATCTATTAAGACTTTTATTATTATTTCTCTATTATCTATCATGAATTTAGGTTCCTACAAGTATACCATTGTAGTGTATCGATCTAACTATTTATCTATCTATCTTTACACAGTATTTACAATGATCTAAAGAGAAAAAAAAATATTTCACACTCTCTCATGCCAGCACGTGTGCTCACAAAGACGCACTCATAGTATGCACTAATGAGCTACAATACACTCGGTCCCTGCTTCCTCTTTTCATTCTTTCTTTATCTCACCCTGCTCTCCCTCTCTTTTTCCCTCTCTCTCTCCCTCTCCCTGTGTGAAGGCAGACTGGGCAGTAGGCAGTGTGGTTGGGAGGAGCGAGGACGCCGCGGTGCACATTAATAATGCAGAGCCTCAGCTTCCTCCCAGCACCGTGGCCATGGCACCGGCCCATCGCTGTCACCAGGGGGGAGCTGGGAACGCTCCCTTACTCACTCTCGCTTTATCTTTCTCTCTCTCTCTCTCTCTCTTTCGCTCTCTCTCTCTCTTAATCTCTCTCTCAGTCACACACACAACGCACAACACGCACACACTCACATTCTCTCACACATCTGAACCCCAACAAACTGGGCCCCCACCAGAGATTTCACTTCATTACTGATCCCCCTGCGATGGTTGCACCACAGACCTGCGCTCATTACAGTATGAGGACTCAATCCAGGACAGAGTCGCACAATCCAACGTTGTCACTCCCACCATATTCATGTGTGACCCCCTCCATCCCACGATCACCCCACACAACCCTCTTCCTTCGCTTTTCTTTCAGAAAAGTCTCTTATACATGGTTGTGTGTGTGGGTTTTTTTTTTTTTTGCAATCAGTAAGCAAGTAAGCATGTGACATCACGAGAATATTTTGAATGAAAAAACTCTCTCTCTGGAAAAACTAATGTGAACAAATCACTTGACAGAAAACCACGTGGTGGGGAAAGAAATCATGTGATCAAATAACTGGGGATTGGTGGGACACGTTAACAAATCCTGTATAGGAATCATGTTACAATAAATTATTAATGGGGGGGGGTAACATGTTAAATGAATCCTGATTATAGTAAATGCATCATCGCTGGTATGTCAAATGAATCCTGCGAAGTGTTTGCACTTACTTTTCACACTGATTGCTTACCGTTACTGACAGGCTTGCATGCTGACTTGACCCTTTTGGCCTTACTGTTCTTCTTCTTTGCACATTATCCCACTTGGCGTGTCATCATTTATAAAGACCATGTGTTGTACCCTACAGGGATTGCTAGTAATGCTTGTGTTCATTCATAATACATAATACATATTAAAATGTAATTGAAGCTGTTACTGGAATTTCTCAGGCAATTACACGTTACTGTCAGAAAACCTCATTTCATCTGTGTAAGTCTGTGTTGTCGTATGCAGGAATGGCTCTCTCTTGCTAATGTGCCAATCAGAAGTGAAATGTTATATAAATAACCAATATTTACCATTAGCAAGAATTTGTTTTGCTGCCTCGCTAGCGCCTAAGCTTGTCTAAAGAGCTGTTAGCAAAAGAAACCAGGCTAAGTTAAAAATGTTAGCAAATGAAGCAAAACTTACCTCATTCATTCATCTTCTACCGCTTTATCCGATCTTCCCTCAGGTCACGGGAAGTCTGTGCCTATCTCAGGCATCTATGCGTATTAAGGCTGGATACACCCTGGATGGAATGCCAATCCATCGCAGGGCGCACACACACACACACACACACACACACACACACACACACACATTCATACACTAGGGACAATTTTTCAAGGTGCCAATCAACCTACCGTGCATGTTTTTTTGGACAGGGGGAAACCGGAGAAAAAAAACCCGGAGGCACGGGGAGAACATGCAAACTCCACACACACACATGGCCGAGACGGGAATCAAACCCCGACCCTGGAGTTTTGAACGTGCTAACCACTAAGCCACCATGGCCCCCTACCTCAACATACTTTTTCAAATTAATGTTTGTGTATTTGAAGGATACCCACTGGTATCAGCTTGGTAGTGGTGGGATTTGAACCTTCATGTCCGGAACCACAATGCCTTAACCACCTCCCTCCCATAATATGTTGTAGCTCACAGAAGATTACACCTTTGTCTATTCAATTCAATTTTATTTGCGTAGCGCTTTTAACAATGCAAACTATCCCGAAGCAGCTGTATAGTGCCTATACATATATCCCAAATGAGAAAACCAGTGGTGACTATGACAAGGGAAAAACTCCCTAGGACCTTGAGGAAACAAAACCAAAAGGCAACCGAAGATCTTCACCGAAGATGGCACCGAATATACATTCACTGTAGTTTAATCACTATCGAGGTGTGCTGTTCACCGATGGGAGCTTAAATGAATGACTGTTCGTGGAAATTGCAGTCCTAAACCATAGTAACAGACTTGCTTGTATTAATTACAGTCCACATCCATCATCATAGTTGTTCATGTGACTGTCGATTTACTGAAGATTTGCAACAATACCTCGGAATGAAAAGTGTCTATATGCATGACATATATTATGATGTGATATAAATGATATATATGATTATGATATAAATGTCTATATTCATGATATATTCAAGTTTCAGAGGGGAAGCTTTATGCTAGGGCCCAAATTGTACTTGAGGTACTTATTTGTGCAAATCACCAGCCATTTTTTGTTGTTGTTTCATATTAACGAACAATAAAGGTGTATTACTTATATTTATTCCCCAGGGAAACAGGATAGTATAATACAAAACAAAACAAAACAGTCGCTGAAGTATGAGGGCACAATAAATACCTCACATTTGTAAGAAATAGTTTGATTCGATTGACGTAAACACTTCTGAGTATGACCACTTACTAAATGATTACTCTGTTAAACCTTCTGCTAGTTGGAGTAGAATTTTTTGTTTTAATTAATAATAACGTTCCCCCGGTGGTGTTTGGTGTAAGAAGATGAACAGCAAAGTGGCTCTTCGCTGTCTCCTCGAAGGTTCTGCTGAAGATCTCAAACCCTTCCAGCATGCTTTCCTGAAATCCCCTTCACAGTCCTGCTCAGAAAAACCCCGGCTGTGGATCGGAGATACTGGCTCAGTATCAATTATTCATCCGTCTCTAATTGTGTTTTTTACCTGTAAATGTCAGACTGTGTCACAGAAAGAGATTTATTCCCGAAGATCCTCGGTGGTTCGGAAACGCAGGAGCGTTTTTTTGGGGGTTTTTTTTCCGGGTCTGCTCTGGATAGCTGTCCTGGCTTAACAGCGCTCTGCTATATTAAATGCGATATACGCTTTATTTTATATGTCTAGGTCAATATGGCTCCAACATTGCGTTCCCAGAAAATAACATCACAGGCCTTGGTTGCATTTCAAAATGACAGTTCTTGTCGAATGGTGTTTTTATTATTATTTTTTTTTTTATACCTTATTGAAAACTGAACAACCTATAAGATTTGTAAACATTTCCATACTCTTGGGGTGTTTTTTTTTAAGCGTTTGTGATTGTTTCTTTAAAAAAAAAAGAAAAAGAAAAAAAAAACATGCAAGTAGACAGAGCTGTAAATTCTTGACACAAATACATGCATTTGTTTTTATTCACAAAAAAAACAAAAAAACAAACAAAAAAAGAAAACAGCCCATACTTCTAATTCCAATACAAACATCGCTGTTCATTTTAAAAGATGTAGCTACTGGCAATGTCATAAAAAAAAAAAGTAACCAAGAAACAAAACTAAAAAGAAATATTAAATTTTTCAGTGCGTTTAATTGGGCAGAGCAAGAAGTGCTGTCTCCAAGTGCTTCGGAGGATGAATCCACACTTGCACAATGGCGACGTTGTAACGAAAAAGTATGGCTACGGTCGTACAGCAAAACAGTGCAGACTTCAATGTTAGGACAGACGGATGGTTTTGGCGGTCAAGGAGCTTCCAGTAGTATCAACCCCACATGTACAACAGTCGTCTATCGTGACTATACACTACCGCGGCCTCTTGACATATATTTGTTCTTTCGTTCCATTTAGAAAAAAAATGGGATATTTCTTTTTTTAACATCTTGAAATAGCTTTCATTTTTTTCCTTAAATGACAAACATTGATCAGTTTATCCAAACTATAAATTTAAAATAAAATAAAATAAAAAAGAAATACAGAGGTTGAAGTAAGAACAACGGTGCTAAAATTACAATAGTGCTTGCCATGAGCCACTAGTTTTAAAATATAGCTGTAAAATTTACATTCTCTACACAAGTACTGTATCTTTCCACACATGAACGACATTAACACCAAACACAGAAATTTTTGTTGATTGTCCACACTCAAGTCTGTCATTTCTGTTTGGCAATGAACTGTTCCAATGTTTTAAGCGAGAGAAAAAACCTGCTGGAAAAAGGACAAAAAGGTACCAAAATGGAAACATAGAAAAAGGGAATGAAAGTTGCCATAATTTTTTTTTTTTCCATTATGTTTAATTTTTGGTTCAAGGAATAAGTAGGTGCATCCATTATTCGATTGATTACGTTTTTGTAGTGTTTCTGCTTTCTTGTATGTGTGTATGTATGTATTTGTTTGTGTGTGTGTGTGTGTGTGCGTGAGTGTGTGTATATATGATGTTTCTGGTGGTTGTTTCCTCTTTTTTTTTTTTTTTTGTCGTGGTTTGGAGCCAGTGTCGTGCTGGAGTCGGTCCAAGCAAGAGTTAGCATTGCACTTGATGGCAGAGCTTTGGGTGAAGGTCGGAGTTCGCAGCCCTACTGGAACCACCGGAACGCCGCTCCTGTCGGCAGCATCACCTTCTTAGAGAAAGAAGAAAGAAAAAAAAAAACAAGACGAGAAATTACAATTAAGAGCGTGTTTTAATAAAGTGCTTTAGCATTCAGAAGTCGCTCCTGTCTGCCTGTGCTCCACTTTCCAGTTCTTTTTTTTTTCCTCCTGGAAACCTCTGCGTCTCATATGTGCTGTCCCTCCTGTCCTTTCTCCCTTCCCCCCATCCATAGGCCGTGGCCTTGGCTCCACGTGAAACCTGATATGGCACATTTATTATTTAGTCACCACGCAGTCACGTCGAGCTCTCACCCCGCTACTCACACTCATGACACTCCTTCACGTTATCGGTGTCTCTTTGTCTCGCTTCTACTTTCCCCTCCGTTCTCGCCTTGTTTACCACAGCCTGCTTCTGAATCCCAGACAGACTGGGACAAGGCTGTGGTCAGCTAAACGAGCGCAGCAGTGCTGTGTGTAGGTGCGTATCGAGTATAGAGGGTGTGTGTGTGTGTAGGTGCGGTATTAGGTTTTTATAGCCGTAGGTACGCATTGCACGCAGCCCAGCGCCGCGCGGTTTCGGGCGGTCTGCTAGCTCGAGAATTTAACAAGCGAAAATCAGGAAGTGCTTCAATTCCCACGGAGTCCATACGGAATGTCGGGTTGAATTTTTCGCTGTTAAAAATTTATTGTATCAGTATTGACTAATTCAAGTATAAGGGGCTTTGAGCTTCAGGATGTTTCCTTCATAAATGTGTATAAATGCAGCACTGATATTAATCATGGATCTGCTCGATCAACACCGACAAGGTTTTTAAAGGGAATAAGAAACGAGACGCTGTGTATTCAAAGCAAGGTTCATTTTTGTCCGATTATTAATTGCAAATAATACATTTTTTTAAATAAATAAATTGTAGACATATCCTTTCCCAAGTTATGTTTTATTATTTATGAATGCATTTTCAGGCCTCAGGTTCTTTTCCAAAGTACCGTCTCTTCAGGTCACGTGTGCGCTGAGTTTGGAACCGTATACAGTTCCCAAATGGCAGAGATGGGGAGTTAGGAAAATGTAAATCTCACAGTTTCTAAATGTATTCAATAAAAACAGGGGGGGGGGTGTAGACGTGGATTATTGAGGCTGTGTGTAGGCGCAATATTGAATACTGAGGTTCTTTGTAGGCATAGTTTGGAGGATTGAAACCGTTTTTAGGTGAAGTATGAGGTTCTATCTAGGTGTAGTATTGAACACTGAGGTTGTGTATTGGTGTATAGTTGTGTACTGTGCCTTTGCAAAGCATACGGACGCTGTATTAAGGCTGTAATAGGGATCTGCGTGGGCGTAGTATTTAGGATGCAACCGGGATCGTAGATGTGGTCGTGAGTACTAAGGTTATTCATGCATGCGGCGTTGAGTATTAAGGTTTTCTGTAAGTGCGGCATTAAGTATTTACGCTGTGTGTAGGTGAGGTAATGAGTATTGAGGCTGTGAGAAGGTGAAGTCTTGCGTATTAAAGTTGTTTGTAGGTGTAGTAGGAAGTGTTTATGTGTGCTACTGCATGCTGAGACTGTGTCGACATGTAGTAGGCTGCATCGAGGCTACGTCTGGATGTAGTAGGCTATATCGAGGGTTTATGTAGGTGCGGTAGTTGGTATTGAGACTAGGGCAGGGCTTGTGTGTACTGAGGCATGGCTGTGGAGATGAGCTGTCGCCTCCCTCCCAAAGGCAACACTACTGCGGCAGAGAATCTCACACATTCACTAACACTGCCCCAAGCCAGGAGGAGCTCACATGTCTCCTCTTGCACACACACACGCGCACACACACACACACACACACACACACAGTCAAACACACACTAGCCCACACAATCTCACTCAGTCCGAGTAACCCACATTCACAAATAAATACACAAACAGACACAAGTGCTATAAACTTTACTCATGTTAAATATGAATACACTTCCCTGAATAATCAGCATGCAACAGCAGGTTCTGATTTGACACTTCAAACCTCCATGGTTTACAGGAGACAATGGAAATACATGTTGTGGATTATAGATCTGATAAGTAAACTCACTAAAAAGTGCCTCTCAGTCCATTTTAATCCAGAGTTTATTCTCTTTTTGCCACAGATACAGTTTACCATGTGATCTAAGAAACACATTCCTCTTCTCAGGTTAAAAATGAGAGAAAGAAACAAGGAATCATTAGCATTATTATTATGTAGTAATTCATTCAGGATTAATTACTCTGATTTAACATGTAGAAAAATGCCCACCTCATGTCATGACGTCTTGTGAAACCTACGTCTGAGACAGCGTGCTAAACATCAAGTATTGGCGCTATGTCAATAGTGACCTACGAACCAGAAGTCAGCATAAAAATGCCTAACCCTCTCACAAGACTCGCTCGCTCCTGAAGACCCATGACCCATGATCTTTGCCCCAAATAGCCGAGGCTGTCACGAGGTCTTGGAGACGCAGCAGTTGGCTACTCCGACCCATCCTGACCTTCCGAAGTTTGTCCATTCTTTCCCTGTTGAAATCGCCTGATTCTGATCTCGCCGACTTTACAATGTTCGTCCTTCTGCTGTGGGTGGTCTCGCCTAGCCTTCATCCCACTTGCCCCTCGCTATAGTGTCTCAACAGGGCATGAAATAAACGACGCAACCTCTTCATTCATTCACAGGCAAGAGCATGTTAGACGTCAGATTTATACATGTGGCTAAGAGATTCCTTTCCCTGTGGTCTTAATGCAGGGGTCAAGACACCAAGCAAGTCGCGAAAACACTGCACTCATTCCTGGAGATCTACACTTGAAATGCACCCATCGTGACGTTAATGTACATTAAAAGTAAGCAAACAAGCCATTAAGAACACAATTCACTTAAACACTTAGCAGCAGAGGAAGTGTCACAGTACAGACGCTCCCCACCCTACAAATTACTTACGTTTCAAGAGTTCGTACATAGTGCGAATTTGTTCGTAAGTTCGCAATGTCTCCTAACTATGTTCGTAAGATATAAGGTATAAAAGCGGTAGTTTACTGCATTCCTGAATGCTGCACTTAAGAAAAGGTATAAAAACAATAACAGCAATACAAAATTAGTAAACAGTATAAAATAATACAGTAATGTATACGGTAAGTGCTGTACTTCCCATATCATGAATATCATGGTTAATATGTGTGTGGATGGTGGAAGAAGGAGGAGGTGGTAGGCATTACACACTCGTTCGCTACGCTCTGCATTCGTTCGTTAACCTCTGTAATTAGCTAGCGGCACGTTTTTTTTCAGATTCTGAACAAATTTTACTTTGTGAACAGGTTTGTTCATATCGGCAAAAGTTCATAAAGTGTTTGTTCGTAGGTGGAGAGCGTCTGTATAGCCAAGGAGTAGGAGAAATGACCTAAGCATTATGGTCAGCATTGGAATAAATGTAGGTGTCAAGCATTTGGGTAAATTTGGAAGCGAGTGCTTCGGATAGGCATTGGATTACATGCTGGAATACGCACTGGGTCAAGCATTAGGTTGCGAAACGGTGGATAAATGCTGTGGTAATACGGGTGGAAGACGAGGGTTTGGTGTTAGAAAAAGTTATTAAGGCATTACTGAGGTAAACGGTGGTGTCAATGAAGAAGAATGTGTTGGGAGTTAAGCAGTCGTAGGAAAGGTGCCATATTAATGGTGAGGCGAGCATTTGATTACACACTGTTCCACAGACTGGAGTAAGAAACGTGATTGGGCTAAATTGTGGGAGGAGCTGCAGTTGTAGGATGATATTAGAATAATATGAATTTAAGGGCGCATACATAAGAAGTGTTGTAATTAGTTTTGATATTAGCAATGTGAAGTTACAGGATGCTTACCGGGAAGTTACCGGGTGCTCGGTAGTTGCAGGTTGCAGGTTCAAATTTGACCACCAAGCTACCACTAATGGGCCCTTAAACAAGGCCCTTAACCTCAAAAGCCCGTTTGCTAAGTCGCTCGTTTGCTAAGTCGCTCTGTCACGCCAAATGGTGTCAATGAGATCAGAATCAGTATAAACACCGGGTCAGGTATCGGGATACATTTTGGGTTGTTTTTAAAGTCTAGAAAAAGTGTCGGCGTAGGTATGCGAGTCAGGGGGTTTCAAGTATTGATGGACGTCTTGGTTTAAGGGTGTGTCGAGCCATTCTGTCCAGTTCTTATTCTCCTGTGCTTCTCCTATTGCTGTTTAAACGGAGTGATCCCAAAATAAATTCAGACACATCAGAGAGGTGTGAGGTGGCGCACTGCACACCACCCCCTCCTCTCTCTCTCTCTCTCTCTCTCTCTATCACTATCTCTCTCTCACATGCTCACTCTCTTTCTCTACGGTTTTTTTTATACGGCCCTCACTCAGGCAACAGTACACACGATGAAACCTGCAGATCCACCAACCCCACAAACATTGCAGCAACACCCACATACCCCCCCTACACACACCCTCACAAACACACACACACCCTCTATTCCTTCTGTTTTTCTCCTAACCCCACCAACACATTTACAAACACACACACACACAAGCACCTACACCTACATATGGTTCTATACACAGGCCAAAAATGTCACTAGCCCACATATAGACGGTTTAACAAACACAAGTATCCATATGGACCCGTGCAGGTGAGGAGCTTTAGTGTGATTCGAGAGCGTGCTCCTTGGTAAAACTAGGGCGCTTTTACATATGCGGCATTTAGTCTGTCTGAAGCAAACCCTTGTGCACTTCCAGCCTCAGTGCGGTTCGTTCGGACAGGTGACTACACAGCAAATTGCACTCCAGGTGGGGACTAAAACAACCAGTCCGAGACCATCTGAGCAAAGTGGTCTCAGGCCAACACTAGCTCGCGTTTGATTGCAGCAAGAAAGCGATTCGACCCTGAATTGACCCAACTGCTGGAAGTGAGCAAACAAGTTGTGTATTATGGGTTGCAGGATTTTTTGGGGGGGTTGGGGTTGGGGGGTCTACTAAAATAAGACACGAAGCACAAACAACAGAACTGCAAAAAAAAAAAAGGTTTCCTGTGCAAGTAAATGAAACGCTGGATTTAATACACAAAATTATAATGCAAAAAAAAAAAATTAAAACTATTTATCATATGATTATCTTATCATTTATTTAGCACGGACTCCATATTGAAGGGATCTTTTCTTATCATAACACAACGATCTTAGTTCTGACCCATAAATGCGAAACGGTTTAAACTATTTTTTTCCGGTGCATTTAACTATCTGTAGTAAACCCTTCGCAAACAAGACAGCCAACAAAACAAAGCATCGACTGATCCAGTGCCAGTTTTGCTCTGATCCAGCCTTACACTCAAAAAAAAAATGCAAACATCTCTTCTTTCACATATTTCACAAATATTCCTGTCAATACATACGCGCAATGTTTATGTGCTCAATAATTTCAGCTTCAAATGATCTTAATTAGAGTCGGCGCGTATGCCAACTGTATCACTCTGGGCTTGTGCCGGGAATGAGTATTTGTTTAGGGAAAAAGAAAAAAAATATAGGAAAAAAAAAACGGCCGTTTTGCAAGCCAACCAAATTATGCATCTTGTCAAAACACATGCTCGGTCTGTACAGTTTAATAATGGAATTACTCTAACAGGTAACAAGTCTGATGAGCTGCGGGAAAGAAAACCCGGAGTCACGAGAGCGACCCGAGAGGCGCCGAACCTTCGTAGCGACGTCGACTGAAATGCTTCCGCCACCTGTTTTTACAAAAGGCTCGTCGCGCGAGTTTAATTGCTGTAATGTAAGATGGCACTTTGATCCCATTGCACACCATGACCTTGTTTGACTCCGCGCACAGACAAAAGTGGCCCCTAAAGCAGCGCTACAGCTTCACGCTGTACCCAATTTTCCAGCTATTAGAGCAGCTTAGGAAATGAAAGTGATATTACACTGGTGTGTCTTTGGTGCGTCCGGGCACCATCCTGTCATGTCTGAAGATTCGCGTGCATCTAAAGTTTAGAATTTGCTTAAAGGCCGTCATCAACACAACAAATTCATCCAAGTTAATGAAGTCCGTGCACTGAGGAGCGAAAGTTAGCAGGGCATGATAGTAAATAAATAATTAAATAAATAATCGTGTACGCACAAAGCATTTTCAATCTCAAACCTTTTGTTATTCACATGGCTTTGTATCAGTGTATCGGAACATCTCCGGGGACACATTATTTTATCAGGATCCTGCAGAGCAATCCTCTCTTGACACAAGATCACGAAAGTGATGCATATTTAGAAGTTTGACGGCCGGCAGAATTACAATGTAAAGTGCTGAGACAGGCCTTATCACCCCACGTTCGGACGTCGGAACGAGTCGTGCATCTCTGATATAACATTTTATAAATAAGTATGTAAAGTTAAAAAGCATTTTGAACGTTTTCAGCCAGTGTCCTTCACAACAACCTGTGTGCGAGGTTCAGATAAATAACAGGCTGCGCAAATAACAACAAGCAAACCCCTAGCCCACCCCCTCCCTCCCTCCCCAATCTACTTTCCCTTCAATAACCAGCCAAATATTTTTCCCTCTACAGATCACACTTTCCCAGACAATCGCTTCGGAAAATCATAAATGAGCGTACAAGGCTCGTCCGGGAGATATCCTTTTTCAACGATTCATTTTTTACAGGCTATAAATAATAATAATAAAAAAAATGAAATAAAAAAATATTCAATAAAAGGTTCGAGGTACACATTTACCCCCCCCCCCCCAGAGAAATATTTGGAATATTCCACGTGTGACATTTTCAACACTTGCATCATCCAAGAATGCCGAACGTCACCGAGAGAAAAACAAGTCATTTTTCTCAGTCTTTTCTGTGATATTATGGTTGATTTTTAACCTGTTAAACAAATTAGATGTTGAGTGTAAGTTAGTCATTTAAAACTAATTTGAAGTACATTATGTGAACTTCCTTAATGTCCTTGTGCCATTACTGTGGATACTGCTAAACCCAACTTGCTAATTCAAAAAAAAAACAAAAAAAAACAACCGTTACTTATTCAAGGTCACAATTTAGACATTTTTCAGCACAAAAATCAGATGCTGTCTGAAATGGGTTTGCGCAGAAACGTTTCAAAAGCTCAATTCATATTTCAATGTTGGACGGGTAATTAAATAATTAGTAATTTACAAGTAGATAATCGTGTTTCAGAATCTCTTCTACCATATTTGTATAAGAGATTGAATGATATGGACAGACAGAGAGAGAGAGAGAGAAAAAGAGAGAGAGGAAGAGGAAGAGAGAATAGAGCGCTTGAAACAATGAGAATAAAGTACTTCAAAATCATAAAGAGTAATAAAGGGGCCATCAGAAAACACATAAAAAACTAAGTAGGTGTTTCCTAAAACAATGAAAATGACACTTTTCTCTCTCTATTGATCTGAACTAATCCATTTCTCAACATGCGAACTCCTGAACCAAAGGCATTATTAGTTTTCTATCTATCTATCTCTCTGTATGTCTATCTATATATTATATCTAAACTATATATAAATATTAGGAGCTATTCCTTTTTTTAATAATATTGTATTGTGTCAATTGTACATTGTAAAGTATACTCTATGAACACACCGTATTTTACACAGATTACAAGCGTCTAATGCACTTGTAATAATGTCATTATAAAAAACGATATTAATTCACTCTCTGACTGACACAAGGCCTTTTAATATGTTTTGAAAGGAGGATAATCCCAGAAGGCATGTTAATATACCGGCATCCCATCTGTATAAGCGCGTAATTGTTGAAAACCATTAATTAGTGCCAAAATGATGACGCATTACGTAGCTCATGTTCTGGATGAGAAGGTACCCGCGCCTTAGTGCGTTCCCGTATTCATCACCTATTTAATACGACCTCAACTTGAGTTAATTCACAAAGAGGAGGTAATGCATAATCTGCATATTAACACTCTCGAACCGGTTCCATTTGGATATCATTCATTTACACATCCAATACACCGTTATCCATTTACATGTAATTACGAATATCTGTATTTAATGTTTTCCAACAATGGCAGAAGAAACAGAATGACTTTACAACACGAGTAATACTATATTAAGAATGAAATAACAGCTTAATATATTGTAGAAAGCCAATGGTAATTTAATCATTCTGTTTTTTCCCTAGTATAATCGTTTTGTTAACTCTACAATTTAATTCCACTTTTAAATACAAATAGTGGCTCGATGTACTTTCATTATTACTGCAGAAGACGATGAATTCGAATTGTACACGCTCTATAAAGTTTATATTCATAGCTGCCAAAAGGACAAGTTTTTTCAATCACCATGCGTCCTTTCCAAAGTCCTTAAAATTCTTCAATTTCATATTTTTGTATTTACACACATGTTAATTGTACCAGGTGCACCAAACAATATGATGAGGCTGACTACATTTGACTGATTTGTTTTTTATATTTTTGCTTTTGCTTACGACATTCAGTCAAGTGGAGTTATGTTACTTGTGTAATGTGCGCTGTCTTAAAGACCAGGTGCCTCCTATTCAGCCTTTGAAACAGATCAAGTTGAACAAGCTGTAAGGCATTTATTACTCATTACACACGTAAAACATCTGGCTACCTGATCAGCCTGACATAATTGTGGTATTTTCTATCACCCTTACAAGCATTAGTGACATTAATCTTAGCTGTCTATTAGGATCGCTTTCAAATGTTATTCAGCTTTATAACCAGCCTCGGAGGACTAGACGCATTCATTTTTAAATAAACACAAGCAGTAAAGCATGCATTATGTGAAATGGCAAATGACTCCCTGATCAGTCTGATATTGATCCTCGTTCTATTTGATGAGCTTTTGGATGATGCTTGTATATACATTAGGCAGGAAGACATTCGACGTTCCGCTTTTTGGTATCTTACATTAGAATAAACTACCGTGAACTATGAACATTCAACTAATAAAACGACCAACAAATTTAAAATACTAATGAATTGTTAAGTGGCAACTAATAAAACGGCAAACAATGCTAGCTTTCTAGTTTGCCAATCACTTCAATAGATTATACTGACCAAGTGCCCGAATTGAGCTCTAACACAGATTAACACACAGCTAAGTATGTGTAAGAAATACTTAGAAATGTTTAATATCAACATTAAAGAATAGACTTTGTCACATATACATTATGTAGAAGCAAGGGTCAGAACGCAGGGTCAGTCAGGGTTAAGAGCTGAGGGTTAAGAGCCTAGCTCAAGGACCCAAAAGTGGCAGATTGGCAATACCGGGGCTCGAACGCCGTCCTTCCGATCAGCACCCAGCGCTTTTAACCACTGAGCTACACCCCTCTATTATGTTTTAGAGATCACTATTAAGATACAAGAAATATATACATACTAATGTGTAAATGACCATTTTAAACATAGTGACCCATAGGGTATACATTATATCAGGGATCACCAACCTTTTTGTAACTGAGAGCTACTACATGGACACCGAGTCATATAAAGGGCTACCAGTTTGAAATACTCCTCTGAAATAACAAATTTACCTTTAGTTTATATATTATTATTATTATTATTATTATTATTATTATAATGATACTCATTTATCTATGTGAATACACTTGTGATTTTTGACAGTGACTATCAACAACGAATTAACTACATTTTACATTATAGACGCATCTCACTGATGAGTTGTGCACTTTTTATAGCAAGCCTGAGAGCTACTCATGTGCTCCTTGGGGGCTACCTGGTGCCCACGGGCACCACGTTGGTGACCCCTGCATTATATGCATTGTTTTATGTTCCAACTGCTACGTTTTGCTCTTTTAAATGTCTTATTTTTCTGAAAAAGCACATCCTATAACCTCTTAGTATTCCATTTTTAACCATGAACAGCCACAAAACCAAACGGACTGTCGACCTAATAAAAGTATTATTTTTAAGCTTCCGGTGTGTACGACATGTCAGTCTGTCGATCTCTATGGCGTTTACCCTTCACTCTTATGTGTCTGCCAAAATGCCCAGGTAACAAGGGCTTAGAGCCTTAACAGAGCAAATGTATAAAAAAATACATTGCCAAATTGACGCTAACTGTCACAAATGCTTCATAAACATGTCGGGTAGGATTGTATAAGATCATCTCAGTAAGTGTGAGTGTGAGAATTCTCATAGGTATACACTGGTCCAGTCACACAGTAGCTAACTTTCTCTACAAAAGTGCCTTTTATGCACTTGTGGTTTTATATATATATATATATATATATATATATATATATAGTGTGTGTGTGTGTGTGTGTGTGTGTGTGTGTGTGTGTGTGTGTGTGTGTGTGTGTGTGTTAGCAAAGAATTTGAATCGATCCAATTTAAAACAGTATACTGATATGACATGATTAAAACAAATTCTACTTAATCAAATGAATAACTGAATGACATATATCGTATATTACAAATAAAGCCATAACAACTTTAGATGACCTCAGCAAAAAGTTTGGAGGGCCACAGTGTTCAGCGATAGAGAGAGAAACAGAGGGCATGTGTGGCACCTGGTGCTCCAGATGACAGTTCTTTGGCCAGATGGACCATGTCAAACACAACTTACAAATGTGCATCCTACTTTTCCTACTTCAAACATACATCATCCTTACTATATATTATTACACTCATGCGTAAGCACATGCTTTGCCCGAGTCCATCTTATATGCACCGGCATTTTTTTCCCACGTCCAAACTTTTAATTTACCACAGGCTTTAAATGACACTGGGTTTTAATTGCAAACTCAAGAAGTCTACCAAAAAGCTCTTCAGCATGCATTGTCAGTAAGGCAGGCTGTGTGGAGAGAGACGTGAGGCACAGTGGGTGGACAGATTAGAGCAGTCCCCATGGTGCATGTCTGTCCTTCCACCCACTCCCCCAATCCTGCCACTGCCACCTGCCACCCCAAAGCCTCATCACCTGCCTCTTTAACCCCACCAATCTGGACCTCCAGGAAGGGAATCTGCAAAGTTCAGTTACATCTACCACGTGAAGCCTTTAGTCTAAAAAAGTGCATTCGCTGTCTTTTAGAAATCATTGCATCACAAAATATATGTAACATTCACAGAGCAGTCATTGTCGAATAGCAAAAATACCATCAATTTCAACATTTACCCTTACCCCCCCCCCCCCCCCCCCAGAAGCAGGCAAGTGTTTATCGTCTTACCTCCAGTGCAGCGGATGGTTTCTTCTTGAGCTCCTCACACTTGCGAAACTTGCAGATCTGATGACCCGTCTTGCGGTTGCGGCAGCTGCTGCATTGCTCACAGTTGATCCTGCGCCGGCAGGGCGCACACATGCCGCAACGTTTACGCTTCTTTTTGCCGGCGTTTATGGCCGAGGCCAGCTCGCTGTGCGCTGGATACTCAGCCAGACTAGCCATGTGCAGGGCACTGTCAGCAAGGAACACGCCGGCCGGTGTCATGATGAAAAGCCCGGCCGGGTTAAAAGGAAAGCCACCACCTATGCCGTACGGGAAGTCCGTGTGGCTTCCCACAGTGTCGCCTGCTGATGCGCCTTCCAGGTCGCCTGAGCCTGCTTCAGTGCCCACTCCACCCACACCCGCCCCTGCACCCATGCCCCCAGGCAGCAGCATGTGCTCCATGCCTGCTCGCTTAAGCAACGCTGCTGCCTGGGCAAAGTGTAGTAGGCCGTTGTGTCCTTCAAGTGCTTGCTCCAGGCTCCGGTCCGCTTTGGCAGGGACCAGAGCCGAAGCTGTGGATGATGAATGCTGCTGCTGTTGTTGCTGCTGTTGCTGATTTTGTTGGCCAGGCTGGACCTTGGGTTTGGCCTGGCCGTTATGGCTCAGTCCGTTGGTGTTTTGTGGGTAGGCGGCGGTATACTGGGAAAGAGTGCGAGACCTTTTCAGACTTTTGCTGAGAGGTTCGCTAATGATGCCGCTGCGATTGCGGCGCTCAATGACGGGACTGTCCTCTCTACAGCTGTGCTGATCCCTTTCCTTGTCCTTATCTTTGTCCTTGTCCTGGGCCTCGGGTGTCCGGCTGCCCTCCGGCCGTCCGCCAGACATGGTCCAGCCCCAGGGTGTGAGTGTATGTGTGTGTGTGTGGGTGGGTAGGGGTGGGGTTGGGGAGGGGACAGGGGATTGGCAAAGAAGGAGCCAGGCAGTACTCTCAGTCCACTAGATACCCAGATGTGGGAGGAGCCTCCTCTTCGACAAAATGGCCAGCCAATGGCAGGCAGGCCCTGATACCCCTTTTCCACCAGCTTTACACCTCAGCCGTCATCGTCCAGCTGGCAACCGGTAAACTACCACAAAGAAGGGTAAAGTGAGAAAGGAGGAAAGAGAAAACATATATTAGTTTATCTACATTCCACATCCTGAAAGAAACACAAAATGTTATCATGTGGAAAAGTTTTCTAAAACTTTGATGTATATAAAATATTTAACAGTTGAC
The DNA here is from genome assembly GCA_030449085.1 of Kryptopterus vitreolus. NCBI lineage: Eukaryota > Metazoa > Chordata > Actinopteri > Siluriformes > Siluridae > Kryptopterus > Kryptopterus vitreolus. Next base: position 7,420,188 of record JACRUU010000024.1, read on the forward strand.
TAAAGTTTGAGAATAATTTGTCAGCATTTAAATGAGCTTAGCCTAATTTATAGGCCCAATTTGTTACCCAAGTCAGATCTATCTTACAGCCTTTTAGATGAGGTATCCCTTCATCATTCGAAGCTACGCTAAACAAAGTTATTGAATACAACTGATAAAGTCAGGCTTTATAAGACCTGACTCAGAACCTGCTTTTTTTAAAAGCAGTGTAGATCAATACATTGTATAATTTGTTATACTTTTGCAGTGCTTTTAGGAAAGCAAGACCACAAGTCTTTATTTTAAGAGCAAGTAAGCCTTTGCTAACTACCAATGCTAACACTGGAAACAAGTTGACATATATTTGAAGGTAAAATGTAAACAAAGAGAATTTTGAATTGGAGCTCAGATTTAACCACACACTGTATTTTATATCCGAGAACAATGTCCAAAGTAAGTGTTTCCTACCAATTATTTAGCAAGTGGCAGTTAATATTTAATGCTAGCTCTAATAGTAAAAAATTGCAGTTTGACAAATTCCTCATTAATATACCCTTCAAATAATTGGTGCTGAAATTTGTTTTCAGGTTCTCATAACTGCACGTTTGCACACAGTCAACAAACTCTTTCGTGTTAATATGCCCGTGATTTTCGTCTCTGTAGTCACGTACTACAGTTTCATGGCTTCTCCAGAGTAAAACGTCACGTCTTGCTTGTCGCATTCCTTCATCGTGTTAGAATCTGCACCTCTAATGAGGCCCATCAGGCAGTGCCTACTGTAGACTGGTCAATCGAAATTCTGGATGAAATCAGATGAGCTAATAGCTGTGGTATTAAACATGCACACGTCGGAGCGACAAAGTGACATTAGCAACACCTGTGTATGGCACTGGAGAGAGGTCACATGGCAATACGGCACATTGTTTGATCGCAAACGCTTTCATTTAAGACGACTTGTTATTGCTCTTCATCAGTTTTTCTGCAATAAACAAAGAACAGGGACACACATACACGTTCAACCTCGCTGAGGAAATGGCCAGGCCTGGCCTTATAAGGGAAACAAAGGGAAGGGGAGGGAGGGCTAAGTGGGGAGGGGGGTGGGGGGTGTCTACGCAGTGTGTGGAAATTGGAAGGCCAGAATTAGTGGGAGGTAAAGCTTCAAAGGCAGGAGCGCAGCCCCCGCATTCTCCCCAGCTCAGGGGTCTGTGGCGCCAGTGGACCACAGCCAGTCCATCTCTTGCTCTCTCTCTCTCTCTCTCTCTCGCTTTCCTTCGTTCTGTTCCTGACCAGTGGCCACGCTGAGCCAGGCAGCTTCGCTTCCCGCCTGCCAAGCCAACCCCATCACACACAGATCTCACGGGTCCATGGCACAACCCCACCACCACATTTCTTATCCGTTCAACTCGCTATGTGCGCCAACACTTTCATTTGGATGCTCGAAAACTTCAGAGAAATCACGTCTTACTGAGACCTTGCTAGCTCATCACTGGCAGCCTTTGAGTTCTTTTCATTCTGGCGGAGAACAACAACATGGCACGTTCAAAATCCTTTCCACTCGCATGGATGTTGCATGGAGCCAACAATTGGCCACACACCATCAGTGACCAACCCTCCCCCCAAGCGCCATTCTTACCATCTAGAATAGGGCTCTTAAATAAAATTTCAAGTAAATTTGAAAACCACGGTTCGTGAATCACATTGTTAGAATGCGCATTATGTGTTAATTATCGATCTTACAGGCTTCAAACAACATCGTTTACTCTTCGTTTTTTGGATGGACTGGTCATCAACTGTTCTACCTTTTATCAGCATAGGTTAGGTAAATTAAAGTAGTGCAGCAATGTGCAATGCTGTCATCCCAACTGATGGTTTTTGATAGATGCCCTTAATCTAGACCTTATTTGACTGAACCTTTGAGGGCCTTGCTCAAGGGCCCACAAGTAGAGGCCTGGGGTGAGAGGGATTTAAACTTATACCTTTCCTATCAGATGTCTAAGAGCTTTAGTTTCCTAATGAACTTCCCCAAATAACTTCTAAAGCACATGTATTTATGAGTGGAAAAACAAGCAAACAATAAAAATACCAAAAAAAACATGAAAATGAAGCAGGAATATTATATCAAAATAGTAGTAGTTTTAAAATGTATATACAATAGTATATTAGTAGTATATTGTAGTATAGTATAATAGTATATTAACCCTTTATTGTCGCGAAATCGCATCAAACTGCTTCCATCCCAAACACAATTTAATGCATGTATTCCTCCAATACCAATTGATGCATATCTGACACATACCATAGATCATATTGGAGGCACCACTTGCACAATTACAGTATCTGCTTGAAAGCAAAAACACACATAATTATTTTTTTTATATGATTGTAAATAAATTCAGGCAACAAGGGGTTAAGTATCTCAAGTCACTTTAACCAAGGTATGGTTGTTGGTTCCAGACAGACTAGTTTCCGATATCTGAAAAGTGTCTAGACAGAAAATGACTGGCAGCAGTACTATGATAACTCGAAGCACTCTTTACCAGTGTGCTGGACAGAAAAACATCTCAGAACAGATTGAATCGTGAGTAACACTACAACAGAAGAAGGCCACATCGGGTTCCACTGCGAAAGAATCCGATGCTACACTTGGCACAAAGATTTAGCCAATGTTTTTCAAATCCTCAACTGTCCAGTTGAAAAAAAAAAACCTGCCTCCAATCTCTCATTTCACTCCACACAACCCCCCCCCCACCCCCCACCCCCCCCCCCCCCCCCCCCCAAATCTGTGAACCAGGCAACATCCTACACAATATCGGAGTAAGAGTACAGTATGTGTGAGAGTGTTAGTGCCTTTCAGGGCCTTGAGTTCCTCAGCCCACCTGTGTGCAGAAATTCAGCATGAGCTGAATAAATGCCTTTTAGCAGTTATTAACTGTGCAGTCATGTGGACAACCATGTGACTCATAGCAAGAGGTCGCATAAAGGTCAAAGACAAGACTTTTTCACAGAAAGAAAAAAAATGTATATATAATATATATTATATATAATATATAGATATATATATATATATATATATATATATATATATATATATATATATATACACACACAGTTTGATCTGGGAGAATATTCTGGCCAGCATGAGGATTTAACGAGTGAGGATAAATGGATCGCTGATTAAATGAGTATAAAAGACAACATTTTAAATGTTGACAAAACCTGACACACAGGATGGCTGGATAGCGGCATGTCGTGTGAGTTCATTAAAGCAATAGATCTGCATATGGCACTGTCAGAAACTAATCGAATCATTAGTATTGAAGCAGTCAGACACGGACATGATTCATTTAAATTCAAAAATTGGAAGAAAATGAGTTTGTTGTTGCCATTGGGTCGCCCATTGAGTATCCAGTTTCGCATAGAAAATGGTTTGAAAAGAGGCTCAATTAGCAAAAAGAGAAAAAAAAAATGAAGAAGAATTTTATATCCCCAAAAAATCTAATCCGAGGTTGAGTTGAATGACAATGTTTCAGCAATGTATCCTGTTATCAGAAGCCACGTTTTAAGCCGACTGCACCTCAGTTTTTTTCCAGTTATTAAATGATGAGGCAAAACACAATAAAAGAAAAAAGTCTGGTTCTGTGTCTTGTTACCTCCAGCGGTGAGTTTGGGGAACTGTCCTAGCCTTGCTTCCTGTTTACAGTCTAAATTAAATCAGTCTTGTGAGGATATACCGAGGATTCGGTTGCTGAGTAAACATGCTGTTATATATTTTTCTTTTTTTTTCTTCAGACAGCTGTAATTCTACGATGAATAACAGCGTTGTGACAACATTATGATTCACCGCAGCACTTGTGCTGAAATGATGACAGATGACAAAGCTCTATGGTGGCGTTTCTAACCTTTACGTTCTTAATGCGGCGAACGTTTTACTCGTAAACAGCTTCTTATTGGCGTTTTTTTGTTTTGTTTACATTTATACAGAGAAAAGATGAGCTAGTTCCTGGGAACGGGACTACAAACCCTACTATAGATTATGTGAACGTGTAAGACAGTGGTATAGTGTGAGTACAGCGCTTTTTCATTCTCTGGTTATGTGCTACTTCCCGGTGGCTTTATTACTTCTAGCATTGTCTTAAAATCAAACCGATTATTAAAAGTGACCCCAAGAGAGAACAAACACGGTGAATGTTAACAAGCAGTATTTACGGCATTAGTCGAACGTCTTCCTCGATAAATAAATAAAGACGAGGAAAGATTGCACGGTTAATGCGACGTTATTATCACCAAATAATTCATAATTGCATAGAGGTCTTCCTTGAACGTGCACTCGTTAAATCGCGCTGCTATCAGTCACAACGATCAGCATGTCTAGACTACATATAAACAATAACGGATCTTGTTGGATAGTTCAAGGGTATATTAACCCTTAACTAGGGTTAATTAACAGCAATTAAACATGAAGATAACTGCAAAAACTGAGGTCACAGCTAGAAAGCTTAGAATATGTTTACCAACTGTTTTGTCACATAAACAGCACTGTATATTTATATTAAGTAAATGAACTGAAACAGAATCATTACTAGGAAAGACCTCAGACCAGGCATTCATTCTAACGGCCATGAAATGATCAATTTACATGCAAAAAAAAAAATGTATCCCAAAATCCACCAATTCCTTGTTAAAAGCCACCGGGAAGCCATTGGGAATCTGTGTCTGCCATACTTTTCCTGTAAGTTTTAAAAAGAGAAAGCGAGGGTAACAAATTCAGCATTATACGAGTTCATAAGGAACTGCGTGTGTAGGGGTAAAATAACACCAGAAAGCTGTTTTATTCTTATCATTTACATATACAGTATTAACATAAGCAGGCAGAGAACATTATCATCACCAATATCACTTGGTTGTGTAGGAGTCTGGCAAAACCAGGTGATGCAGGCTAGGGTACTCAGGTAGCAGGTCATTATGTCACAAGCCCTTTAGGCCAAAACCCAATTAAGCAGTGTCCAACAAAGCCTTCCAGCATAAACCGTGAAACTGTGAAAAGTTTTCTGGAACTGTGACTGATAAAAGTGCATGGGATAAAAATGATGACAGGGCAAAATCACAGAAAACAGAGTGCACAACTGCAAATCAATAGAAGTTCTTTCGGTACTGAGTAGCCCTTACAGAAGGGGTGGGTCTCTGTTCCCAGTAAAATCCTAAAAGTTTTTTAATACTTCCATGAAATAATGTTTGCATAGGAAGCTTTTAAATGGATTCGCTTACACGGTTTACACGGTCTGTATCTTATCTTCACTGGTAGCCTGTTAAAAGGAAGAACGAATGAGATAATTATCTCATTGTGTGGGGCACGTTCTATGAATTGAACCCTGACAGAAAGCTAACAAAATGTTTAGTGCTAAGTTGGATAAGTTTATGACACAACCTAAGGCATGCAATTTTTCTTCGCCTTTATTTAGAAAGAAAAACTGAGTGTATCGAAAAAGTTCTGCAGAAACCTCAAAACATCCCCGGTGTCTAAACTCTACTTAAAAAGTTATAAGGAAACTTTGGGAACCGTCACTGATATTTTCCGTTCATTTTTTTAATTAAATCATTTTGTATTCATTAAATGCTTCATTTAACCGATTAATAATCCATGTGAAGGAAATATATCATCATACTATGTGAAGTGTATTGATTTCTTCTAATGCACATATGTACAGCATGTAATAACTCAGGTCAGCTTCAGTGTGGAGTTATTACATGCTTACAAAGTGTGTATAAGACTATAAAAAACGCATCCTTGCACAGAAACATTCCCCTTGTTTACTGTAGCAGTTTTTTCAGCACTACACCGATCCCTTCAGAAGAAGCTGTTCGAAACCACAGCTCGTGCTTCCTCCCTGGAGGTGTGTGTGTGTGTGTGTGTGTGTGTGTGTGTGTGTGTGTGTGTGTGCGCGCGTGTGTGTGCGTCGGTAATTGGTCTTCCTCTGCAGGAGAGCCAACCCATCCGAACCGGCTCCTCTGCACAGCCCCATGCCGTCCACGTACACGCGCCACATTAATCCCAACATCTCCAGCTTCGAGACAGAAATCAATAAGCGGGATGATCTGGATTCGGGTGTGCGCTTTTTTTGTTGTTGTTGTTGTTGTTGTTGTTGTTGTTGCGTGTTTGTTTTGTGTGTTGTTTAGCCATTTGCAGCCTATGTATAATTACACAGTTGTGCTTCCAATAGCGCAAATAAAATTCGAGAGGAGAACATTGAAAATTCACGTGGCCAATAAAATGACCCAAAGCAAAATAAACGGGAGAAGTAGTGTGTGTTGAGACGCCCTCTCGCCTGCGAGCCTGACAGCACAAGCGGGAGGAAAAATCTACTTGAGGTTGCCTCGAGACGTCACGCAGGCAGATGCTTATTAGTCCAGGTAATGCGGAATCTAACGCATCACTCCCCTAAAGACGGGCGGTCACACACACACACACACACACACACACACACACACACACGCGCGCACTCTTGCCCCCCTTCTCTCACTCCACTCCCTCACGCTCTCAATTTCACACACGCACACACGCACACACACACACCTCCCCAGCCACCGCCCCCCCCCCCCCCCACTCCCCTCACACTCTCAATTTAACACACGCACGCACACACACACACACACACACACACACACACGCTGATGTGAAGGAGCAATTGACGCGCGTTCAGGCGTCAGCAACATCCGCACTTTCACCATCGAGTTGAAATGAAATGAAAACTTGTCCAGTTAATGGCCAAAGTTGAATGAGTGATGGCGAGATGAGCGGCGAGCGCGGTATACACACACACACACACACACACACACACACACACTCGTCATATATCCCCGACTCCCTCAGCAACACGTTTTCCCCGTGCGCTCCAAGGCTTTAAGTTCTAGAGATGGATCTAGAGAAGGTCTCCATACTGCACAGGTGCGCTGCTCTTAGAAAGTTCCTCTGCCATACAGTGGCGCATCAACCACCGCACACCCCGGAGCTTACCTGTCCTCCTAAACACGCAGGATTCATCCACGCGCTTCCGGTGCTAAATATTTTTTCTCCCCCCGAGCCCCCTCCCCCCCCCCCCCTCCCCGCCCCCTAAAACCCCGCCGGCACGGTGAGACGACAATAACGCCCCGTGTCCTCTGGAAAAAAACATAATCCAACCAGGCAATTAAAACCTCGTGATAATCTTTTAGGGAGGGTGGAGGGGAAAAACAATCCCCCCAAAACAACCCGGTAAACATCAAACGCAGGGTTTTAAAAGCCGTTCGGTAAACATCTCATACTTGGAACAGGCAACAACAACAACAAAAAAGACGGGAAGGAAAAGGGGTTTGTTTTTACGCGTAGCCAGGAATGTATCAGGTACAAAAAAATAGCCAGGTAGTGAAATCCGAGTGACATTCGAATATATATATATATATATATATATATATATATATATATATATATATATATATATATATATATATATATATATATATATATATATATACCTTTTGTCTGGGCTCGGCGGCGTGAAAGCGCATTGCCGGCGGTCGGGGTACGGCGGCGCGAGCGCACGGCGGAACCATTCCTCTTTCCCTCTCTGTCTCTATCCCCCTCTCTCTCTCTCTCTTTTCCTCTCTCTCTCTCTCTCTCTCTGTGTCTCTCTCTCTCGTTCACCCCAGACCAGTTGATCATCAGTAAAGATGACACGCCAACTTTTGAGACTTCACCAAACTATGATCCCCTCTACTCCATGTCCACCCGCCCCTTCAATAAATCTGCATAGTCGTATAAACGCGTCCCCTAGATCCATCAGTTTATTTATTTATTTATGTATATATATATTAGTAGTATTAGTAGTAGTATTATTCGCACCTACCGAGGCAGCTTCGAGCTAAAGGGGGAGGGCTCCGAGTGTCCGTCCGAACAAGCGGTGCGTCTCCGATCCGAATCCGATCCAACGCCGCGCCGATCCACGTCACGCACGATCCGTGCGCTCCCCGGGAAAAAAAAAAAAAAACAAAAAAAAACAAAAAAAATCTCCTGAGCTCCTGAGCCAGGCGAGAGCGCGCCGAGGCGGGTCGGCGAATCACGTCCAAACGCACTTTTTTTCCCTTTCCTGGACGCCTGAACGCGTGGGCTCTCGAACCCTCTCCGCTCTCGCAATCCCACCTCTACATCCCCGCTCACGGAGACGAGCATGCAAACACATTTCATAGATTTTTGGAGCTTCACGTAAAAACCGAACTGGAGTTTTTTTCCCACGCGCTGCGCGAGGGCGGAAAGGGAAGAGGGGGTGAAAACACACACACACACACACACACACACAAACACACACACACACAGACACACACGAACGCGCGCGGAGAAAACATGGACAAACCTTGACGAAGACGTCACGATTTCTTACACAGTTTCATTGTTTGTTATTTATTCGAGGGGGAAAAGGTCGCACTTTTTTTACCGGCATGTTTATTTTTCTTCCCCCTTTTATCGCAAGGTGCACGTGAACGCGTTGGCACGCTATTGTTCCGGCTGCGCGTGATCACGAGCCGTTCCTCAACGCCTGGCAGTCGCTGTTGCGCACAGTCTATGGACTAGAGCTGCTCCACGAGCAAAAAGTTGATATGGTCCTCATACCTCTTTAAGACCGAACTTTCTTTGAACACATTCATGTTTACAGTCAAACAATGTCAAACACACACGCACGTGGTTCCCCGGTGGCGCTATTAAAGCGCCCGGCTTTTTGGATTGCAACGGTTTTGCGAGGAAAATAAAGCACCGTGTAAACACGAACCGTGCAATTAAGTGCACAACGCGTTTTATTATAATGAGCGTTTATTATTCCTAACGTTTTATGAATAGTTTAAGAAATACCAATTTGCTTAATGTTTGCATATTACCATCATTATGACGTAACTTTTTTTTTTTAATGCATATGAAATCTTTTAGAACGGTTTATTTTAGGTTTCATTTTGGCACCACGTGCAATAAGTGATTTTTCTAGAAGGTGCCCAAAGAGTTGTATAGTGTGAATGAGGTGTTGCGTGATTGCAGGGACGTGTCCACGCACACACGTAGTTTTTGGTTGATGTGTTCATCTCATCTTCTCTCTCCTCTGCTCTCTCTCTCTCCTCTCTCTCTCTCTCTCTCTCTCTCTCTCTCTCTTTTCGTTCTTTTCGTTATCATTCCGGTCTGTCCTCTCCGCGCTGAGCTGGAGTCCAGTCCGTCTCTTTGGAGTGGCCGCTCGGCTGGCAGGCGGCCAAGTCGAGTGTGTGGAAATGACACCGCCAGGGCGGCAGAGATTTTCCTTCATTTCTCTCCTTCCCGATCGCAGACGGGCTGACATTGGCTAGAAAGTGGAGCAGCTCGTCAGGGACAATCGATGCGAATCGATCGGGCCGCGCGGCTCGAGGCTTTCCGAGCTGGAAAATTACGAGGGAGAGTGAGTGAGAGAGAGAGAGAGAGAGAGAGAGAGAGAGAGAGAGAGAGAGAGAGAGAGAGGGGATGTTCTATCTGGCTGCCGAAAGCGGTGCATGCAACCTTTTTTTTTTGCGCACAAACACCCGCCGCTCACAGCGCGTTTAAAGCCTGCGTTAATCTTCCATTGAATGCCTTCCGTTTCGTCTCACTGAACCGACACACACACGCACATGCGCGCACACACACACGCACACACATACACACGCGCACAAACTCGTCGAGTTTTTTTTTTCCTTTTTTGATGGAGGAGAAAAAAAAGTCGGAGGTTTGAAAACAGTTTAGTATTTAGACATTCTTGGATTCATTCGAGGACTTCTATAATTAACTTGTATATGTCATCCGATCTTTTATAGCTAAAGTTTTGTCCTTAAATATAAGTCCGTCGCTGTTAGTTGCTTTGTTTTACGCATGCGTGACTGAGCACAGGTGAGGTGGAGTTTATTGTCGTTATTTCGTACTTACACTGTATTGCCAAAAGTTTGTGGACACCTGGTTCACCTGACAGTCGTGTTCCACATTTATTCGCATTTTGCTCATCTGGCATAATAATAATAATAATAATAATAATAATAATAATAATAATAATAATAATAAAAATAATAATAATTCCCTAAACTTCTACTTGGAAGATGTTCCTCTAGATTTTGAAGTGTGCTTGTGGAGAAGGTCATTGACTACAAGGGTGTTAGTTAAGTGATGTAGGGTGAGAAGGTGTGGAGTGCTCCAGCTCTCCAAAACTTGTAAAACATATCGTCATGGAGTTCACTTTGTGCACTGAAAGCCCTGCTGGAACAGAAAAAAAACCCATATGGTAAGAAAGGTAAGGTGTCCCAATACTTTTGTCCATCTAGTGTATATGTCATAAGGGTTCTACAGTATAAGGTACTGTAGGTAAGTTTCGATTTTAGATAAAAAGAAAAATGTACAAGATGTATACACGTTAACCCTTAATGCATCCCTATGGAGCCTTTTTTTATTATAGAAACTGTATTTATGCTGTGTGGGACCGATTCTTTATTAAAACATAAACCTTTCAATTCAATACGTTTTTGTTTGTGTAGTGCTTTTAACAAAGGACATTGTCTCCAAGAAGCTTACCACAGATAATGTGGTAATAAAAGAACGTATATGTTTGTTCCTTATAACTGTAAGTTTATCCTTAATGAGAGGGCCAGTGGTGATGAAACTCACCCCCTCTTGCCTGAATTTATTTACAATCAATTACTTATGTGTGTCTCTTCAAGCAGATAATATAAAAGCATAATTAGTGCCTTTTACAGATATGATCTTCGTGTCAGATATGCATCAGCTAGCATTGCAGGAATAAATATGCGTTCAGGCTGGAAGCGATTTTGATGCGATTTCGTGACAGTCGTCTACAATGGGTTAAAAGGGAACCCTGTGTGTCTCAGAAGGTCCATTCATTACAGTTCCATCACTGCTAAGGTGTGACGTAAAGGGCCATTCAATGCTACCTGAGGTCTTGAGCTGTTGTAAATCATATACACTACCAAATAATTTAGAAAAAGCTTCAAGTATGGAACTAGTGGGATGCTAAAATAAAAGTTGTCTTACTTATTTCTAGTTCTAAATGAATTTTGCGTTTCAGTATACCGTAATGATATAATATAATTGTTGATTTTAAGTGATGTGTTATGTCTCATCACTGGAATTATATTAATTACGTAAGATTCTCTCTCTCGCTGTCTATCACACACACACACACACACACACGTGCGCGCGTGATTAAAGACCGAAAAACAGCAGCATTCATGATTTCGAATTTTTCTAATTAAGTGTTTCAAGCCCCTAAAGCCTAACTGACTTCATGCTGTGTTCATTACACCCACGACTGTATTTCACATGTGCTGATGACGTGATAAGGATGTGTCAGCCAAGTGGGCTCAAATACAGAGCCAGATCTACGGGGTGTTTCACTCCTTGCGATAAATTGACACGACTTTTATCGAATATACAGCTTGAGCTAGAAATTAATCAGCCTCAGCCTCTCACCTACAAGCGCTTTTTTCCCCTGTGTGGATATGTTTTAGGTGGATGCACTTGATCAAACTGGGGATAATCTGATGTGGAGGCCATAAATGAAATACGCCGTATTATATCCTTTTTCTGTCTGAAGAAGAAAAGGCTTAGACCTGCGAACCCATTAATGCCAGCCTCCCTCAAAGCATACGGACATATTTTTGTATATTTTTCCATTGTATTGTCAATTATGTAGTTAAAAAAAAAATATATATATATATATATATATATATATATATATATATATAATAAACAATACAATAATTTAATCATAAAAAAACATGCTTCTTTTGAATATTTCTTTCTCAATTTTTTTAAAAGAAATGGAGCTATGAACCTTTTTTACCCCTTTTTTGCCAGACACCAGATTATCACCATTATCTCATTTATACAACTTGAGCAGTTGATGGTTAAGGGACTTGCCCAAGGGCACCAGTGGCAGCCTGCTGGTGCTGGGATTTGAACTCACAACCTTATCCACAGAGGTACCCTTGATGTATCCCATCTTCAATAAAATTAATTATTATTTTAGTTAAACTAAATCAAATGAAGGCATAAGGAAAATGTGTGTGTGTGTGTGTGTGTGTGTGTGTGCATTCATAAATTTGAGTGATTGATTGCTAAAAACAGATAATCTGTCCAGTCTAATTTGCAGACAAAATAGAATATTTTAATATGTCAGAGATTTTTTTAAATGTAGGTTTTAAGATATTGTTTAGTTAAGAACACACATGTTAGCTTGCTTACTGAAAATCTGCAGTGGAAAAAAAGGCGTTTAACAAACAACCCAATTGTTCACTCCATTTGTATAACACACATTGAATATGTGATAAATAAAAAAAAATAGTACACATAAAGAAATGTTCTTTATATTGCAAAGAATTGTTTAAATGCTTAAATTGCTCCAAATAAACACTTCCAATATATATATATAAAATATCCTTTATTGGTCACATATACATTACAGCACAGTGAGATTCTTTTCTTCGCATATCCCAGCTTAATGTTGGTAGCTGGGGTCAGAGCGCAGGGTGCCATGATACGGCGCCCCTGGAGCACAGAGGGTTAAGGGTCTTGCTCAAGGACCCAAAGGCGGCAGCTTGGCCATACCGGTGCTCGAACCCGGATCTTCCGATTAGCAGCTCAGCGCCTTAGACCACTGAGCTACCCCCTCCCTCCACTGAGCTACCCCCTCCCTATATATATATATCTATATATATATATATATATATATATATATATATATATATATATATATATATATATATATATATACCTGGATCGGAAAGCCATCACAAGGTAGACTTTCATGCCATTGATGCCAACCTCATTAACACCTTCACAAATATTGGACATGTTTTATAGAGTATAACAGAGTGTTTTCCACTCAGAAATATAAGCTGAGAAGCCTTTAATCATCCACAGAACCCTTGAGTGGTTCTCAATACACAGATGAGTTTAACTGTTTATCATAATTGTATAATTATTTTGTGACCGCATTCTTGAATTGGGTTTTTAATTCCAATTGTTCTGGAATTAACCACATTTATTTTAAATTACTTGTTTGTATAATACCAAATTAGTACCTTGTATTGCACAATATAAAACAAGAACAATATTTCTTTTTTGAAGCTTTGTTTAACATTTCTGTAAGGTGCTCAGGACAGATGATTTCATGACGGCTTCTGAGTAAGAAAATAACTGTAAAATGAATTACTGGAGAAGAATCAAGTCATCTGGTGGACGTTTCCCAACATTCTGTAACTGTAAATTATAAACGATGAAACTTTTCTCTACGACTAAAATTGGGTTTTTAATCAACTTAATAATAGTAATTGTACCGTTCTTTTCTAGAATAATTGCTTTATAACACCATGCAGAAATCCACTAAAGCTCCATACAGAGTAGGTTTATAATCACATGAATGGGAGCTGGTTGCAATTTCTCTATATTGTCCAATTACAGTGTATGGAGAATAGGTTTCAGTAATATTGTGAAGTGTGATCACAGCACATAACTATCACACAAGATGCTTCAAAAGAAAAGAGCAGAATGAAGGGAAGAGAATCGATGAAAAACTGGGTGCCCAAGGTTGCAAATATCTATCACCGGTAAGATTTGATAATTCCCGGCGGATGAAAGAGCGCACGAATAGATTCTAAAACTCGACATCATTAAGTCGACGCCGTGTGTTTCACCGCGGACGCGTTTGCTTGCTTTCTCGCCAATGGACGCTGCATGCAGCCTCTCGCATGGGGGGGGGGAACATTGGACACGCATTGCTTGCTAAAATCCCCCGAGCGTCTCCATTTCCCGGCCAGGCCTCACCGTGTCTTACATTAAGCAGACGTCCGTCTGCGCGTCCTCTTTTAGCTTTTCAAAATCACTTCCATGCCTAAGTGGCCGGCCGCTTTCTGTGCTCTCCGGGAAGGGCGGGGGTGGGGTATGGGGTGGGGGGGGGGGGGGGGAAAAACAGTTGGCGTGGACTGCCGCACTGTTGACGCCATTTTTAGTCACTGTTTACCGTAGACCTGAACAGCCTGAATGGTTACTACGGCCTGCTTCATTATAACACATCAAGTCGCTCTATAAATGGTCACACCGATTATGGATACTCAACCTGTCTCATGACCCCAGTCACCTCTCTCTCTCTCTTTCTCTTTCGCTCCCTCACTGAGATATTTGTCTATCTATCTCTCTACCTATCTATCTATCTATCAATCTATCTGAAAATCTGTTATACTTTTTACTCCGATATACTGATGGCCCAAAGTCAAGAAACGCTGACGTCAGCAGCTCTGAGAAGGAAATGACCACTTCCCAGACAATTATGAATGAGCTCTATCGCTAATGCTAATGGGATAAGCCTGTAAAGCCCCAGGACTCACGTTATCCTCACTTTTGTATCGAAACATACGTTCTGACTTTCCTTCCCCATATATCCAGGCTAATTTATGGTAGCAAATAAGAATATGTTCTTTTTGTGCATAATGTATGCTTGACTAGACCTTTCTCCTGTGAACAGATGTAAACTGATTATTTTAGGCCGGGGAGAAAAAAAAAAGTACCGAATAATACGACGAGCTGCTGTGAATCATCCTGACACTCCCGTAATAGTAATTCACAGCCAGGGGTGTCGGGTCGGGAATTGGCGGGTAATCAAATGTCATCATAGTCTAAGTTTATACACGAAAGAAAGTCCAGTGTGTCGTGACTGGCAGGATCCAGCAGCCAGTTTGATAGGATAGAAGGGTGTGAGAGTGTAAAAAAGTTTTAATACGGATAGATTTTGTTTTCCTTCCTTAAATTGGTGTGAAGCTGGTGATTATTAGATAATAATTAATCACAGATCATTGCGGCAAATTTCTCCGATTGCCGAAATTGGTGGATTTGGGTTTTTGGAAGGGAAGGAAAAAATAGATGGTCAGCAAATATACAAGGGTCAAAATCCATTCCAAACAGTCGAAGTTTGATCTTTAATTTTATTCTACATTGCTAGAGTCCGATATGTTTAATAAGGAAAAAAAGATTTTGCACTTTTTTGTCTTTAGAATCCATTATTTATTACAGAAGGAGATCTGTAGTTTTTTTTTCTATATTTTCTCAGAATCCTGGAAAGTGTGTATGATTTAAAATGTATGTATTAACATGACTTTTTTTGTGAGGGGAAAGTCTGCTAATAGCATAAGAGAAACTTGTTTAATATTGTATAGCATTAATATTGTGTAGTATTAAGAAATTCCTCTCTTAGAATGGGAATAAAACTCATCATCTCTGATTCACATCGCCTGGTTGTTGATTGTTTTTCCTATACCAACATACACGGTTATGCTTTATTCTGTAAGGAATGTGTCCGGAATTTTACGTTATAATATCAACCCTGTCTAAAATCTTTCATTTGAGGTCACTATATGTCCCATTTTCTTCCAGCTGTGACATGCGTCTCGTCCGTAATGGCAAAATTCACCAATGAAGCGGCAATAAAGAGAACATGAGTCAGAGACCTTCAGGATTTAATAACCCTTTAAATAATCTCCGACTTTACTCGGCCGCCCTACACTTAGATTAAGGCAAGTGTCCAAGTTATAGTGGAAAACACCTCGTTTTATATTTAAGGTCTCATTAATGATCTCCATTTAGATGAGAGAATCGTTTAAGATGATTGGCTGAAAATGATTCCACCTAAAGCATGAGTCTGACCGTGTCTTACAGTGACTCTATCCTAAAAAAACTTATTAGGGTTTTTTTTTCTTCTCCTGGTTCAAAAGCTGATGACTAATCTTGAACCATTACACACTTTACCCCTACAAAAAAGAGATGACAAAATACCTCTGGCCCAGAGCCAACAACTGATGACATCAGCATTTTGGAGAAGGAAATTACCACTTTCCTGACAATTACGACTAATGCAAATGGGATTACTTTTTAAACTCACAGGATTATTGTTTACCCTTTATTCCCACCACATGTCTTGCTTTAGTTATAGAGGTTTTCACAGTAGGAAATATATAACATGCTTTATTAATAATAATAATGGGGGCACTGTGGCTTAGTGGTTAGCACGTTCGCCTCACACCTCCAGGATTGGAGTTTGATTCCCGCATAGGCCATGTGTGTGTGGAGTGTATGCATGTACCCGCCCTCCCCTCGTGCCTCAGGGTTTTTTTCCTTTGAGTTCTCCGGTTTCCCCCGGTCCAAAAACATGCACGGTAGGTTGATTGGCACCTTGGAAAATTTGTCCCTAGTGTATGAATGTGTGTGAATGTTAGTGTGTGTGCCTTGGATGGGTTGGCACCTCATACAGGGTGTATCCTGCCTTGATGCCTGAGATCGGCACAGGTATTCCACAACCTGAGGGAAGATCGGATAAATCGGTAGAAGATGAATGAATAATAATAATAATAATAATAACCATGTTTACAGTGGATATAAAATCCACATAATCTATATGAACAAACGTATTGGGACGTATGGCCTTTCCATCCATATGTGATTCTTCCGGAAACAAAGCTGAAAACACACAATTGTATAAAACGTCTTTGGATGCAGTAGTATTACAATTTCCTTTGACTTGAAACAAGGAGACCACAAGCTGTTCTGGCATGATGATACACCCCTGTGGCAGCTTCATGCAGATATGCTTTACATGTGTTGGAGTGGAAGATCTTGACTGGCCTGCTATAGAGCTCTGAACTCAACCGTATTTAAACCTTTGGAATGACTTGAAACGCTGACCGCACCTCAGGTCTCTTACATCACCTTTAATAAGACCATTGTGACTGAATTAGATCCTATCTCCAGAAAATCTGGTGAAACATCTTCCTAGAAGTGTGTAGGTATATGATTCGATGCAGTAGACTCTTTGATAGAGAGATTTTTGTAGAATCTAGGAAAACAGAATCTTAACAGTATGTCACTTTTTGTTACCACTAAAACATTTAACAAAAACTTTTTATTTGCACTGTTGAAATAGGTGGGTCAATCAAAGGTACAAAGTACAAATACTTCATTACCTTTCTTAGGAAGAAATTTGGGGTATCTATACTTTACTAAAGTAATTAGTTTTCAGTCGACTTTTTACTTCTATTCAATTTCTACGTACTTTCTACTCTTCTTTCTACTTTCTACGTTTTAAAAATAACCTCGTTACTCCTATTTCATTACGGTTCATTTTCATTCCCGCCTGTCAAAAAAACAATCCTGTCCGGATAGAGTGGATGCGATTGTAGTTGGATGAAAAGTATAAATATATACCATTCCAACTCCCTGCTGGTTTTGTTGTTGTCACTATACACCAGGAGACGGAAACCGGAAGTGAAACAGAGGTGTAGTTTATTTAACTTAATAACAGAAACAAAGAATTAGGTGAACTGTGCTTTTTTGGGAGAAAGGAACTTAACTGAACCAGGAGTAAAGTGAAGTACGGGGAAATGGGAGCACAGGAACAGGAAGGAGTCAAAGCATTACATGGTGAATGAAGTGAGAGAGGGTTTATTTAAAGGAGACTGATTAAAGAGGGGGGGGGCATGGTGGCTTAGTGGTTAGCACATTCACCTCACACCTCCAGGATCCGGGTTTGATTCCTGTCTCGGCCATGTGTGTGTGTGGAGTTTGCATGTTCTCCCCGTGCCTCAGGGGGTTTTCCTCCGGGTTCTCCGGTTTCCCCTGGTCCAAATACATGCACGGTATGCTGATTGGCACCTTGGAAAATTGTCCCTAGTGTGTGAATGTGTGTGAGTGTGCCCTGCGATGGGTTGGCATTCCATCCAGGGTGTATCCTGCCTTAATGCCCATAGACGCCAGAGATAGCCACAGGCTCCTCGTGACCCGAGGGAAGATCGGATAAAGCAGTAGAAGATGAATGAATGAATGATTAAAGACGAACAGGTGCGGGTAATTAGAAGGAGGGAGAGGCTGAGCAGGAATACTGCGAGCTATGGGGGGGCGTGGCTGGTGGAACTCTGATGGTTTAATTATTTATTTATTGATTTATTTTACCCTCTTGGTTTGTACGCAATCCATCGCACCTGCACACGACACCAATCACGTCACACTTCAGCAAGGGCATAGCCAGTGTTGGGGTCGTTACTCAAAAAAGATTATTTCTTAAAGGTTATTATTTCTATACTACTGGCTGATTCATCGCCATATTACATAGATTATATAGATTCATTACACACAGTCTGATATATTTCAAATGCTTATTGGGAAACACTCTGTTCTTGGTTGGGAATCCTTTTGTATGAATTACTGAAACAATGTGGTGTGTTATAGAAGCCCAGGTTGCTCTGATATTGACCATCGGCTATTCTGCATTGTTGGGTCTGTTGTCTTTTCCTCTTCACAATACCACATATAGTCCCAATGGCGTTTAGATGTCGAGAGATTTCTGGCCGATCAAGCACAGGTTTACCATGGTCCTTAAACCAGGTATTTTTCAGTGTGTGAATGGGCCAAGTCCTGCTGAAAAATGGAAATCGGCATCTTCAAACCACCACCAACAGTGCAAACTGAACCTCAAACAACTTGGATTCTGTACTGTGTACCTGTACCTATCCAGACCAAATGCAAAATTGACTTTTATCTGAAATGAGGCCCATGGAGCAACAGTCCAATGCTTTTGTCCTTATCTCAGGTAAGACATCTTTGATGTTGTCTCTTGATTTTATGAGTAGCTTGACACAAAGAATGTGACAGTTGCATCCCATGTCCTAAAGCATCTATTAGCTGATATTAGCTGATGTCCAATATTAAGCATTTTCACATTATTACAATTTTCTGGGTGAATGAATTTTGTGTTTTTATTTACAATATACCATAATCATCAATATTAAAAATATAAAAGTTTTTGTGGAATTAATCTTTATAATATATGGATTTCACTTTTACAATTGAATTGAATAATTAATAAATATACTTTTCGAAGATATTATAATTTATTGAGAATCACTTGGGGTACACAGGGAAAAAGAGAAAAGAAAAAGAGTTGCCATTAGTAAACATTTAACCTTAACAATGATAGAACGATAATGAATAGACTTTGGGTGAGATTATTAAGGCTGGTTCCTCTTAAGGATTCTTCCAAAAAAAAAAAATTGTTTTATCTGTTTATTTCTGTAAAGCTTATTGAGGATAATGTCCACTGTTACAATGATTTATACAACTATTCTATATTAAAGTAAATATATTTAAGTTTAGTGGTCCTTAATATATATATATATATATATATATTTTTTTTAAGCACAGATATATCAATATAACCTAAAAACAACACAAACATATAAAAACAGCATAAAAATAGATAAACATTCACATATTATAATATATGCTTCATCTAGCCATACACCAACACATTACTTTATTATTACTTACCAGGGAATTATTTACGAACAATTGTTCATTAATAGTTAAAAGTAATTACAGTAAAAACACATTTTTAAACCCCCTTCAATGGCCATCATCAGCTTTCTTTATCTATAAATTGTAGGTTAATCCACGGCTCATCCTCCATCATCCCATTGCTCCGCTACATATTTCTTTACAGCTAAATGTTGACCTGACTAGCTATATATGTATAAAATGAGTTCAGAGTAGGGCTGTGTCATTTTGAAAGTGCCATGAAAATGTCCTACACTGTGATTTTTTTTTTCATTTTTATTTAACAAATAGTCTGATATTAATTAGCCACCAGGATGTAAAATTATTTATTATCATATGGAATGTCTTTGTTTTTGCTTACAGCACCTTTAAAAATTTCCGTCTCTGTTGTTTCCATGTATTGTTATATTCACCCCCTTGGTTTGGATCTATTTCCCACTTGCCTGACACATACACCATTTTCTTTGAGTTTTACTTTTCTCCAATGCCCAAGCCATAGTAGACGCGCGAACGCGACGGAGTGTCATTTCTGACACCTTGGGCCTGGGATGTGTGAAATTCCACAGGTACACAACGCTACGCACATGGCGCTCAGCTGCAGGTGAAAAGTGTAAAGGTGGCAATGGATTTGACAAGCGTACTTGCAAGAAGCTACGTGGGAGACATTTAATGGAGAAGCACAAGTTTGGTTCCATAGTCGGTGACTGCACGCATGCTTACAGTAGGTGCAGTGAACTCGATCATTATTAAGCGGTCAAAAGGGAAATTTAGCGAGAAACAAAGGTAAAGGCTGTTCCTTAGAACAACACAGCACACGTCACGTCTCCTTACAGGACTGGGAAATGTATATGCATGGATTTCGGGGGTTATTTAATTTTTTTTTTTCCAAATGAATTCTCATTCGTATTATGGATGTTTTAAGCTAATCTTCGGTATCAATATCAGACAAATATTGGTTTGAAAACATGTTTAGAATTTATTAGATTGGTTTCCATGGCAGTCCACTAACAGAGATCCATATATGCTGCAAATGAAAATGAAACAACACCACAGAAACAAATGATCCTAAAGTACCTGCCACCACACCTGCGGTGTTTTGCATAACTTTGCAACAGAAGCTTGCGAAGTTGCTAAAAGCTTGCTTGTTTTTGCAAAGGAACGGCGAGATGATTCTCAATGTAAAGTATTTCTTTAGCTAAAAGAAACACAAATATCTTTCAAAAAAAAAAAAAAGCTCTGATATTACACTGTCACGTCATCGATATGAACGTCACTGGACAAGTTGGCCAAAGTGCTCATTTTTTTCCATGATCGTGTGTGTTTTATAACTAACAAGTGGCAAATGTTTGAAGGTAAGATTATCCATTCTATGAATAAAAGAATAATTAAGGTTTCCTCAACTTTTTTTCAAAATATTCTCTGCTTGTGTTTTAAGGAGTTTCCTTACCGTGTCTAAAAAACACATCCTTTGTAAGTAGATTATCATTTCTAAATGATTTGTAGAAAGGGATTGATAATGCAGTGGGCTGGATGTCTATTATGTTTATCCCACTCATCGTAACCACAAGTAATAGAGACCCTTTGTAGGATCTAGTCTTCATTGTCATTCTAATTAAACAGTGAAAACGATTTCCCTAGGACCGATGTGCTACATAAGACAACATAAAATAAACAAAAGGAACACAAAACTACACCGAATTATAAAGTTACAACACAAGGTGCACTGCTAGAGTGGTTCCACCTTCTCTCAAGGTAAGAGGCAAGTTAAGCTCAAGGATCTTCATTGTTCTGGCACTGAGGTGGTTCCCCTGGACTTCCCCTGGACTTCCCCTGGACGTCCGAGTCACTGGCTCATCTTCAAGCAAAAACAAAAGACCTGTCTATTCCAATAACACTTAACCTAACACTTCTTCCTTCTCACACTGTCTTGTAGTAGACACTGTAGCGCCAACCAGTACGGAACTCAAGGATGTGGATGTCCGTATACAAGAAGTCGGAAATATATATGAAGTAGTAAAGAAAAGAAAATGGATTTTTTTTCTTTTGGAGACAGAACGATCTGAAATGCATTGAAATGATTCCCGGATGCATGTACATATAAATGTACTTCCCGTGAATAGTGCTTGTTCCCAAACTGGCTGTCTTGGACCAACAAACGTATTGTCGATTGCAAAAGCATTTTCTGTAGTGTACCATCTATGATTTAACAACAGAAATATTGATCGTCGGGGCTGCCAGCTTTACTATTATCTGCAGGAAATTGGTAGAGCGGATAGACAGGTCATGACCCACTTGATTCTTGGGAGCTGAGTCTTTTCTCATATAGAAACAGACACTCGTAACATTTATGTCATTTCTTGCTAAGCTTTTTTGGATTCAGTACTAATTTTTTTCACCCTATTATATTCTGGAAGCCGCATTGTTGCAGGCCTCTTACAATCACAACATTGAATCTGGAAAACACGGCACTGTACATGATGAAGGATTCCCAGGAAGACATCATAGAGGCTCCAGCAGATACAAATCACGAACTTGCATAATCACTATAAGAGTGCGCCTTTGATTTCTGGGCTAATTGGATTCAGAGGATTATGTGAAATGGTCAATTCTGAACCAGAATGAATTGGGAATTTTGAATACGACACGGTGGCTTAGCGGTTAGCACGTTCGCCTCATCACCTCCAGGGCTGCGGGTTCGATTCCTGCCTCTGCCATATGTGTGTGTGGAGTTTGCATGTTCCCCCCGTGCCTTTGGGGATTTTTCTCCGGGTTTCCTCCGGTCCAAAAACATGCACAGTAGGTTTATTGGTACCTTGGAAAATTGTCCCTAGTGTATGAATGTGTGTGTGAATGTGAGTGTGAGTGCCCTGCGATGGGTTGGCATTCCATATAGGGTGTGTCCTGCCTTGATGCCCAAAGACGCCACAGGCTCCCCGAGACTCGAGGGAAGTTTGGATAAAGCAGTAGAAGGTGAATAAATTAATCTATATGACATGCATCAAAATGTCTCTAGATTAATGGTGCTAAATTGGCATAAATAGCAAGTTAAAACAAAGAGAAAACGTGAAATTCTGTGTCACACTGCGCTAGTCCGTGACAGAGATATTTAGCGTGACATACATTTTGATATTCAAGGCGTTTCGAGTGGCACATGCGTTTCAAGAGTGGCAAAACGTCTGGAAGACGCCTTCACCTTCACTGGGCTTAACCCCTGTAAACCATTTAGTGAACCATTCTGTATTGCACAGAACAATGGTGCATTCCCACAGAGCCCCCTAGTGGCTAGGGGGGTCCTAAACAAATGCTAATACCCATAAAAATAGATACGTCCTGGTCATAGTTACTATTGGATGAAGTGTTTATGGTAGGTGTAATGTTCCTGGTTTGCTGAATTGGTGTGTGTGTGTGTGTGTGGCAGGGATGTTGGCAGGCTTGGATAACTCAAAAATGCTCTTTATTTCCCCTTCACTCATCCTTTCACTTTACCATGCTTTATTTGGAGACAATCCCACATGGCTCCCCATTTTAATTATCTTCCTGCTCACTGACACACGGAGCAAGTGTTAGCACAAATATCAGTCATTTAGGGAACCTACTACACACCTTTCCCAGATCCGCCCCCCTTGTGGGAGTGTCGGTAGAATTTCCTGATACCAAGCCAACTCAAAGTCAGATATGAAACATGCACAATGTATTTAAAGAGTCGTAATATCACGGAACAGCAACAAATAATAACCTAATTATATAATATTTTTTTCAAATACTTTAATGATCCCACATGGAAATTGTATCCCTGTAATGTAGGAAGCTGGGGTCATAACACAGCCCCTGTAAACCTCATAGCACCTCTTGTAGCACCTCACATAGCACCTCTGGTACATTATAGCACCTCCAGGAGTACAGAGTAATTCAATAATGTAATTCGTATAAAAGTTTTTTTTTGCGTGTCTTTACTGAAATATTTCCATTTGGGTAGACTTTCACTTCACTGCATTATCTTACGTTTTACTCAATTATATTTTGCCTTTTAACTTATGATTATAACAAAAAACCTGCTCAAGCAAACAGCAAGTCACCAATTAGGGTTGAGCTGTGTTGAACTTGTTTTGATTGCCGCTTGGTTGTATCTACTTATCACGAACATACAGTTCAGCATTTTGAGAGTAATCGTCGACGGAGGAAACTCCTGCATCTAACTTTCCACAACACCCGTGGCCTTATTTACACGTTTATTTTGAAGTAGTTGAAGTGAAGGCTTTGGGGTGATTTTAATACATATCATTCAGTGTTTGTCTCATTAATATCATTCTATTAATAGACTGGTGTGCTAAGAATGAGACTTAAATAATAATAATAACCTAATATCCATAATAAATCATACTTTGGATGCTTAAGTACATTTGAAGGCAAATTCTTCTCTACTTTTTCAGCTTTTATTTTTTTTGAGAGAAATATTTTACCTCGTGATATCTTAAACACTGAACTACCACCACTCTCAAAATAATACAAATAAACATTAAAATAAAAATAATTTTAAAAAACATAATTTTTCTGCCACTTATAGCTCGTATTAAAAGCACTGTAGGTAAATCAGTCGTTAAATCTATTGTTATAGTGCATGTTGTTTTTAACCTAATTTGGGCGGCGACCCGAGAAAACCTCTCGTTTTCTACTACACAAATATTTTCTATGGACATTCCAGATCTAACATACATTCCTCTGTTATTTGAATTTCATTCATGTTTAAAGTTGTGCTATTTGTAAAAAATATAAAATAAAAAATCGGATTACCTCAAAGTACTGAAGTAGAAAATTGCATTTAAAGATTTCGTTTTGATCATGGACATTTTGATTTGATTATCCTTATGCCTGTTTCACTATGAACCATTGTAACCATACAAATTGATCAAATCCTGACATTTACTGGGTAAGGAAAGCTCATTCAGCAAGTAGGCATCTTTAAGCAAACTGACCTACGTGCGGTATTTCTAAAAAAAAATAGAAACAATAAATAAAAATGCGGTCTTAAATTTAAGCCGTATTGTAGTAACAGGAAGCAGAAACAAGAAGTATTATATCAAGGAAGTGGGGAAAATTGTGGATACACTGAATTGAAAAGCAACTCAAATATCAAAGAATCAAAATACTCCATAACATGAAACATAGACCTAAGCTTAAACCTAAACATGAACAAAACCAACATGAACCAACAACTGCCTTGAACAAAGAGTGCGATGAGCCATGAGAATACACACGCACAAAACGCAATGCTAATTACCATGAATAAGGAGTGTCAGGTGACTTGACATTTGCAGTGGGTTGTGGGAAACATAGTCTGTTTATAATCCTAAAAGAAATACTACCACTACTAGATAATAATAATAATAATAATAATAATAATAATAATAATAATAATAATAATAATATCTCGTTTGCCTGAAGAAAGGCAAATTTCTGGCACTGGTTGTAATCATGATCTGTTCATTGTAATCTTTGTCCAGTACAACACCACCTTACATGTATATCATCAAAATCTCATGAATGAAAACTGAAACAACGTCCAACAGGTTTTTACCAACTATCGAACATGATGCACTAACAGTCCCAGCTCTGCTAGCAGGATCCTTTCCTAGCTGTCTGTCTGTCTAAACAGGCAAATGACTTTTAAAAATCTTTTCACTTTGACACGTTGGGACGTCTAATAAAAGCATTTCTAACCCATTTCACAAGCTGCAATCCTGCAGCAGGCCATCTTAAGAACAAACTTAATACATAACATTACATATATTTTTTGCATTATACTACTTTTTCTCTCCAAATATATTCTATTATATACTGTATATATATATATATATATATATATATATATATATATATATATATATATATATACTTTTTTTTCAGAAAATGTATCAAGTACAAATAAATAAATAAATACAGAGGAAGAAGAACAAAGGTCCTGCATGTGTCCCCTTGCCATTTTTTGTATGTGATCACTGACATCATAATTTGAAACATTTCCATTTTTTTAATGTCACATGCTCCGTGTTTCTCAGGGAATTCTTTCATGTGTTCATTATTAAGGCTAGAGCTTGTGGCACTTACTGTTTCAGAGTATAGTGAGCCTTATGTTATAACCTGGTTATTAAGGATCTGAGACTTATTAATAGCATATCATTAGAGTTTTATGACTTATTGTTAAGAAGAATAGAACATTAGCAACTTAGAAAGTTCTATAATTATATGCATTGGAGTGAACGTGCAGTTATCGGGTGAGGCGTAAAGGGAAAATGGAAAATAAGACCAAGTGAAGTGAACATTTTGTCTCTTCAGGGAGAGAAAGAGAGTAAGAGAGAAAAAGAAGGGATAGAGAGAGAGAGAGAGAGAGAGCAGCAAGCCGTGACAAAAGAGAGGTTCGGGCGGGTGCGCTGAGCCTCAAGGCTGCGGCCACACTCAGATCTTTGTTGTTTTCTCCGTGTGCGAGACGAGGCAGAGCGCTTTTCCTGACAGGGGAGGGGATGGGAGGAGGAGGAGGAGGATGAAGGGGGGGTGGTTGGATTAGTGTTCCATGCCTCTTTCTCCAGCTGCACATAAGACCAGCACCACAGGAGAGCTCCTAAACACTGACCGAAAGAGCGAGAGACATAGAAAGAAAGGGAGTGGTGGGAGATGTACGGCTTCTCAGACACTTAGGAATGTTGTGAGCTGCGTAAGCTTTCCAAACAAACACCGCTGCGCTCCCCTCCGCTCCCTCCCCTTTCTCTTTCCCACAGCACACATGGTTTTGCTTCTGTCCTCGTCAACGTCCTCGTGACGTACCGCACTACAGCAGGACAGGATGGGCTCTCCTCGTTAATAATAGTCCCTGTGTACCTCTGGTGTCTGTTTATCACGTAGATATTGGGTCTCTCACACAAACACACACACACACTTTGCTCCAAGGAGCACACGGCAGTCTGTGCAATGGGAAGAGAGAGAGAGAGAGGTAGAGGTGTGTGTGTGTGTGTGTGTGTGTGTGTGTGTGTGTGTGTGTGTGTGTGTGTGTGTGTGTGTGTGTGTGTGTGTGTGTGTGTGTGTGTGTGTGTGTGTGTCAGGGTGGATGTCGGGTAGAGGGGGGGGGGGTTTGACTCGCATTTGAACTTTGAGAGCTATGGGCGCCATCATTTCTCAACAGTGAAGACAAGGACTCAGTGTCTTAACCTGACTGATTTGAACTATCAGCACAGGAACAGGTGCGGCCTGCACTGACGTCCTCACACGCGGCGCTGAGACGACTTCTCCAACCCAGCACTAAAGATATTCTGAACCCAAAGTGCATTTCACAAGTGAATGAACACGAAATATTCCTTCAAAATATCTTTGCAAGGCACTTCTTTACAGCAATGAGTAAAGTTCAGACTAAAAATAAATAAATAAATAAATAAATAATATTGGGGACAAATTGATCTTTCAAGGATCGATCGCCATCTGGTGGTGTCTTGGCAGTATTACAGAGCCAACTGAATGATGAATTTCAACATTACAATGTCATATGGTGTCAAAAGTATTCCTTACCCAGGTAGGGTTTAAAGACTTTTGAAGTATCAACTTTTACATAAAAGTGTAAAAGCACTGTTTTCAAAACTGCGTAATGTATAAATGTAATGCAAGGGGGAAACAATGGCACTAAGGATAAAAGCTTAGCGTGCGTCGATTTATTCAAACATCTCTCAATCGAACATCCTACTGTATGTTAATTAGCGGAGGCCGAAGAGAAAGAACCCGTTTGATAAATGAGCCAGTAATCTTGTTTTAAGTAACGACCCCCAACACTGGTTATGTCCTTGCTGGAGTGTGACGTGATTTGTGTCGTGTGTAGGTGTGATGGATCAAGTACAAACCAATAGGGTGTCGGAAAAGTATATGTTCTTACTTCTCATCCAAACACAATCACATTGTTGTTTTTTTTGTTGTTCTTTGAACAATGGACAAGCCTAAATGAAATAGGCATAAAGAGGATATTTTTTTATGTAAGGAGTAGAAAGTACAGATAACTGTGTGGAAATTTAAGGTAAAAAATGGGTTAAAAACTAATTACTACTTAAGAAGGTAATGAAGTATTTGTACTGTGTTACTTGACACCTCCGCATGGTATAATGATATATAAGTCTACTTCTGTTCTTTGTATACAAAAACACACCAATCGGCCATAACATCAAAACCACTGATTAATGAATGTCAAGACAGGGGTATTAAACGGCATTTTTTTTGCAAAAACGGCAATGTTTTGGACTCATTGGAGTATTATAGTCAGAGCAACTCTTATATATGATGTCTTGTGTGGTGTTACATATACTATTCCATAAACCAAAGACATTTTCATGGGCACCCACGGTTCACTGGTGAGTGTGTACAGTTGTATAAGTTTAATCTTTATACTTACATAATACACAGAAGCGTGTCCTTTAAGGTCTAATTAAGGGTGAATTAGTATCCACATAAGCGACTCATAAAGTATATGGAAGATATCTTTTTTTTTTCTTCTGTAGGCACATTAGCCTTTGAATGGCCATCTTAAGCTGTTAAGACAGCAGTAATATGGTATGATGTTCAGTTCGTTGAAAAAGAACAGCTGAGTAGATTTTAATGCACGATGCCAGTCTTGCCATCTGGAAAAAATTCTGAGGAGAACCACTTCAGAGCACACCT
Organism: Kryptopterus vitreolus; assembly: GCA_030449085.1. Lineage (NCBI taxonomy): Eukaryota > Metazoa > Chordata > Actinopteri > Siluriformes > Siluridae > Kryptopterus > Kryptopterus vitreolus. Next base: position 7,448,257 of record JACRUU010000024.1, read on the forward strand.
CATTTGCGCAGTAATGTGCAACTGGGAAAGTACTACTTAGACTAAAACGGATGTTTTATGCAAAACAGGTTACTGCCATTTAGGACATGTGCTCCTTATGTCTATAGACTGTCGTAGGCATGATTCTGGATGAGAAATGATGTAGCTAAGTCAGTCACTGGCGGGGAAGGGGGAGGGGGGGTTCGATCGCATCAATGTCTTTTTTAAGATTAGATTGAGTCCTTTTGGAAGTGTAGGTGTCGGTGTAGGTGTGGTCAAGTAGGTGTCGCAGTGACAGACTGCAAGAAGGCAGAATGAAATCATCGGTGCGTGCATTGTGGAACGAGGAATCGCAGCTTAGACTTCATGTGCCTCACCTTTTTCGGGTAGGCGAGAACCAGATAATGGGTAGGAACCGATCAAATTGAGAAAGGTGAATTCAAATCTCCTAGAGATAGCAAGGGGGAAATATTCTGACACGGTGCCATCTGAGTCCTAACAGCTTCTTTCCAACAACTATAAATGTGATATGTACTAATTGGCAGACAAAAAGTGGATAAATTGGAGGCAAAGTGCGACGTTGCAGAAGGAGCAGCTCAAATAACGCAATCCAGTGCAAACTGGTTTTCTCCACGTTACGTCTCTAAAGGAACAAAGGACGCTTCCTAGGCTGAACCTCTTCGTTCATACGTCTGCATTTAATTCCGTAATAAAGAAAAGAACGATTCCCAATTCAAATGCATGTAAAACAATTTTGAAGGAAGTGAGAAAGACTTTTGACACTGAGCTTGGATCCGACGTCTGAGAATGTAGTTGAGGGGGAAAGAAAAGTGAAAAAGACTTATCTTTGCTGTTCATGCATGCCTACACAAGCCTCATGTTAACCTTTGACTGGTAACAAGCAACGGTATTTTCGAGATTCTTAGATATAGGCACACAGGAGCAGAATGGCGTTTGAAAAACAGGAAGATAATACGAGCTTTTCAACGGAAAACCGAACGAAACCCATGCACTAAGAAGCATCTCGAAATGTGGATGGGTTCTACAGCATCTTTTTAAACGACACAACAAATTTAGTTTGGTACGCTGCTCTGACTTTTACAATAAAGCAAGATTGCTTCATGATGACTTCATTAATCACCAGGCTTTCTTCTCATGGCAAGCAGAAATCACAAAAACAAAACCAAAGCTCCAGAAGAATTCAAATGTCCTTGAAATGACAGCGACAGACAGGTGAGACATTCAATTAATAAACATGTGACCATGTTAAAAATAGACTCTGTCTAATCACCTTCATGCTTTATTAAACAGTGTTCTCTTGATTCTTGATGAGAGTGGTTTTGCCCATATTGCATGGCTTTTATAACAATATAAAAAAATTCCTTTGCCACACGCATGAAATTCTCTCATCAGATTCAGAAGCTAATCGCCTGCTTTTTTCATGTACAGTACATTAGACTTGCAGTTGATTTGGGTACAAACTCAACAGCTCAATTAGGTCTATAAATACTGTACAAATCCATATAATGACAAAACATTCTCAGTTAAGTACAATGGAAAGGCAGCCCATTGTTACTTTAAGATTAAAGGTTAATCAATCCAAAACAAATCTTTCAATGTATCCCCAAGTCGAGTCTACAAAACCATGAAAAACTTATGATGATTAAACTTTGTTTCATGAGGACCATCCCAGGAAAGGAAAACCAAAAACTACCTGTGATGAACATTGTAAGTATATTAGATTTACCAGCTGCAGAAACCAAAGCTTTATATTAATTATTCTCAGAGCTCAAGTGTTTACTGTTTAGAAGCAATAGTGTGAATTAAGCCTTTAGGTTAGAATGCAACAAAGAAACAATTTCTTTGGATATACCAGCTAACGAGATATTATTGGACACATTAATGGATATTATTGGATTATTAGATCACACTGTCCTGAAATTATTTCTGATTTTTGCTTCTAACAACCCTGATTTTTTTAGACGTACAGAGAAGAACCAATGGATCCTGCATGTATGTTTCTCACTGCAAAGCATGGAGTAGGGTGTCGTTTACTCAAAACTGAAGGCACACTTACAAAAAGTATGACTACAGCAGCATTTTGCAACGACACTGCGTCATATATGTTTTGCAGCATCATTTGTTTCTCAACAGAACAATGACCTTGAACACATGTCTATGTTATGTCAGAATTACATGTTGAAGAAGAGTGAGTTAGACTACAGGGTGAAGGAAAAGCACCAAACAAGCACTCAACACCTTGTGGAATTCCTCAAGAACCATGTCAGGGTTATTTAACATGTTTTATTGGCTATATATGAAAAATATTTAATTAAGGAAAGAGAGGAACAGAGAAAGGAAGAGATAAAGCTGTGTGTTTATTATCATGGACTAGTTACAGGTCGGTTTAACTGATTAATAGTTCTTGGGAGACCTCTGGAGGCAAAACTCGGTATTGCAGACAACACAGCCAGATCAGTTCTTCCTAAAGCTATGACATAATTTAAGTGTGTGTGTGTGTGTGTGTGTGTGTGTGTGTGTGTGTGTGTGTGTGTGTGTGCGTGTGGGTGGTGTGTTGTGTGTGTGCGTGCGTGCGTGCGTGCGTGCGTGCGTGCGTGTGTGTACATATATATATATATATATATATATATATATATATATATATATATATAGACTAGATAGATTGATAGATAGATAGACTGATAGATAGATAGATAGATAGATATAGATAATATTATCACAGTGATAATAATAATAAAATAATAAAAACTAATAATAATTGGGCATTTAATGTTTGTGAAGCATGCCAAATAATATTTGTTGGTGGTGACGGTGATTATTTGGACACTATATTAAATTCTGGGTTCTTTTATGTTCTAGTTTATTTATATTCTAAACAATTTGCAGAGTAAGTCATTGGAAACTACTTGCTTAATTAAATTCATTGTTAGTGTTAATCATGTAGTAATTTATTAAATCCTGCAGTGTAGTAAGGTAGTATTCCTGTCTCCTGCTACTTCAAATTTTCCTAAACTAAATTAAATCCGTTGGGCGCACACGTGACCCGCAGATTTTTATATATATATATATATATATATTTTTTTTTTAATGATCGCTGAATGAAATAAGCCTTTTTTCCTGTTGATATTGCTTTATATTGCATAGCTACAAACAGCACTCATGTGATCATGTGAACGTGTTGCATCGTTGCCCTCGCTGCCTGTATTTATTCACAATCATACAAAAAAATAATTATGTGACTTTTTGCTTTCAGGTAGATACTGTAATGGTGCAAATAGCACCTCCGAAATGATCTGTGGTATGTGTCAAATATGGATCAACTGGCACCGAGGAATACATACATTAAATTGGTTGTGTTCGGGCTAGAAGTAGTTCGATGCGTTTTCGCGACAATCGTCAACAAAGGGGTTAATCAGCCAACAGAAGAGCAGAAGAAGCAGCCAGGAGAAGAATAACTTTATTGTATTATTCATGACTTATTTATGGGAGCATTTCCTTACCGTGACTTTTCTTCTTATACATTATAATTATTTGTCTCCTCACCATTTTTTTTACTGATACAAAAATGATCCATAATAAACTAGCAGGAAATGCAGTGCACATGAATTTGCCTCGATGTAGTTTTTGTAATCGAATTACTCGAGTTATTCGATGAATCATTACAGTGCTACTTACACAAACTGGTGTACAGCTCTGAATTTAGACAGACACTATTTTACAGTAATTTAGATATTTACTGGTTCTATTTAGATGTAGCCCAGCGCTCTGAATGCGGGTCCAGTGCTTTAAGGTTTTTATTCTGTGGATGACTGTGTGAAGGCAGCAACGGTGCTTCGAACAAGCCTCCACCAGGGTCTAGCATTTTCAAAGCAATAGCCCCGTATTAACGCGAAGGTCGGTATAATAACAATAATAAAAATAATAATAATAATAACAACAATAATAATAATAATTATTATTATTATTATAACAATAATAATAACAATATAATAATTATAACAATATAATAAAAATAGGACTGGAAATAGAGCCACATGCATTAGATTAATAAACTTCAGTAAAAGGTATGTTTTTCTGTATATAACCTATGAGACAATGTGTTGCTTTGCTGAATTGATCCTGTTTCTTCGTTCTTTTCAATATGTCGTTAAATCCGCACACACACACACACACGCACACACGCACACACACACACACACACACACACACACACACAAAGGTGGAGTCGGTGCGCACATGTTATATAATATTTGTTATTTTCCCTATCGTTATTGCAGGCTTGATTTACATTGCATGCCTTAAAGGCGCTTAATGCGCGTTGACTGCTAATTAAAAATAGGGAACATCACGAGTTTTTTTTTTTTTTTTTTTTTTTTTAAGGCCTAAATCATAAAACCGATGCTTCTCATCTTTCCTGGTGCTGTTTTCTCTTTCTTATGAGTAATGTGAAATAAACAGGACGGCAGAGGGACGCTGAAGACTCTTGCGTCGAGTGTATATTGATTAGCAAACATGGCGTGTCTTGTTCTCGGGAAACCCCTCTTCACATCCACCTGATGGCAGCATCAGGCAGCCCCTTCAAATGGGTGCGTGGGAGTTCCCCTCTCCCCTCTCCATGGCTCATGGCTCTCCCGAATTCTCTCTCTCTCTCTCTCTCTCTCTCGCCCCCTCCCCATCCGCTCCCTCCATCCTCCCCCATATCACGGCAGCAGCAGCAGCATCCTCAGCCTCAGCAGCATCAGCATCCACCCATTTCTACTTTTCGGCTGGACAGTGGCGTAGTTCTGTCCAGCGGCGTTGCTGAGAGCCGGACCGAGTGTCCAAGGTGATGCCACTGCAGCACCCGCATCTCGACACCGCGCCAGCACACCGAGCCTAAGCCGCTTCCTCTGCGAGGAGGGACAATACACCGTTCGCCCGGGAGACATCAGCCGCACAGGAAGATGTCCAACGCCGACATGGTCCTCAACGCCACCGACCGGGTAGTGAAATGTAAGTGTCGTTTCAGACCCCTCGCATCTCAAAATCTAGTGGATATTAAATGCGCAAGGAACGGGGGATGGTGTGTGTGTGTGGGGGGGGGGGGGTTTATGGGGTGGATGACGACTGGGGGAGTCGGATCGGATCGGCCGCACCATACGCTCGCTTGGATGATGCATATGTCTGATAATGGCATTTTCTCTGATCGGCTTATGTTCGTGCACGCCAAAAGGGAGTCCGTTTATTCCTAGTGGGTAAACGGATTCAAGTTGCATGACGTGTCTGCTTTAATTTGCTGCACAGTAAGCGTGAGGAGCAAAAAAAAAATGGATGGATGCATGGATGTATGGCTAGATAGATGGATGGATGAGGCAGGCACTTTCTGTGGAGGCGGTGATGCAGCAGGATTGCATTTGGCACAATGGTAGAGGGCGCATGCTGGCTCCACATACACACGCACACGTCTTCGGGCACACGGAAATAAGAATATCTAATGTTTTTTCCCTCTGTGGTACCAGTGTTAAGAGTGATGTGTTAGATAATCGTCCATATTTTTACAAACGGAAAGGGATAGGAGGGGGGATTCCAGCTTGTGGGTGACGTGATCCCCCTCAAAAACCTGCCCTCATATAGAAATAATGGCTTCTGCGCCTTGGATGCAGACTATACATCGCACATGTTTGCTTTCTTATGATTAGACCTGTGTTAAATATTCCCATGGGTTTATATTATGTGTGCATGAATGCACTGTGTCCGGATGGTAATATATGTATAAAATAGACCACTAGACTAGAGTGACTCTTTGCTGAAATGTAAACCCTTGGTGTCTGTGCCACCTGTTAAGAATACTGCTCATAAAAATTCAAGTGTATCGGAGTGTGTTTGTGTTTACATACGCCATTGCGTCCATGCTACTAACATGGACTGTAACAACCTGGCAGATTGGTCTTAAATTCTGTGTCTTATGCATAAATTGTTTTCTCAGAATGATAAGACAAAACATTCAGGTGGCATTTAAACTCATGGCACGTTTGCCAATATTTGTGCGATAAATTGAGATTAATCTTTTGAATGGTATATGCGGCAAATATTCTTAGGCTAAATGACATCTGAATTGGCACTGAACCACAGAAGGACCTGAGGGCTGTTTTAAAGCATGCAGGTATGCACCAACTTATTTACATCCTGACAGTAATGCTCATATTTTGCACTAGGTTTAAGACAGCATGAAGATCGAGAGGTCGTTGTGACTTCTGTTTGGGTCACGTTAGCTTTGCTTTGGTATAGGCTGCTTATTATACCTGCATCTGCTCCACGTTTATGGGTTTGCGGAATATATTCCCATAGCAAATAAGTTGCATGTAATAATGTTTTTTTTTAATACATATAAGCTTTTCATATGGTGCAGTTGCACTATTAAGAGTAAGAAATCAATATTCCTGTTTCATTGTTATGGGTTGTAAGAGTGTAGAAAAAAGAAAACCGTGAGAAATCCATTCAGGAAGCCAAAGTAACCTTAACAAGCCTTATTTGTACAGACACAGTCACTAACAGTAGTGAGTCATGGTGGCCTGCACCCACACACAGACCTCAGGATATTCACTCAGCTTAGCTTAACAGAAAGTCCACACAGTCACAGTGACAGACCACTGACTGTTTTCTGCGCACACACCGAACAGCTGGATCGGTGGGAGATCAGCCTCACAGATAGACCGAACGTGTCCCGAACCCGTCCTAACACCACACAGCTCCATGATGCTTTGTGTATAACTGATTTTGGTATGAGCAAATGTTTCACCCTCAGTGCATAAGACCAATGAAGAGTACTGTACATCTCTGAAAGATTTTTACTGGTCTGTGTTACTACCACCGCCTAATGTACAATTGTTATGAACTCAAACTAAAGTTTTACGTCCTTTATGTCCGAGTTGGGTTTGTGCAGTCAATTGCTATTTATTAGCACTTATTCTCAGGGGAGTCGTGCATCTGTTAATTCTGGACCACAGGATACATTAATAATATGTAGAGCTTTTCATAAATACATGCATGAGATACTGAAAGTTTACAATATATATAGATCTTTCTAGAATATTAATACCCAACAGCTTGATGGCTTTATGTTATTTATATCTATATATATATATATATATATATATATATATATATATATATATATATATATATATATATATATATATATATATAATCCTAACACCTCAACTTTGTGGACAAAATGTTTACTAATGTTGCCTAACCCACTAACAGATGCCATGAAGAGGAATAATAGTAAGAGGAATAATAAACAAATAATAGGATAATAAATGTTAAAATGGATAAAGGAACACATTTTAATTTAAAGGATACAATAAAATATTGCATTTTTTAAACACTTACCTGCCAGCTGCTATCAAAGATGTTACCTTAATTTATCCCAAATGATAAATGGTATGGGGATTGGTGATTTCATTGGTGCCCCTAAGAGAATTAAGAGAATAAGTGTGTCAGTATAGCGGTGTGTAATTCCTATCCAGGGTATATCCCTGCCTTGTACATTCTTTCCCTCCAGATTCCTGACATCACTGAACATGATGAGTCAATATTTATAGAAGATTCAAGCCTTAGTTCCAGCTTTATTCTCCAGCTTGATTTTGCTGTTAGTTAAGAACATACTGTAAGGTATTGTGGACACTAAGTTCCTGTAAAGTCAGGAAAGCTATTGTAATAGGTGACTATTTCACACTGGTACCTTGTTTCATTTAGGTCAGCAACTGGATTCGTTTGCTCAGCCCAAGTAATAAATGGCCTAGTCTGGTGACAGGGGTTTAGTGTGCTGTAGCTGCCACTTATCCACATATTGGGGTCCCAAAAGGATGTTTCTGAGCAGCCTACTTTACAGAGTTTGATTCTAGGGCATTAACTGTGTTAGTTCTGACAGGACCTGGGTGAGTATTGAGTGTTATTCTCAAGACAGATGTGGAAGAAGATTCCCTGGAAAGCCCAAGTGTGTTTTCACATGAAGGATGCAAGATTTAATTGGCTTGAATCTTATTATGCACCATTAAATTAATTTGATAAGTTCATCTCATCTCAACATACAACATCAACAAGAAAAGACCAGTGTATATAATCATGGATAACATTCTTCAAGAAAATGATCCTATGAAGGAAGCTATAGGTGGGCTTTTTCTTGTGATTAGTCGCGATCATTAGCTCGGTGCCTGCTTTGTTCGCAAACACCCATTCCCAAAACGACTAGCTTTAAGGCAGAGCAAAATGATCTCGTCCATCTCTCTTTTATGACCGTATAATATCTAAATGTACGTGTTTTGCCTAATCAAATGTTGGAGATTGAATGGAACTGAATGGCTATATTCACTCAGTACTCGCTCTAATGGCCTATCTAATGTGCTAGGCTCTGACAAACCACGTATTATACAGTGAGCTGCCTGTGTGTAAAACACACTATGAGTAATCTGATACTAAATTAGCTGCACACAATAGGCATGTAGCAGAACAGAAAGGTGTCCACGTGCTCAGGCCTGGCTTCCTGCAGGCACCACGGAGGTGAATGGAGAAGAGGTGAATGGGAAGGTGTAATAGCCGTCTGAGAGGCTGAGAGGGGGGGGCGAGTGGGAAGCTGGGGGGGGGGATCTACAAGCACTATATATGCTTTATTTAGCAGTGCGGGTGAATTATTTAAGCATTGATTCGCAGCAGTGTTTTACTGCACACTGTTCTCTTATGTAATGAAACTTCCCCGACATCTACGAGATGCATTGAGGGGGAAAGTCAGAGAGAGAGAGAGAGAGAGAGAGAGAGAGAGACGTAACATAAATACTGCATGATAAGAGGAAAGGATACAATGGGGAAGAGACAGGAAGTGAGAGCGATGAAAGCTGAGCATTTTGGAAATGTAAGCGTGAAGGCATGAAAATGTTAATGTGGCTAAAAAGAAAACAAGAGGTGTCGGATGCAATCCAAAAATGTTTTCGAATTGGCCAATGGCAGCCAAGAAGATTACGTTCCCAGGGAGCAAATCTTCATTCCCATCATATCCAGCACAACTCCGTCAGACGCCCCGCCATCTTCTCAGCTCTTTGGCCTCCAGCATATTGCCTTTTCATGCATGGATTGCACATAGGTCAACTGCAAGCTGCCACTTCATGCATGCATCCCTTTGCACGTCTAAATGAATATTTCAGCTAAAGTGTGCTAATGATAATGACTGGTTGTTTACCAGTTCAGAGCTATAATGAGGGTTGTGTGATGTCAAGAACTACATATTCTAAAAGCCATGTCAGTTGTGATGCATACATCCATAGCAGAAATATTGAAAAGAAAATAATACGGTAGAAGAAAAGTGATCTAATAAAATAAAACAAACAAAAAAATCAGTTTATGCTGTATGTCTGAAAAATAGCCACTGTCGAAAATACAGTATAGTAATTCAAAACATTTTGGGGGGAAAGGCAATACAATTAATATCTAAATGAATGAGCAGGCATAGATGTGTCCCTAATAAAGTGACCAGTGAATGTATACTGTAACAAATAGAATTAATCCTGGTATTTTTAATTAATCTCTTCAAAGAAACACATTACAAAAATCATGTCTGGTACATTCTCTAAATTCTTGATTTCTCCAAATCCATCAACTGTTTCCTAAACATGATATTTAAAAAAAATTCATTAATGAGTTATTACAAGATTATTTTTCATTTTGTATGTCTTTCATTTCATTGTTGTTATCCCTGCTACTAAGTCCTGATCTGCTTTATTTTGTCCTGGTTGTTGATAGATGGGTACCACATGTGTATTTTTTTTATAACACCCACCCAAGTAATAGATATGCAAATGAGCAGCAAATGAGAAAAGAGCTCCTTGCTTAGATGTCTCTTTGCTAATTCAGTTTTTATAACAGCTCGCTCCTACACTACTCATATTCGACATGTTTTTTTAGTTACATGATCAACATTCAAGCTAAAAAAAAGTAAGCTAAAAACTGCCTGCTTTTGATTGTCCTGTAGATTTTTGGTTAAAGAAGGAACTGGGTTACGTTTACATACGTAAACACATAGAGGTTTGTTTGGTCTGACGCTTGCATTTTTTTGGGTCACTTTCCTCTCAGATCAACCCACAATTGTCAGAGCAGAGACATCACATGTGCCTGGTGGATTTTTGGCTCCCAGAAGTGTTAAGGTGTATCTTGTTCTTTCCTAATTCAATCACAGAGCAGCAGAAACGAGCCGGACTAGATAGAAATAAGGTTTCCTCTGGACTGAAGCAGCGGCAAAGGATCAGTCCATGTATGCCCACAGCTGATCTAGCCAAACTAATGTGTTAGACAGAGAAGAGGTGGTTATGCAACTTGGTTTGCTCAGTTATTTATAATGTTATATCAACGTGTCTACTTTTCCCTGTTCACACAGCTATATCAACCACCCAGATGCACGGTTTGGCAAGGAGTTTAAGCGTTTGGAAAAATGCAATTATTTCCAATTAGGAGAGGTGTGTTGAGTTCAGGGGAGACAATAGACCTGGGTGCTTTTCTCTAGGGCGGGTTTGTCCAACATGCTCAAACACAGGGTGATGAAATGTCCTACCACTGGCACAGTTCATTACAGAATACAGCTAGTTGCTATAACTAGCTTAGGTGATACTCCTGCGCTGATTCCGAGAGAAGATGATTCTTATTCTGTGTCACACTGCATGCATTTAAGGCAGCAGTTTGTAATGTTAGCCTCCTCTGCTGAGAAATGTACTGTATGGGAAAGGGACAGGGCTTTAATTATATGTGCAAAAGTGTTCATTTATTTGGTCGTAGTTGTATCGAGTCAGTTTAGCAATCACTATGGTTTGCTTGGAAGCTGCCCAGGACAACAAGTGAATGGGACCGAAATGTACTGGCAACCAGATTGGATTCTAATTGCCTAAACACCGCATGCTGTTCTTCTGTATAGATATCAATTCCGCAACTATGCTATGATGCAACAATAGTGTCTGGTGTAGTTCTGGGATACAGTCATGATGATCAGATTGAAAGGTTATAGCATAGTCTCTTCATAGGCATTAAACTATTATGCAGACACACAAGAATATACTCACTAATAGAAAGATGGATATCCTTTGTGATTGTTCTGTCTGTGTGTGTGTGTGTGTGTGCGTATGTGTGTCATCATCATGCCACACAGCAGGTTTGTTAGGCAAAAGGTTTATCATTTCTCTAACTTGTGCTTTGATTGGACTGTCTTTGTATAGTTTATTTGCATCCAACTTCGGGTCTAAACGCGTTTTGGGCAAAATATTATGAACAAAAGACTGTTGTTGTATTCCGCATGAGTCTCCTGAATCACTAATCATTACAAACATAAAGCAATATGTGGCTTTATCTATTTACAGCCTGAGCTAGAAAGAAATCAGCCCCAGTATCATCATTCCAAGTTTGTTTGTTGGTTTGTTTTTTTAAACTCTGAACTATTTATTAATATAAATATACTAGAGATTAGATATATTGTGTATACAAAAATAAACATAATCCATATCATTTTATATGTTATTGGAAAATAATATAGCACGGAAATTAAAACTGAATCGCTTTCATGCTAGACACATATTTAAACATACATTTTTGAAAAAGAGATCAAAATTTCTTGCCCATTAACAGCCATCAGTCCTTATAATTTTCTCTGACAATTCCATTATATCTTTTCGAGGTTAACTGAGATTAATGAGGTACTCTCCGATGACTGAACACTCATCCGGGAGTGAATCTGTTTGTGCTTTGTGTAAACACAGAAATCTTAAGATTCTTGTCTCTTTGTGGCTCATTAAAAAAATTTAAAATGCCGCCTTGTGGTTTAGATGCATTTGGCCAGCTTCTTTTTATCCGTTTGCATTTGCATTTCATGCCATCTCTGTGTGCCAACGTGTGTGCTATTCCCTCAATAAAATGCTATGATATTTAAAAGCCTGTTACATTCTATATTACACATGCAGCTTAAATATATTTAATTGCCCACAGGGAAAACAATCACACATTCCTTACATCAGGAGACCCATAAGAGTACTAACAGGTCTACTACGAGCCATGACTGATGGGGAAAAATATCACATATGCAGGTTATCTGATATTCATGCTAGTTGGCTGCTATTAATCCTCAGCATGTGCAACCTGTATTATGTATACGTAGGAATGAAATATGTAGGAATAAATATATGTAGTAATAAAATACCACAAATATTACTTCTGTTTTACTTCAATATGTTGTTAAGTGCTTAACATAAGTACAGGATATGTAGCACCTGCATGCTAGCATTTAGCTTAGTGGAAAGCATGTAACCAACTTGGAAAATGATATGTTTTGATAAGTATTAAGAGTCAGCATCTTCTTCACAACTCAAGGTCGTGCCTTCATGAAATCTTTAGTGCTCGATATACAGTACCTTTTATTTCATACTTCAATTACATAAAAGTAATATTGCCCATTACTTCCTCTTCTTAGCCTGACAAAATAGACACATTAAACAACTATTTGGACCCTTTTTTTTCTTCATATTTCTTCACAGCTCTTCACATACTGTAGCCTTTCATACACTTTTCATGTGTTTCATTCACGTTACTTAAATTGAATCTGATTATTGTTATTTTGTTTTAACTTCATGTCAGTACTTTAATCAGATAGACCGGAAATGGCACGGGGTACCATTCCTCTATCTCAGCTTGGGAATATTCTTCCAGTGTCTGTTTTGGTTTCTCCAGGTTCTGGTTTAACCCCACCTGCAAAACATTCCTGATGATGGGATAGGCTATGCTAGATTAGTTGTCATTGTGAACATGTGTTCATGGTGCCCAGCAATGATCCGGCTTCCAATCCAGGTTGCATTCGCCTCGTAAGTCCATCAAACCACCATGACTGAGATAAAGAGTTTACTGCGAATGAACGGTTGAAAGTAGACAAAATCAAAGACCCCCTATATATAGGTCAATGAACCTTGAAGTTAAAGACGAGCACATTATAGAGCAGAAGACACAGAGACAGATCCAGATGACCAGATTAGCATATATGAGACGAATAAGAAGAAACATTACGTTTTACTTACAGACGAATGTATTGTGTGAATTCTGAATGATTCAAAGCCGAATTGATGTTTGCAGTGAAAGATACACAAGTCTGTACCCTGTTATTTAATTAGTACAGCTAAAGAAGTAGATTTTAGCCTCGGAAACAGCTCACTCCTTGTCTAATTAGTGTTTGTTTGTATGAGTGAATGATGGTTGGGTGTTTTTTTTTATTTGTCTGTGAGAGGACGAGAGTGTGTGTTGGAGGGTTTGTAGGCTGCATTCTTTTCTTTTTTTTTTCTTTTTTGTTAGCGGACCTGAGATTTACTCCCCAATCACAATGTATAGTGTGGCAGTGCTGGCCGCTCTCCAGTAGCCGGTGGCTGTTGCTCAGCAACACACACCGCAGTTTCAACAGCCCGGCTTTGGGTGTAAGTAAGGAGCAAAGCTGCTGTCGGGTGCCACGGCCTGCTCGAGCGATCTCAAGCATGACCAGTTTCATCGGTGCATCCTTCTTGTTGTCTTTCTTCGGCATTTCAGGTCCTGGTTTGCGTTATCGGCATGACTGCTCTTCTTTACAGTACTGCAAAAGCAATTATAGAACATCAATAAGAGTGGCAACAACAAAGCTGTATAATAGTTGCAATATAATCTATATTTTTCCATCACTCTTTATTAGCTCAATATTGGTGAATCCAAAATGAGACGTAATGGATGCATACACACACACACAACACACACACACACACACACACACACACAAACACACATACTGATTCTATTACTACATGATTCTTTAACACTAGATAGATAGATAGATAGATAGATAGATAGATAGATAGATAGATAGATAGATAGATAGATAGATAGATAGATAGATAGATAGATAGATAGATCATATGTATGTACGTCATTGACTGCATAAACCGTTGGTCAGATTTTCACATTCGTGGCGGTATGACAGTTTGTCACATGTCTATACACAACCTGTCCATTACTGAAAAACAGATCATCCGTTCCGAGAATACAGAAGCAGATATTTTTTGGGGGGTACAGAATTATTCTCAGTACAGCACTGACACTGACATGGAAGTGTGTATGGCACTGGCTTGACTATTTTACATGAGGAACTGTTTCATTGTCAGTACTGCGACATGGAGCAGTCCATCAGGCAAAATAAAATACATAAATAAATAAAAAAAACCGGCAGCAGTGTTACAGTCAGAACACAACACTGACAAAGGGATGAAAAAGGAGGTGAGATTTATTTGAACAAAACCTGACACGATGTTCATGCAGGACGATATTTTTGTATATTTGAATGTAATGTAATTGAGTTTTCCGTTGTTCCTACTTAAATGTTAAATGTTACTTAAGTTGTGATAGTAATAATAATAATGCTTCTTAGATTTACTTCATGTAATATGCAATAGTTTATGTAAAATATTTAAATATGTGTGCATTTGTCTGTGTATGTGTGTGTGTGTGTGTGTGTGTGTGTGTGTGTGTGTGTGTGTGTGTGTGTGTGTGTGTGAGACAAGTAAAGAAAAGACGCCCGTGCTCATCCTGTTGTTAATTTTGACCTATTATAATTCTTAAACCTTCAAATAGCCTAGAGACTTCAGTCTGTTCCTTTCTGTGAGTCTTTTAGTTCAACAAATAAACACAACCTGTGTGTGTTTCTGCACGCGTATATGTTTTTTTTTTTGTGTGTGTGTGTGTGTGTGTGTGTGTGTGTGTGTGTGTGTGTGTGTGTGTGTGTGTGTGCGTGCTTTTGGCCTGTAGGACTCGGAGGGCTGGAAAAGACAGAGACGGATAGGCACATTATGTGCTTGCGCCTTTGGAGCTAAAAGAGACAGTACACTAAACTGCTGCTTCTTCCCCGATCTCTCTCTCCCCCTCTCTCTCTCTCTCTCTCTCTCTCTCTGTCTATCTCTCACTCACTCTCTTTCTCTTTCACTCTTTCTCTGTGCCTGCAGTATCAAGTCAGTTGGCAGAAAACGCTCAATAGGTGTCACTGTTTCTTCATCTTACCGATTTTTCTCAAATTCTCAATTTTTTTTAAATTATTTTACCCCATTTACCTCACTACTTAATTTCTCACCGATACTCTCCATACTATGATTCAATCCACAGCATTAAAGCATAAAAGGAAAGAAAAGTGCTTTCTTACATGCCGAATTGCAAGATGGATTTGATGAGCTGCGACTGACAGGAAAGAGAGACATTTTTTCTCTACTCAGATAAAATGAGTGTTATTTTAATACTTCAGCAGAGACATGCGTATGTAAATAATATATGTAAAGCTCATATAAAAGCTTCAAAATAATACATCATTTACTACAGCTCTGTCTGTGTAGATGCACACATACACACAGGGCGCAAATCCCACACTAGGCCTGAGCCAATAATGTCACTCATAGGTTCTTGATTTTTTTTTTAAATACATAAATTATTTAAATCTGTGTTCATCCTGTAGAGTTTTGAATTCCTTCCTGTCAACTTACTGTGCATCTCGTGTGTGTGTGTGTGTCACGCTTATATTATTGCAGAGTATATGCCTTACCTAGGATGTGTGGGCTGTATTACCATAAAAATTAGGTTTTCCGGTAAAGATGCAGTGCAGATGCAGCAAAAGTGTTTCCCACCTTGAACTTTTCTACATTTTTCTAAAGCGTCAACGAAAAAATAGCTGAAAAGAAGGAGGAAGGGTGGGAAGGGGGGCTTGAAATTTACTTTAGGATCTTAAAAGTGCTGTAGACATTTTGTAAAGAAGAAAGGACAGGATCCAGATGTAATCAAGACATATGCCAGCCATAATTGCAGCCAAAGGTGGGTCTACCCAATATTGACCCCGGAGGGATGAGATATTATGCAAGCAACAGATATTTTTTTTAATTAACTCTTGTGTCACACAACTTTTGTGACAATTTTACACCTTCAAATCAAGTGACAATTAGGATTAAAACATTTCACAGTGTAAATACTTACTGTTCTGTATATTGATTAATTGTGTGTATCCGGTTGTGTTTAAGATTTAAATGCTTTTATCAACATGGAATGGAATAAATTATGCCTTTTAATGAAGACATTTTTAAGGTCGTTATTTATTGTTGATGGAAGGAATTTTAATATCATCACATATGCAAAATAATTTGTTATAATAAATATATAATATATATAATATATATAAATATATAATATAATATATAATATATATATATATATATATATATAATATATATATAATATATATATATATAATATATAATTATATCAGTTGTTAAGGTTTAGTTTCGCCCTTTTCTGTTACCTTGATAGTGTAGTTTGATTTTGTATAATTGATTATGTCTGGGAGAGGCACGGTGGCTTAGTGGTTAGCACGTTCGCCTCACACCTCCATGATGTGGGTTCGATTCCCGTCTCGGCCATGTGTGTGTGGAGTTTGCCTGTGCCTCAAGGGGTTTTCCTCCGGGTTCCGCGGTTTCCCCCGGTCCAAAAACAGTGTGTGAATGTGTTTGTGAATGTGTGTGTGTGTGCCCTGGGATAGGTTGGCATTCCATCCAGGGTGTATCCTGATTCCCATAGATGCTTGAGATAGGATAACTTGCTCCCTGTGACCCGAGGGAAGATCGGATAAAGCAGTAGAAGATGAATGAATGAATGATAATGTCTGGAACGATTTAAGTCCCTAGAGGGATCTTTCGTTTTTCTGGTCCTTTGTATGGTCTTCTTTGTTCAAAATGAATTTTATTATTATTTTGTATCCTTTTGTAATGTTATTTTGTGTCCTCCTTGTATACAGTAGAATGAAGTAATGAAAAATCATTAAAGCTTTCTTTTGATGTGCAAATGTTGGCTACTGCAAAAAAAAAAAAAAATAGAATAGTTGACTAGACTTATTTGACTTATTTTACCTAAGTGTAATATGGTGCTTTTATTATGGTGAATAAGGTGCTATAAAATAATTGACAATAGAAGCTTGCTTATTTTCCACAACAAGAAATGCTACTACATGGATAAATGTGGGTGTGGTTATAGTGAAGAAACCATCTTTTATACCTAAAAAATCTATACTTTTTTTTATCATTTGTGTGTTGAAATCATTATCACTTTCAGTACAGGAAATACAAGTCTCTATTCCATCACTCATTATTTTCCCATACTTGTTGTAATTTGTTATTTACTCGCAGGCTGTTTAAAAATGTGGCAGCGGATTACATTAGTCATGGAGTGATATATCTGAGGTGCTGGTAATAACCAACTGAATTCGATAGAAATTTTGTTCTCATTTTACTCTCTATGACAAAGACCACCATTTGAATCGAGCGTTCCTTCTTTATCATTCCATTCATTCGAATATACTAATACCGTTTATACAAACGGTGACCGCGTCATCCGTTTTTTTTTTCGACGACGCTTTGTCTCTTGTTCATCGATCCTGTAACCACACTCTGTAATTACAGTGCAGCTCGTCACCAGCAGCACCACACGCGTAAATAATTCACCATTCCGAAAGCTTTGTTCGAGCTCCATCGTCTCTGCACACATTTCATAATGACTCACTCTTTTGCACCGTGACGTTCAACGTTGTGATCTTTGTTTGATTAGGAGCCCCGGAAAATGTTTCTCTGTTGTGGATCAGCATACACTTTCACTACCGCTTTATCAATAATTCATGTGGCGGCAGTGTAAGCCGTTGTTGTGGAGTGTCATTCACTCATTTCGCTCAAGCACTCCCATTGTTTAAATGCGAAAAGGCCATTCTACCTTGTTCATTTATTGTCAGTGAACGACTGTTAATACTAATGAAGCATGCATAATTAAAGTAGTCTAGGATTTTAAGGATTTATTTTCAGCAATGAGCTGTTCATCACAAAGCAGCCTTTTGATCACAAGTATATTAAAAAAAAAAGAAAGCCCGCGTTTAGCTCTGTACTGTATCATTATGTTCTGAAGGATGCTTGAATATATTAGATTTTATTTGGCATTGATCGATGATGTGTTAGTTATAGAGCACGCTTCCGGCAAACTTTCACGGTTTCTATCTCCTTTTGTTTCAGCCCTGCCTGTAATTGCACTTTTCATTTCCCAGGGTTTATGTTGTGAAAGTTCCAAAGATTTCCATCATCATTGTTAGACCATACATATTAATAAGAAATTGAGTTTTTTTTTTCATGTTTAAAATAATCACAATCACAATAAAATAATCACAAATGGATCACAATCTTCGTCGTTAATAAGTTGGACTCATTAGTGACTTTTCCTGTCAGGTCCTTTCAGGCCCCTCAGTCCCAAAGCTTTTTAAGTGTGTAGCTCTTTACCTTCTCAGGAGAAAACATAGGTATCCTTCTGTTTCCTCAATTGTATTTCCTCAAGTCTTGGTTTTATATAACCAAACGCCTTGAGAATGCAGGAGACCACAGGTGGAATTTTATAGCTTTGGATGGATTGTATGAGTTTAATCCTTGTTCTATAGGTCATGTTGTCTCAGTGAATTCCAGCTGGTAGTTGGTTTGACTGAAACCAACAATAAATACCAAATATTTCATTTTTATAGGAAATTTTATTAGCTAGAATAGCATGACTGGCTTGTATTTGTACCACATTCTACAGGACTGAGAAATAACTGCCAGCAAAGCACATTGTTTTAGTTATTTTGTAGCCTTAAACAAAAGTAACTAAATTGGGTTCATATGTCATGAATCTAATACTCACTTCAATACATTGTAGTTTGTATAGAACATTATGCATTATATTTTGTATGGACATTGCTCCAAAGCAGATTTATACAGATAAAAAAGTAATAATATCGATAATAAGTAATAATGAGGTGGTTCCTTTTAATTGTGTCGCTAGTTAGCAATCTAGTGCTGACTGTGGCAAGGAAAAACTCCATGAGATGGCCTGATGTAGAAAAATTGAGAGGATTTTGGCATCTGGGTGCCACTGAATGTCAATCCATCGTTGTGGAGTTATAGATGATTCAATGTAACCTGTTGTCCTTATAGTAGACTTTTAATATTAAGTACAAGGTTCTTGTCTTGTAGAGTAATTTGATCTATCTTTAGGCAGTTGTTGTGGACCACAGCTGGATAGAGTGGTCTCCAATTGGAGAGAAAATAGACTGTACTATATTTATGTTAAAATCAATTTAGATGTCTACATGTATAAAAAAAGCCTTTGATTGTCACATATACATCACAACACGGTAAAATTATTACTTTGCATATTGCAGCAGGGGTCAGAGGGCAGGGTCAGCCCTGGAACACAGAGGGTTAAAGAGTGCCAGCTTGCCGATACAGGGATTAGAACACCCGACCTTCAGATCGGTATTCACTCAACCTCAACCACTGAGCTCTGAATAATCATTGTACAATTATTAATTATCTCAATAGATAATAAATTAGAATCTAAAATTCTCAAATTATTCTAAAATTCAGAAGTTGAATACGAGTTCATCTGGTGTAATTAAAGTGTCACATGATCTCTGGTGACAGCGTATTAGGTATAGAGTAATCACGTCTGGGCTTGGTTATAAAAAAGAAATATTCTACCAAATTATATAACAATATTTTCACAACCATCACATGAAATGTCAATAATCAGGTGTAGAAAAAAAAGCAAAAATATACATTAATAACATAGATTTATTTATTATTATTTGTATTTCACATTGAGGGTGTAACAATACATTCAAGGAAATAAGTTCAAGGAAAACAAAGACTTGTACAAGCCACAGAATCCACAATCATAGTTTGATCAGATGATAACCTCCCGTCTTTTTTCTCTTTCCCCCAGCCGTGCCCTTCCCTCTGAGCCACCGCCTCACCATGAAAGAGGTGTTCGACTGTGAGGGTAAGCCCCGGGTGGACCTTCTCAAAGCCCACTTAACCAAAGAGGGCCGAGTTGAGGAAGCCGTGGCCCTACGCGTCATCAACGAAGGCGCCGCCATCTTACGCCAGGAGAAGACCATGCTGGACATCGAGGCACCTGTGACAGGTGAGACCCTGTACATCCATCGTCAACACGATGCGCAAAGAGAAGCAATATTTCAAAATGGAAACAATATTGCGTATGTGGAGATCTGTTTAGTGATGCATATGATACATGGTTTTGTTTTGATACCTTTTCCGTTTCAGTCTTTAATTCTGCTGTGCCTGGTGCAGAGTTGTGTTCGAGAGTTCCCTTTATTGCTTTTTCGCCGGGTTTGTTGGTTTAATGGAAAATGAAGTTATCTTGATTGCTTTTTACTCGGTTGGATAAGGGGTGAAAGTGAGCTGGCTATCACTCCCATGCTTCAAGCGCCGGCAGTAGCAAGCTGTACTGAGAAAATTAGCACTTAATTGCAAGGGAGCTGCTACATTTTTTGGTGTTTTTGTGTTTGACTCACCAGCAGAAGCATTGAAACATAGAAATAAGTGCCCAAAAAACAAAACAGTGTTTATAAGAAGAAGAAGAAGGAAAAAAAACAGGTGTTCCATTATGTGTTTTTATTTTTAAATCAAATCTTTGGCAAACAACCAGCTTAAACACAAAGAGCTGGAGAGTTAGATGCAGAGAGTTTGATTCACAAGCTTGACAACAGAATGGAAGAGATGTACAAACAGAGACCTAAAGGACAACAATAGAGTATAGCGTTCACAAAACCTACACTTGCCTGCAAGATGAGAACAAAAGGGGCGTTAAGTGGATACGTTTCAGGAGCAAGTGTCACATCGTCTTTGCTAGATTAATGCTGATATGTTTATCACCTCAAAAATGGTGCCACGAGTGCAAGGTGAAAGATACAGTGTCTGAGTAAGTCTGAAGCACAGTAGTAGAAAATGCTCAAGTCGCAATAATAGAGACATGCTTCTTGGGGCAGGTGAAAAGCATAGATTTGAAATACGATATTATGCAAAAGATAAATAATTTTTGCAACTGAAAAGACACTTTGTGGACAGAAATACTGCCCAGGACTTTTACCCCAAAGTTGGAGGCACAAACATTTACCTTTATTTAGCTTTTATTTTGTCACATATACATTACAGCACAGTGAAATTAGTTTCGCTTCGCATATCCTAGCTTGTTTGGAAAAGCTCGGGTCAGAGCGAAGAGTCAGCCATGACACAGGGCCCCCTGAGCGCAGAGGTCCTTGTTCAAGGACCCAAGAGTGACAGCTTGGTGATACCATGGTTCAAAACCCCGACCTTCCAATCAGTATCCCAGTGCCTTAAACCACTTTTTCTACCCCCTGCCCCCAAGCAAGAGACCCAAGCAAGCCATGTGAAGATGCACAGTGGTTTATATGTTTTATAGTGCAAGATCTTGAATGCCCTTCAAAGAGCTCTGACCTCAAATCTATTGAATGTCTTTCGGAAGAATTTATCACTGACTGCTGCCCAGGCCTCCTCACACTACATCAATACCTAACTGTACTAATTCCTCGTAGATTAATGTCACTGAAACCCATCCCCAAATCCACATGAGTATCTTACGGTCAGGTGTAAACAAACTTTTATCTGTATTAGTGTATACTGACTAGAGGTTAAATTCGACTAGTAAGTTATATTAAAAGATTATAATAAAGTAAATAAAAATCATTAAACTATGCCTGGCTATTATTACTTATTGCTACCTTGTCGTTTTCTAATCATTAAATATCATTTTCCTTTTATCTGGAAACAAATGAGCTTCATTTTAAGCTTTTACATTTAGTTTATTGTAATTTAAATGATCCATATATCTTGAAAAATGTCCATTTGCAGAAAAGTGCGGGGGAAAAACGTATAAGGGGTTAATAAGATGGATTGTTGTAGCACAAGAAAAATACCACCTTAGTAGACCTGGAGACTAACACTGATTATCACTCTCACCTGAATCTTTTTACCATTTCGTTATGAAATGGTAGCTCGTTTGAAGCATCTTTTCTACATAACTATATTACATCAAGCAGTTGTAGTTTTTTCGTCTCGTACTCCAGTAGTTCCTTTTTTTAAGGTCAAGAATTTTTGTCCATTTATCCATTAAACATATTTCCTTTGCCACTGTTTACTTTGGTTTTCACTATCTGGTATCTCCAGTGAAGGAACCTTAATTTGGATCATATTGAATACCAGCTGAATACGATCTTGGGATGAGACCTTCTAACCATAATGTATGATCAAGTATTTTCAGTACATAACGACTATCACATTTTTTTTTCGCTTTGTTCATACCAATGTCAAGGCACAGTTGTCCGTTGTCAATGGTGTCAATTGCAATATAAACAACTATGGTGTTAGTTGTCAATGACACTATAAACTTGAGACTTTTAAACTGACCTCCTTTAGGAATATCTTATAGCACTGACTGGCCTCATATTAGCATAGCTAGCGTTATAATTTATCGCTTACCATGTTTGATGTTTATTCTAAACAAACTTGTTCTGTTCTGTTGCTCAGTAACACCACTTCTCATTATCCTCACCGGGGTTGGGTACTCCCTCTGTGCTATTTCCTCCGAGTAAACCCCTTATCTGGAGACAAACCTGACCCCAAAGTCTAAACAGCTTGCTAGTTGTAAACACCCACGTTTGCTGACGACTGATAAGCACAAAATGGAGTCTAGAATGCAGTTTTAGTTCTTTTTTTTCAGTGAATTAATGACCTGGTGGCAGACATGACTTAGCTGATTCAAGGACATGCCACTTGGAGGCTCAAATCCTTAAACAGAGACCTAATTGGAAATATTCCCCTCAAAACATATGAGACTTACGAGTTTGCAATGTCTAAAGTAGCGATGGGTCATTCGTGATTGATTTGTTCATTTTGTCTTTATTGAGACTCAAAAGAAAAGTTTTTTCCTACATTTTCTAAAGGATGAGCACAAGCAAAGCATCGCAAAATCCATGTAGTTATATACAGGAAACAGAAGGAGACGTTTACCTATCGACTACAAGGAACTGAGTAGTTCATCTCATGACTCCTCTGATCTGAGTTCATTATTTCATCACATGACTCATATAGACGTGCTATGCGTCTATATGTACATGTACATATGTGAAAGTTTGTGTATGTAGATGGGGGAATTTGCTTACTGATCTTTTTTTTTCTGATCTAAGAACGGAAAAAAAATCAAATACACGCATTTTGATGAACAAGAGTCAAAGAACCAAGTCACTATAATGATCCTGATCTTCTTAGACTGTTTGGTATACCAGGGAGATGGTAGATCAGTGGTTAAGGTGATTGGTTATTGATTGGAAGGTCAGGGGTTCAAGCACCGGTATCACCATGCTGCTGCTCTTGGGTCTTTGAACAAGGCCCTTAACCCTCTATGCTCCAGGGGCGCTGTATCATGTATTCAAACAAATTCACTGTGCTGTAAATGTGTATGTGACAAATAATGGCTATTCTATTCGATCACAAGGTATCAAACAACAAGGATTTCAAAACAGGGTAGATAAAGCAAATGCCACTTCTGACCCCTTTAAACTGTTTTTTTTTTCTTTTACACGATTTCAAAATTACACCTTCAGCTTGTAACATACATCCTGCCCAATGCTTTAGGGGAAGTTTTGAAACAAGTGACAAACAAGGACGAAGACAAAATTTTCCACAGTTTCTCTCTATATACATTTGTATAGAGAAAAAATATATACCCCCCCCCCCCCCCCCCCCAAAAAACCCAAAAAAAAAAACACATCCAAAATGACTGGCTCAGATATCAGGCTTTGTTTTGAAACAGCGAATACTGAATCGCTTTGCCACATTTTGGATAAAGGGGTCAGACAAAGTAAGATAATCTGGATAGAAATAAAACCAAGATTTAAAACAGTGGACAAAAAAGTATGCCATTAATGTTTCCCCATATTCGTGAGCTGTCAGTCACTTTACTAGGATACCAAAGCTATGGTGTTGGGGTTGTCATATCCTCATGCCCCTACCACATCGAATGTGGTCCCAATATGGCACAAAAGGCTTATTTAGGATATACCTGACAAATTCCTTGTTCCGGTTTTAAGGGGGTTGAACTGGTTCATAAACACCCTCCCACTCTCTGCTTTCATATGCCATGGTTTTACTTCTAGGAAAAGGCCATTTTTTCACAGTTTTTACCCTTTCATTTCACCTCTCTCTCTCTCTCTCTCTCTCTCTCTCTCTCTCTATCTATATATATCTATATATATATATATATATATATATATATATATATATATATATATATATATATATATACCTGGCAATATGGTAATGAAAATGTTTACAGTGATAACTGCCCACATGAGCCTCCTATTTTTAACATATCAAGCCACTATGGTACTATGGCTCACTATGGGTGAGGCGGTAGCTCAGTTGCTCTGGGTTATTGATAATAAGGTCAGTGGTTCAAGCCACTGATTCAAGCTGCTTCCCTTAGGGCCCTTGAGCAAAGCACTTAACCCCCTGTACTTCAGGGACACTATATCGAGGCTCATCCCGTGCTGTGCTCTGACTCTCATTGGGATAAGCGAAGAAACAATTTCACTGTGCTGTAAAAAGCATGTTACAAGAAGTACTTTTGGGGAAAGTGTTAGCTCAGTGGTTATGGTGCTGGGTTACTGATCAAAAGATCCGAGTTTCAAGAACCAGTGTCGCCAAGCTGACACTCAATGGGGTTTAACTCTATGTTCTCCTACCATGGCACTGTACCATGGCTGAGGCTGCACTCATAATGATATTACTATTATTATGATAATGAAAATAATGTGACAAATAATGGCTCTTCTTTTTCTTCACTTGGCTTCAAGGTAAATCCAGAAAAGAGCTACTTAACACTGAACCAATTAGTTGCTAGTCACCCTGTCAGCCCAACATGTGAGCGGCGTTATTATGTGTGCCGATCAGATTCAGCCAGGTTACTGTGTGGGGTGCTGCCTCCTGTGAGGATAATGCGATTGCTGGTGCCTGCCACAGAGGTAGTGCCCTTGGGTATTGTGAGAAACGACACGTTGTTCAGAAGGGGGCTCATGGAGAGATACCTACTGAAGACATTTTTAACGAGTCAGTTGGGGAGTGATGTCCCCATCTCCTCCATCTGAGAGGGAGCCACACCAAGGATCTTCCCTGTACTTGCATTAACAATAAGATATGAACATTTAACCAGCGGGAAACCTGCTTCAGTGGGGATTTTTTTTTAAAGCAGCATCATTCTGAGTCACTTATATTGAGTGCCGTAGCACAGTTCGACCATCCCTTCAGATTTCTCTGCCTTTTTTTTCTGGCACAGCTGCTTAAATCCATCAGTATATAAAAACTGAGGAGAGGAAAGAAAGAGAAGAAGGAGAAAGGAGATCTGTCGGGCAGAACACACCTACACCTCTGAGTCATCTTCTCACAGCCCAGCTTTCTCTCTCTCTCTCTCTCTCTCTCTCTCTCTCTCTCTCTCTCTCACTTTCTCACGGCTGCTGGGTGATTTATATCTGCGTGGGTGTTGTGTGTGTGTGTGCCTGTGTATGCTCATATCACGTACATGTTCATACATATGTGAAGTAGCGCTCGTGTGACTTCATTCATACGTGTAAACACGTCCGCTTGTCTGGACGGACCTTAATTAGTTCCTCAGCATATGCAAAAATTAGGGCAGGTTTTGTTATGTATTGTGCAAGTGTGCCTGTAATGATGTCAAGAGCTTATGAAATATGCAAGAGGCGACACGTACGCGAGGAGATGTCACTGTGAATAGGAACGCTTCCTTCTGCGAGCCACAAAAACGGATAACAAAAGTCTCTGCATGCGTGACATGCCTTCGCACAGCTCGACAGTACCTGATGTAGCACTTTTGTTCATAAAGATGTGACATGAATTTGCATGGCTTTTTACGCGTACACACATGCCGCTTCCCGGTTCAAGTTGAGGTCGGGATCATCAATTCAAACTAAGGCTGATTTGTTCAGTGCGCTTTCTCAGGCAGGTTCTCATTAAGTCCAGCAATGCTGTAGTCATGCTACATCTGCATAATGCTGTCGTCACCAGAAAATCTTCATTTTGCCTCGTTTGGACTTTTTTTTTTCCTTTGCTGAATGTCCATTTTTCTGATTAGTCTTATTTTATTGTTTTTTTTTTTTTTCTTTTTTTTTTTTTTTTTTTACCAAATATCAGAGATGTATGCATTGATCAATACTTATACTGGCGAGGTATAAACAACTGTTTTGCTAAAGGTTATTTAAAGTGTGTTGCTGCACAAGATGTTGTTCTACTTTATATAACAGAGAATATTTGAGAACACTATTTTCATTGCGCATAGCAATATTGATTTTTTTATTTTTTTTATTTAGAGGTTAGAGAGTGGAGTAGTGGAGTGCAATAAGGCTACATTCAAACCCTATTTTAAACCAAGGCTTTTTTTTTTTATAATACTGAACACCAGGCAAACGTTATTTTCTGAAGATTTGTAATACTTGAATACTTGTATGCAATTGCACATGCATTTTGACCGGTGAAGTGAAAAACACATATTAATGGGTGGGATATGAAAGGGTCATTGTAATTAAGCAGCAAGTTAGCATTTTGCATTGTGTTAGAAGCAGGAAAAATAGGCAAGCGTAAAGTTCTCGAATGAAGGCTCAAATTGTAATAGCTGACAAGTGGTAAGTGGTCATATTTTCTTATCAAGAATGTCAACCTGTTTTTACTTTTGTATTTTTAATCCTTTAAAGGCATCCAAAAACCATAAATCAAAGGTATACTGTACTGCTGGGGCACTCCAGTGGGGCAAACCCAAATTTTTAGCATCCTTGGATACATTAGCATTGTTATTACATCGTCTTTCCCAGTGCTGAAACTTTAGTGATGTGTGCAGAAGTGCTGATGTATTGAAAGAAATATTGAGACACACTGCAATGCTAATAACCTAATCATCACACCGGCCACATTTAGGTGATACACAGTGGGACTGAAAGTCAATACCTTCATCTGTGAGACCGACATATTGAATAGAAAAATTGAATATAGCCAGTTCTTGATGCATCCTAAATCCCCTTTTGTAGCTTCGGTGAGTTGAAACTAAATTTCATGCATTCTTATCTCTCTTGAAACCGTTTTCTAAGAAAGAGAAATTACTTGAGTGGAAGAAAGCATAAGAGGAGAGGACACTGAAGAGATGAAACTCCCGGGAGCTTGTGGGCGGGCGGTGGATCTGTAAAAATGTAAGAATGAGTTGAAAGCAAATGATTCCAAACAGCAGTGTTCAGCAGAGGAGGTTCGCTATGCTAGAGATAAATGGCGCGATATCGGAGCAGGGCGTACGGAGAAATAGGCACTGACGGATGGAATTATATCAGTGGTCACTGAAACTTCTGCCACAGATCCATGTTCTTGCTGAGCAAGCAAAGCAACCACTGCTTGTGAAAACAATAACTGGATCAATGGTGAGAAATTAGGTTTAAATGTTTGAGCGGGACGATATGAAAAATTACACAACGATACAATAACTACACAAATAAAAGAGAGAAATAAACCCTGCATTTCTCGCTTGAGGTCTGTAACTCACAGCCTGCATTTGAAGCTGCCATTTCATTTCGGCTCGAATCAGAGGGATTTTAATTATTCTCATCATTATAACATATCAATTAGCTTAGATTCTGGTCTTTTTTCTTTTAATCTAGTCCTCCTTGGTAATGTTTTGACTTCATATTATCTTTTCTTTACTGATTTACAAACATAAAATAAGAAAAACAGTGCCTGGACATTTGTACGTCTGTATGTGCAGTCTTAGAAAAGATGGATCGATCTAAACACCACAGAAGTCTTTTGTTGGGCCTCTGACTAAACCTGAAAAGGGTCTTTGCAGAAACTTACAACAGAATGTCAGAGAAGGCGCCATGTAGACCTTTTTCGGAAGCTAATAACAATTAACTGCACAAAGAACACTTGGAGGTCCATTTTTATTTATTTTTTTTTCATTGTAAGCCTGAGTTTCATAAGAGTGTGTTTCATAATTTAGAGTAACATTCCTGGTTTTATAGATCTGTAACTTCTTATATTACTGCAGGTAGTAAGCAGATGTGCATTTGCATATACATTAACGGTATTAAGCTCGCGCCGCTCTCCGGACCGGCGTTTCGAACATTTTCGAACGTTATTCATTGAGTCTTTATCAATGAATAACTCAACACGAGTATGCTAGATTACAAACTTGAGATACAACACTTTTTTTGGCTGAGGTGGGAAAAAAAACAGTTTCATAAATATGCGTACACCACCGTGTGCAAGTGAACGGGTCTCACTAAAAAGCTGAGTCACTTTAAATGTGACCATAAAAGAAATTTCTGGTAGCTCTGCTTTTTGTGAATCTTAAGTGCAATTAATGTAAAATAGAAGTGTCTGGGAACAACAACATTTTGGCCACAAAAATGTCACATCTAGACCACACAAAACCATGTAAAAAGCTATTATTTGATGAATTTTGCACAAATTGTCATTTTGATGCAACATCAGCAAAAAACAAAACAAAAAAACTGTGCATCAGTACCTTCAGGAAATGGGTTTTCATGGCCAAACTGCTGCATACAAACCTAAAATCACTATATGGCAATATAATTGCAAGCATGGTGTAAAGTGCCACTGGATCCTCGAGCAGTGGAAACATGCTCTTTGGATATCTGCTTATCTGTTGCCTTATACAGAGAATGGCTGGAGGCAACTACATACTCATGAGTTTGAAACAGGAGTAGCAACAAGGTCATACAGAATGTAAGGATGTGCTATTGGCCATAGTTTTTATCGTAAAATTTATCGTTATCTGGTGATGCAGTTTTGCATAAAAAACACGTAAGATAAATTGATGCCATTTATATTACTTGGCAGACGCCCTTATCTAGAGCAACTTACAACAGAGCAATTGAGGGTTAAGGGCCTTGCTCAAGGGCCCACTAGTGGCAGCTTGGTGGTGGTGGGGTGTTCAAACAAGAGACTTCTCTTCAACATGATGGGGGAAACCTCAAAATACAAAGGCCCAGACCTCAGACAGTGTTCATTTATATATGTATGGCTGGAATGGAATGATGGCAGTAGTCGTAGCAGTAGTAATAGTAGTAGTTGTTGTTGTAGTTTATTAAATGAATCAAGAAATGCATTTTTTTCTGCATCTGGTATATTTTAAGCTATTTTGATCCTAAATTATTGATTTGCTGTGACTAATTTATTTGGTAGTTCAACTGACCAGAAGTCTTTTATATGTTTTGGTACATACGCATACAATTTTACACTAAAAATCCCCCAAAAATAAAACAATTAAAAACCAATGAATCAGAATAAGAATCTTCTTTATTGACAAGTGTCATGGGTTGAATGCACAAGAGTCAGTTTGCCAAAGGGTGCAGGTGAATACTATGAAAACTAACAAAATAAACTAATAAGGTTTCAAATAAACATAAAGCAGTTTTCATAAGTATACTTAACTTTTTTTTTCAAGTATACCATTTGTCATTAAGGATACAACTTGTGCAGAATTTGTAAAGGGAAGCAGTGCTAATAATATTTTATAAATAAGTCCAAGGTGCAGAGTTGATATGATATTGATATTGATAACCTTTTTGTCTTTGCATCCCGGTTAAAATGTTGGCTTTCTGATCAAGAGGTTGTGAGTTCAAATCCCAGTTACCCTCTAAGCTGCTACTGCTGGGCCCCTTGAACAAGGCACCTTAACCCTCAACTACACAGTGGCATTAATTGTTTAATTGTTAGTTGCTCTGGTTAAGAGCGTTGGTGCTGTAAATGCTTACTGTACATTTATACTGTGTCATAACTATCCAGTGTGTCATACGGACTAGGAAGAAATGCACAATTCCCTTAGTCACAACACGCAGAAAGGGTTTTACAGTGTAGTCATGTACGGTGCCACATGCTTATTTATAAAAAAAATTAATAAATTAAATGAAAAAAAAAAAGACTGACGTGTCTATGGACAGTGTGGTGTATCACAATGCACTACCCACTTCATCCCTGTTGCAGCAGATGATATTTCCTGATTTCCTGCTCACTTCTGTTCATTTGATTTCACCATACATCATACAGCACTCATCTTGCAATGTTAGTGCCTGTTTTTTTTTTTTTTCGAGGGATAAGGGGAAGGGATTATATAAACCTTTTTCATATCTACAAAGCCTTAAAAAAAATTACATGGCTGGCGGTAAGCAATAGAATCGTGCCTGACGGGAAGGGTTTTGAAGTTGCCTTCAGAAAATCCCTCAGCTCTGCTGGGGATGGCAAGAAAAAAACAAAAACAGCAAGCATGGAGATGCTCGCAGGAGTAGTTTATCAACCTCACGGTGCACAGCGTACATTGCAAGACCTGCTCATTCGTCTCTGCTGTACCAATTTAAGAGGGGCGAAAAAAATAACACTCTGCTGGAACAGATGAAGTGAATCGACAAAATGGGCGTTTTTGTTCAACGTACTGTTGCCTAATAGTATTTCTTTTGAGCACAGCCGGCGTCGAATCCTTGAAAGCTTCGTGCCATGTAATATCTTCCTGAAATAGCGCTTTAGAAACACATGATGGAAAAAACTCCTTTTCACTTTTATCTTAGGTGTGCACTGGCAAAACATTAGAAACACGCAAAAAAACATTTAGAGGGAGTTAGAATTACAAATAGATGCAATTGAATGAGCAGTGGATATATGCTTCTGAAAAAAAGAACTGAAAGAGGGGGATTGGAAAAGAGTGCAGGTAGATGATGGAGTGTGTCCACTTATCCTCCTGCATCCTGTCACATTGCTGCCATTCATCAGCTCGAGTTCCTGTATGTGGGTGTGTATGGATGCAGGCAACCCAGACAGTACTGCATAGACTTTTCCAGTATATATGAGTGCGTTGTGTATTGTCTGGTACATAAAACTAGTGGTATAACACAATGACACAGCTACTGTCTGCATCTTTACACTATGGTCCATTCAGATTTAAACTATATGGGGAATGTTTTATATCAGTAAGGTCTTTTTTTTTACCACTATTGATGTAAAAACAGTGTAAACCATGTAGTCAACAGTTTCAGCATATTTCTGAAAGTTCAACAAAATCAGATACATCACACAGGTTCCTTACTGATCTAAGATTATTACCATGTGCAGCTTTTTTTATCCTGTTTGCATTTTTTTTTTATTATTGTCAAATTTTAAAAATTATTTCACAAATACAGTATAAGAATAACTTAGAATTCAAGTCACCTGAAGCAGCCAGTCGCAACAGATGCATGAATGAGAGCTAAATTACGAACCTCCAACTCACATTGATTCCAACCCCCGCTCAAGATTCTGGCAAGCATTCTTAAATAAATTCAATGAAAAGGTGATTATTTATTTGTATATTTATCTACATGTCTACACAATAAGACTTATATTACAATTCTAATTTTTATGATGGGAAACTATGTGATGTAACAATGGTTTAAAACTTACTGTGTACATTTTTATTCCCATTTTTTCCCTTGTGTGTTCCTTATTTAGCAATTTTTCCACAATTAAAGAATCATTAGAATTAGAGAATTGTTATTAATGAATTAATAGACGTTAATATTTGGGTGTATTCTGAGGAAAGTAAAGATAAAAGATAAGTCAACCTAAAAAATCTACATAAAAATTTGGTTATGGAAAAAAAGCTTTATCATTGCTCTCTTAGTATTCAAAAAGTGTCCAGATTCTATTCTCCACGTGTACCGGCTTGTTTTTGGAAGCTGGGTTCAGAGTGCAGGTTCAGACAGCACCCCTGGAGCATAGAAGGTTAATTGTCTCGCTCAAAGACACAAGGGCGGCAGTTTGGGGAACCGGGGTTGGAACCACGACCTTCCAATCAGTAGCCCATATCAACCCACAACATATATATATATATATATATATATATATATATATATATATATATATATATATATATATATATATATATATATATATATAATTATTAGTAGATTAGTAGGATTATTTAGAAAGTGACCAATATCTGCGGCATGCTACTTGACTTGAATCCAGTAGAATGTTAAGTACTTGGAATACATATGATTGAATAAATAGCCACTTGAGAGAAAATTCATTGTTGAGCTATTGATAGATATCTAGCCTTTCCTGTTAATATCATGACTAACCGCCATAGCTTCTCGCACTGTTTCTGTGTCTGTCTCTGATATCCCTAAGGCAGGACAAAACTACTTGCCTGTCTAACACTGCTACTCTGCTGCTAAGGGCATGTCACTGTAAAAATGTGTTAATGGCTCATCCTAATGGCCCAGCACAGGCTCTCAATGCCCCTGGCTCCAGTTACCTCAACACAGATAAGACTGCCATCCATTTAACACAGCTTATGTTCACTTCAGCTAGGTCCCTGAAGACCATTCAGGTTTAAATGCTTTGTTTGCCGGATTGGCGCTTTCAATGGATTTAGTGATTGATGCATTGCCTGAGATCAGAGATTGTGACGACATATGATTCGACTATGATGTTTTTACGTAGCACCATGGGTTCTGGAGACACGTGGTGTCCTTTCAGGGCTATATATCGGTGGAAGGACAATAAAGGCTACTTGACTTGCTTGATCACGCCTCAGTATGTCTGCAGGAGATCACCTGGCAAAAATTTCGGAGCTTATAATGCCGCTGCCGGTGTTTTGGGTTTCGCTAACATTTGCGAGCCTGAAAGGGTTGGCTGGCTCTGTTTGTGTTTTTGTGTAGCGTTTTGTGAAGCGTTAGTGGCGTTGCTCCGAGCCCTGAGTGGGCGAAAGCCACAACGGAGCAGATCAGCAGAGACAAAGATGGCAGGTGGGAGGGAAAGAAAGCGCAAGAGAAAAAGAGAGAGAGAGAGATAGAGAGAGACTGTGTGTGAGTGTGAGAGAACAGGACGAAGGAGGAGCACTGAAGACTAAGGAAGTGAGACGCAGTTTGGGGCACTATAGTTTTGTCAAAGATCTAAAGCAGACTGACTTGATTACAGTTATGTCACTTCACACAAGGAACCTCGCTTGTGATACAGGGAAATAGATACCAAATACAGATGCATACATATGGCTACTTTTAGGTCTATACAGTAGGTCATACTGACTTGTAATAGCTAATTAACAAAGTCTAAATGAAATATTATATGCATAGAACAAGTTGTAAATAGTGAGTCCAAAATTCTGATTTCATGTTGTTCACCGTGACAGCACCTGTATTGTAGGTTTGTATACGCTGTAAATACTGTCTATTAATATTTCCTTAAATATGTCGTAAAGCCACACCCACATTCTGACTGATGGGCCTCGTGGGTAAACGCTTAGGCAGCATCTCCATGCCAACGCAGAGGAAAGGCAAGAGAAATGAGAACTCCTCATTTATTTCATTATTTATCCTCATCAAATTCATGTCACCATGGCAACTGGAGTTTGCATCACTCTCTCTCTCTCTCTCTCTCTCTCTCTCTCTCTCTCTCTCTCTCTCTCTCTCTCCCTCTCTCCCTCTCTTTTTCTTGCGTTCCCCCCTCCTCAGGGAAAGAATCATCAAGCTGAAAGACAACAGAGATGTTATGGCTGTAGGATTTCCTGCACTCACAGACATAAACATACATATATGCATCCCATTCCCTAAACCCCCCCCCATATACCCACAGATCAATGATGTACATTCACAAAATCCTTTTGTACATCTGTTTCTCTTTCTTTTATTAGCATTATTTTTCTTTAGCATTCATGCAGTCAATAAGCTGGAGTGACTGCAGATCCACTACATGCTATAACAGAGTGTACAAGACAGTTTATATAGCATTATTGGAAGAGATTAATAGGCTCTTATTCCCTATTTCACTTGCTCTCTTATTCTCTCTTTCTCTCTCTCTCTCTCTCTCTCTCTCTCTCTCTCTGTTGCTGTCTTTCTCTGCCTGTCTCTTTCTGTGTCCAGTGTGCGGGGACATCCACGGGCAGTTCTTTGACCTGATGAAGCTATTTGAGGTAGGGGGCTCGCCCGCTACAACGCGATACCTCTTCCTTGGAGACTACGTGGACCGGGGATATTTCAGTATCGAGGTAAGAGGAAACTCGCATCACACACCAGGAATACGCTGCTTTTATTAACAGCACCTTCGTTGTGAATGAGATGTGAATATAGCAACCTGTGATTTCCACTTCCGGTCCAGTTTTCCCACAGTGACCTGCAATGTTCCAGGTTACTGAATGAATGAATGATTCACAAAAGTGTGTTGCACATTCATGGAATGGAAGCCTGTTTGATTGTTATAATGGCATTGAGAAAACCGCATAGCTGCACGAGCAGAGTCATTAAACAAGTGTCAGATAATAATAGTAGATGTATCTTTTTTTTTTTATAAGAATTTATTAACAGATCTATTTCTCTACCAGATATAATGACACGAGTATGTGCATGAGTAGAAGACATTTAAGACATAATTTAAATGGATTTGTCTTCTGCTTAAGTTTGATGTATTGTCTAAGACAGTAGTCATGTAAAAATGTGAACATGCATCAGTGAGTGTTATTGAATGTACAGTATATCTTCAAAAACATTGTAGTAGGTGTTAATCAAAAGCACCATTTATTTCTACTCCGTGGAGACTGTTTGGGAACATTGATTTATTTTGTCTGTCTTAGAAACAACATTTGTCTTACTATTCTTAAAACGACATACATGACCATTCAGGTTTCCTCCTGGGGAGACCGAAAGGTCACAGCTGTCAGATATTCCTCTCCACAAACGCACATGCAATGCACCCCCTAGTTGGAGTTAAATAAGATTTGATCACTTGATTTGAGTAATTATTTGTGGTAATAAGAGTGGATTAAGAGCTGTCAACCTTAAGCAACTGGGACATGTTGTGTTTCTGGATATAATTGCATGCAATGGTGTGCACACAGTGTCGAATGCACCATACTCACTTCTGTACCTCTGTTTCTGTCCACAGTGTGTTTTGTACCTTTGGTCGCTGAAAATCCTCTACCCAAAGACACTATTTTTACTGAGAGGAAATCATGAATGTAGACATTTGACAGAATATTTCACCTTCAAACAAGAATGTAAGTATGAGACTCATGCATCTCTGCATGTTCTCTTACTTGTGTGGTGTTATTTAACGTTCTGGATGAGAGTCTTCACCAAAAAAGCACGCCATGCTATATGTTCTACATCAGGAATTTGAGAGCAAGCGATTTGCTCTTTGCAAGTTTGGTTTTAGGTAGGAATCAGGCTTTTTTTCCCAACCACCAATTACATTCAAAAGCAGTGTTAATCTTCATAGGTGTGATGGGTTAGCACCCCCTCCAGGGTGTACCATGAGAGTAACATGAATTATGCCTTGAGTTTCCTGGGGAAATCTTCAGG
Source organism: Kryptopterus vitreolus (assembly GCA_030449085.1). NCBI lineage: Eukaryota > Metazoa > Chordata > Actinopteri > Siluriformes > Siluridae > Kryptopterus > Kryptopterus vitreolus. Next base: position 7,483,592 of record JACRUU010000024.1, read on the forward strand.
CTCCTGCAATGTTGTGTAGGATAAGTGGTATAAAAGATGGATGGATGGGTTTTCATTATAGATTGTTGAAAGGTAGTGTTATTATGTATATGGAAAAAGACACCACATGTGATGGAGCCCAAAAAAATATTTTATTAACAATAATATTATTATTATTACTTATTATGAATTATAACACGACAATATTTTGTATGTCCTTTGTGTATTTTGTATATACTGTGTATATAGTGTATATATATATACACTGTGTGTGTGTATTTCTACTTTTCTGTCTTTTAGCATGACATAAGAATTAAATAGTTTGTCATATTAATGGAGCATAAAAAAAATAAAATAATGGGACGGAAAAATGAAGTGTAAGTGTGCTATCTGGGATAGTGTAGGTTTTTGTAGTAAGGAGTAAAGATACGATAGGGTGCACCAGGTGAAAATAGCTTTGTTCTTAAGGGAAGAGCAGCTGACTGTGGGGGAAAGGCTGCAAAACACATGATGAGATAATGCTCACAAGTAGACCTATCCCATGAGGCAGCCAGAATACAGACACAGGTGAAGGGGAGGCAAGTGCCGAGTTGGTGGCAACCTATTTCTGTACCTACTCTGCTGACCTGTCACCATGGATACAAATGCCTCTGAGAGGCAGCGAATTAAGATTTAATGAAAAAAAAAGGGAACACACACACACACACACTCACACGTCGTCCCATGCAGAGAGGGACCTTTACCAGACTGGCGGTGGTGTTCCTTCTGTTTGTTTGTAATGCACGGAGACACCCAGGAGGGCTAGAAATTTTCAACTACCAGACTAAACTGTTACTATGGAAACATATAGAAATGAGCTTTATATTTTAGAGCTACTTTCCAAGCTATTTTATATATAAGATTAAAACCTGACCAATCAATTTTGAAAAAATTATAATTTCATTTGTTATACATTTTCAAACTCTTTTTCTTATATCGGCTGCTCCTGTTAGCCACAGTGGCACATTTGTCTCCTTGTCATTCTGTCCTCTAAATCTAACCCATTCAAATCAACCAGCTGTACGTTTCCCTCACCACATACATAACCCTCCACCTTGGCCTTCCAATTCTCCTCTACCGACATACATACCATTTTCCTCCTCGGCACATGACCACACCATCTCAAGCGTACCTTTCTCACCTTATCTTCAAATCATCCTACCTGCACCGTCCATCTAATCAACATATTTCTAATCCTCACCACTCCTAATGAAAATCTCTGCCACCTCCAGCTCCACCTCCTGTCTTTTTGTCAATGCCAATGTCCCTGAATTTTCCCATTGCTGCTCTTGCAGATCGATGTCTATCATACATATAAATGTTATAACCGCTGTGGGACAAAGTATGCAAACAAAAGTAGAAAAGTAGAGATACAATAGGTAATATTTTAACGATAATGAGTAAAAGTACTAAAAGGATTTGCCTTTAAAAGTATTAAAAGTGCTATGATTTATTATGGATATTATGTTCTTGTTAGCATTGAACACATAGCTGAACTGACTCTAATGTTACTCCTAGCACACTGATCTATTAATAAAATGATATGAATGACTCAAACACTGATTTATATGTTTTAAAATTGTTATGAGCCCAAAACCTTCTTTGAAACTATCCAAAAAACAAAAGAAAAAAAACAGAGATTGGTGGCTTGCTGCATGCTAGTTAAGTGTTTATCCACTGATAAATAATAAAGTTATTTTGCAGGTTGTGGTTGAGTAAACAGAAAAATATTTGACTTTGAAATGTAACAGTAAAAATCTCTCCAAATAGAAATATGTCAGTAAGAAATTTAGCAACAAATGACATTTAAATTTTTTTTACTATCCATCACTGGTTATAAAATATAAATAATTTCAATATAGGTGAAGGTAGAGGTATCACCATATATTCTAAAGTTTAGTGAAAGCTAGTTTAAATTAAAGTTTGGCTAAAGTTTGAAATTTTGTTAGCAAGAATATCTTTTTTTCCTCTCTTAACTCTTAACTTTCCTCTCTAAATGGTCTTAACTATTGTACCTATATGGTCAGAAGAATTTTGAATTGAACGTTTGGATTTTGAATGGCAAACAATACAATACAACAATACAACGGCAAACAATACAAGCTCACAAGTACACATCTCAGGAACACTCAGCAGCCACTATAATAGGAAGCCTGGCAATGGTAAGCATTGCAATACACCTTTAGTCCTGAATCGATCTCTAAATAAAAGCATTTAGCAAATAGAGGCAAATACACATCCAGAGCTTCAGTTATTATTTGATTTGGACCTCATTAATGCTGCTGTAGAGACATCCGCCGGGTGTTTTGGCAATGGTTACGTTATGAGATGCTCCTCGCTTAGGTAAAGAGTGGTTATTTTTAATAACTGTACCCACTCCTATCATTTTTTCCTTAGTTCTGCCCATATATCTGCCATTAAATGGATGTTGTAAACAAAAATAAAAATGAGATCAGCAACTCCTGAAATATCTAAACCAGCCTTTCCGGCACTAACAACCATGTTGTAGTTGAAGCCACTAAGGTCACATTTTTACTCCCATTCTGATTACTGATGTAAATATTAACCGAAGTGCATGACAAGCATCTGCATCCGTTTGCACTGCTAGCACATGACTGACTGTTTGGATCATTGCCTGAATGAGGAGGTGTTCCTATTTAAGTAATATGTGAGTGTATATTCGAAATGGCAGAAACTGACTATTTGATATGCATTTGAAATGACTCCGAATTCTACTCCAATGTTCTCGTTCAGGTAAAATCAAGTATTCAGAGCAGGTGTATGACTCCTGTATGGATGCATTCGACTGCCTTCCCCTGGCTGCCCTCATGAACCAGCAGTTCTTGTGTGTCCATGGTGGACTGTCCCCAGAAATACACACATTAGATGACATAAAGAAGGTGAAAGCATCCTTTTAACACGTTTCTGGGCAGTGTGTGTGTATGTATATACAGTGTGAACTTTACAATACATCTCTGTGTGGCCTAGTTGGATCGGTTTAAGGAGCCCCCAGCATTCGGACCCATGTGTGATCTCCTGTGGTCAGACCCCCTGGAGGACTTTGGCAACGAGAAGAGCCAGGAGTATTTCAGCCATAATACAGTCAGAGGCTGCTCCTACTTCTACAGGTAAGATTCTTTAGCTCATAATTTGCTTGTAGCTTTGCAAACTTTCTGCTTTTGTGATTATCCACGTATCTATGAGGATTCATTTTGTGCGTACATGTGTGAGCAAAGGAAAGGGGTGTGTATGAGTATGTGAGGAAAAGCGATAGAAGACTTATTTGAGCCCCTGTATTTTTATTAAAACTTCATTTCTATTCCAATCTCATTTCGAACAGTTCTTCTCATTCCTGTAATGCTTTGGCAAAAATGTAAATGTATACAGTCATGCCAATAAAGCTTGTTCAATTATACTGAGAGATAAAGAAAGATAGAGAGAGAGAGAGAGAGAGAGAGAGAGAGAGAAACAAATCATGCAGTCTGTCCAGGTTCTGAAAGCTGATGGCATTCTCATCTCTCTCTCTCTCTCTCTCTCTCTCTCTCTCTCTCTCTCTATCTCTCTCTTTCTCTTTTTCTCTTCTCTTCCCACACGTACCACCACCAGGCTGTGAATATTTCACACTCTCCACTGAAAATCTGACGGAACAATGGAGGGCATGTATGTGTTTGTGAGGGGGTTCGAGTACACTTGTATATATTCTGGACACTCATTTTGGTGTGTATGTGTATTTAGTCTAAAAATCTGAGATTGTCATCTTGGGAATCAAGCAAATGATTTCTATTTATACCACAAAGCAGTTGTATTCTGATTGGTGTTGATTAATGTGCTGTAAGAGCATCTCTGGCAGCGGCAAACTTCAACTCGCAAGTTTATGTTAATTCTGGGATTTTAGGACGGTATGGTTTCTATAGTAACAGCTACTTTGTAGATTGTGAAGTGTATAAAAATATAGTTGGGGGAAAAGGAAATTTTCTTTCGTGCCGTGTGCTATGGGAAGCTGTGCGTTCGCAGGTGTACGTCAGTAAATCACAGTGCATTGTTTATACAAACTAATGAACAAACGTGAATTCGATCCCGCCGAATTCACTTCAAAATGGCCGACACTTGATGACACAGCGAAAGTCTGTCACATTTGCAATCATTCACTCCTGGTCCTTAATCACACACACATACACACACACACACACACACACAAACATACACACGTCTGAGAGCAATCACAGTTTAAATAGCCTTGCTTTTCCCAGCTAGTTGTGAAGTAACACAGTTGTGAAGTTGCAACTGAGCCTTATGTTGGTAGTTTTTTTTACGACTTTTTTTCATTTACGGCGTCCTTTGTGGTTTATACCTGACTCACAGGAGCTAATGTGTCTTCCATAATGCTAAATACATCAATAAGTAGCTATACCATATGATATAATTTGTAAATAATCTAACACTTGTAATATAAGGTGAATTAAACACTTTATAATGTGCTGTTATTGTAATCAAAAGCACCTCCTGGCATTTTTCCTTTCTTTTTTTTTTTTTGAAGCGGAAAAAGTGCCATTATTTACTTATGTATTCAGTGGCAAGGGAGAAAATGTTCATGATCCAATGCTCTATTTTTAGATACCTGGAGAAAGTCTAGTGAAATCTTTTTGTTTCCAGAAAATGACTGAATAAGTGCATTTCCCTTATGAATGCTTATTTTCACATTGTATTTTGTGTATTTATAATTTTAGATGCAGCACATAACAGAACTGTGTGTTGAGACGGATATTATTTTGTATATTGACTGTAGAACTGTATATTGAGTCTATCTATCCATCTATCTATCCATCCATCCATCCATCCATCCATTAGAGGCTCATTTATATAAAACACATTTACAGACTATCTATATCTTTCCCCTGATTAGAATTTGAATGCAATTTATTTATTTATTTATTTATTTTTTAGGATTTGTGACAGTCCTAATATTTTCATATGCACATCCATACACCCACGCACTCTCTCACACACTGCAGGAGATCACATCACACAGTGCATTTCCCCCCTGTAGGACACATTAGAGCTTCTGTGTGGGTGTGAGTGTGTGCCTGCCCACATTCATGTTTTATACATTTGTCTGTTTTAAGGAGAAATCATGTGACCTGTCCAGTGCAGGCTCATTACACCTAGATAGCACACATTATACACACCCGGTCTCTGTAGCTGTGCTTCTTTCTATCCCATGATAGATGTCTGGCCTCCCACATTGCACTACTTGAGGGTGGGAGCGTTTTCTCTCTCCGTGTTTCCTCCCAGTGCTAGATGATCATTATAACCCAGTTGAAGAATGGCTGATCTCGGTAAAAGAAAACAAACAACATAGCAGATTGGAATAGCAGATATAGACAACACACAAATACAGAACAGACAGAAATCACTCTGCTCTTTTAAAGCACGGCTCTGTCCCTTGTATTTAGAATTCTGGATGTGGGTGAAACACATTGAAAGAATCAGTACAGCACTGAGCCAGGAGAAAACTGCAGCAGATTTGGGCCAATCAATAGCAGTGCTTGATTCATCATTAGGTTTCTATGCAGATCCAAAATCTGTCTTGAAGCCATTTGGACTAATATTCTCTCTCTCTCTCAATACACTCATTGCGTTCATTTCCTATTCTTCGCTACTCCAGAGAGTGACCAGTCGGTTGTGTGTGTGCATGCGCCTATGTGTGTGGGGGTGGTCGCATTAATGTGTGTGCATGTGCCTATAAGTTGGGTTCATCCTTCACGCCGCAGTAGTGATTCTCCTCGTGCTCAAGCCCAGGACTGCTTCTAAAGCACAAACGATGTTTTGTGTATTTCCATTAATCTTGTTTATTATGTAAGAGTCACAGCAGCAGTTTTTGTTCCTTCCTTATTTGCCATGTTATGAAGAGTCAGCATGAGTCTACAACGGCATTTATGTTTATTAAGGCGCTGGCTCTCATCCGGCCCTTTTCCAGAATGAAAACACTTCCCTCCTGATCACAATTTATTCATCCAATAACCTTAAATTAATTGTATTACACAATTCCGATGTGAGACGCATTAAGCAAATGTATACTGCCACATTCATTTAGCGGTGTTTTTCGTTCTTGACATGTCTACCCTGTAAACCAAACCAGTTAGACAGTGATAAAATGTTCGAAAATACTTCAAGATACCAAAAAGTATATTGTTCATGTTGACATTTTACGGGCAAAGCTTGCAAAGAATGCCATAATAATAATAATAATTATGGGATCAGTCAATCACTCTCATGCTACAATAATTAAAATATGTGTGGGGTGCAAAAATCCTCTCAAATTCACTATATCAGATGTTCCTAGACTTTTTCCTATGAAGGGCCAAATACTAAACTTGCCAGAGGGCCATGTGCCAAAATTAAATGTTGCATTATACCAAACATTATAATAAATGTAAAGTTGTCATGGTTCATCTCATTTATAATTGAACATTTTTTAATGAATTAAATCATTTTAATAAATGACACTGTAATCTGCTTAACTAATGGTGATTTATTTTAACAGTTTAACATTGCCATCTAATAACAGACAGGAAGTTGAACCTTATTTAAAGTTTTTCTAACTGTATTTTTTCCCTTTGTTGTTTTAGCATGTTCAATATATATATATTATATATATATATATATATATATATATATATATATATATATATATATATATATATATATATATATATGTATATATATATATATATATATATATATATATATATCACTATAAGACATAGCAGTACAATACTGTATACTATATGGGTTTACCTTTACATCCAAAATCTCAATGTTTTTTTTTGCATGGTTATTATTGGTTAAAGATGTATATAATTTTCCACTTACAATGTTTGCTCTGTATTTGTCAGAATAAAATTACAAGGTCATTACTTTTTTTATCATTGTGTATTCAGTGTCCCGCTGGAAAACAAGATCATTTATAAAAAACATCACAAAGGCAATGAATCGGTACAGTTTATAAGTGCACTTTTATTTTATCGTTTGCTATATCGTTTAGCTTGAATATTAAAATATACAGTAAGTGTGGTTAGATTTACGTCTACAGTATTTCCCATAATAAACTAATATATATTATCACATTAATTCAACATTTGCACAAGAAAATGAATAGATCAATTAGTGGGGACACAATATAAGTACTGATAAGTACTGCCAGTGTTATCAAAATAGCTAATAGATCATATTTCATTAATTATTATGTATTCATATCATAATTATTATAATCACATGATTTGTAAACAGTTATATTAATAATCTGTGTGAACACTAGTCACTTGCTGAAAACAGTCATATATCATTCTCTTTCCTGCAACCGAAGATGAAAGCCTTTATTTGTCACATATACATTACAGCACAGTGAAAATCTTTCTTCGCATATCCCAGCTTGTTGCTGGTAGCAGGGGTCAGAGCGCAGGGTCAGCCATGATACGGAAGGTTATGGGTCTTGCTCAAGGACTCAAGGGTACGAGGGTAGCTTGGCCATATTGGGGATCGAACCCGAATCTTCCAATCAGCAGCCCAACGTGTTAGACAACTGATCTACCCCCTCTGAAAATGTAACTGTGGACAGACACAACATTATGTTTTTGTTTTAAAAGTTACAGAGGTAACCGGTGTACCATTGGGGTATTATTAGTTAGCTACATGATCCAGCTAATTAACTACACTATCCAGTTATCCCCACTGAAATAATCAATTAGAGTTGTAAGGAGACTCATGTATTTCTCTCAAGAGAGAGAAATTTATATTGTAGACAACCATATTTATACTAAAGTTATAACTAAAAGTAAACAAGTTCAGGAAGAAAATTGCCTTATACTATTGCTTTATTCAAACCCAGCACAAGCTCAGGTATATTCATGTAGATTTAATAGCTGGGGTTTTTTTTCATTCCACAATGGCTGTCAGAGGAGAAAAAATTCATTTGGTCGTGGATACATATACCAGATAGACTTGTAAGTGTATCTGTGACCAAATGTAAATAGCTGGACATTGTGAAACCATTCAAGAAGCTGTTATGCTTTTTATATCATCGCTTATACCTTTGCATTTTCTTTCTGAAAACAATTTTCTTTTCCTCACAATTTGCATGAAGAAAGCTTGAAGAAAAATTTTACATAAATGCAGGTAATTTTATGATACAATATCTGTTAGAGATTATGTATTTGGGTGGTGCAGCTGTGGCTGCAGTGAAAGGAGTTCACTTGTTGAATTGTGTTCACTGGGTTTCTTGCTTTAATAATGACATAAGAATGCATTCTTCCTATGTGAGATATTTATTTGGCACAGCATTTTTGAATGCTATTGGTGTAATATTTTGTATAATATTATTGCTATAGCCATGTTTTTTTTACTAATGCTATTAAGAGGAGGATTGATTCAGGTAGGTCACCACTGAACACATTGAATGCACAGCCGGCTGTTCAATTAGCTCCTATGACCCATTTCTTAGTAGTAGTTTGACATATACAATAATATCACACTATACTAACAGGTGCTTGACTGCGTTTTATCATTACTGCTGATTAAGCCTACCACATTGAGGTCATCTTCAAACTTGATTATGGAGCTCGAGCCATAAACAGGTACGTGTCGTGGGCGAACAGAGTCAATGGCTAAGCACAGCGCCCCCGCGGGAAGCTGGTGTTAAGCACTAAGGTGGCGGTTACGTGGTTGTTAACGGCTCGTTTGTATAAGGGATTCTTGAGAATTTACATTTCGGCATTGCAGGCGTCACTTTATGTGGTAAAGGCTTTATGTCCAATTCGGTATGTACTATTAAGACCTTTGATTTGCATTTTGTCACATAAGAGACCCAGAGTGCCACCTTACCTTAGCTGTATGTTATTACTATTTAATCATTGATCAAGGCAGAAGATTCGTGTGGAGGTTTTCAGCACAGCAGATATGAGAGTTTAACGGAAAGGCATCTCCGGGCGGAAACTGCGGGAAGACGCGTGTGCTCCTTGATGCCAAATCTCCTGAAAAATGCTTTAGTCAGCAGTATCGTATAATGTGTGTGTGTGTGTGTGTGTGTGTGTAAGAGAGTGAGAGCTTGCGAAAGAAGAAAAGAAAGAGCAGAGGGAGGGAGGGAAGGGAAAGAGAGTGAGACCCAGACTGCGGCCAAAAAGCAGCGTCAACACCGCTCTGCGATCTATCCCACAATCCCCAGGGGCTTTGCAGTGTGGTGTTGCCATGACGACCCACTCCTCCTGCCCAAATTGGAGGGAGAGAGTGATAAAGAGACAGAGACAGAGGAAGCACTGATTTGTAGAGGATAGCAGTAATGTCGCGATGGGGTTGCCACTCGTTAGCAGATGCTGTAGCTCGGAGGGGGGAGTGAGAGAAAAAGGACTGTTTCACACTTGCTTCCTGGTGTAGAACCTGCTTCTCGCCATGCCGCTGTGTTTATCGCTCGCACACGGAGAAGGAAAGCTAGCTGTAGGCTATATCCGAGCCGCAGGATGAGCTCCTCTCCATTAGATCATACTGCGTGCTCCATTAGCTCTTGACAGGGCGGAATTATGTGCACTTGTCGCGGCGAACCCCACGGTTTATTATGCGGAGCTGTAAAAACTCGCCGTTTTAATGCAAAAGCGTTCCCCACAACACCTAGCACACATCGTTATCGTTATAACACCAGTGTGTGGGCATTTCACATGGTGTACCAAAGGAGTATGTGTATCTATGTGTGTGTGTGTGTGTGTGTGTGTGTGTGCGGCTGAAGACTGTTTCGAGCATAAAGCTGTAATATAACTGTCAGCATGTGTGTAATTATTTGTGTGTTGCCTCTGTGCTTGTGTCATATGCTCCTGGATGTACGGTGTTTAAACAAAATTCACTGTGTTTAAAGACGATTCCTTACATGGCATCACATGACTTGTGAAGACTACCAGACTACTAGCTCCCATTTTTGAAGGCCATTTTTGTACTATTTATTTTGAATACGTTTCTTTTCAGTACTATATGACAATAGTATCACGCGCCACACTTTTGTACAATTTGTTTGTAACACATTTGACGGAAAAATCCCTATCAATTTGTCTGGAAATTTCTGTTCCAATCTCACCATGCTTTTACATTCCATTACCTACATCCTTAATCTCTACATGTGCTTCTTGCTAGCCAACTTGTTCAGTCGGGTTTGTTGGCTTAGGTTTGCTCCTTATTTGAGGAGAAATTTTTAAGGTTATGCCGGTTTTAACCGATCAAGAACTCTCCATAGCTACTGAACAGCATAAAAGTAGCAAAATATACTGTGTTTTACAGACATTCTGATGTAGGGGGTTGTCTTTTTGTCTGACTACCTGAATCCTGTTCATCGAAATGTTTGTTTTTGTGAACTGGAATAATTACTAGTTCCAACTATCTAGGTACAAATAGACTGAATTTCATATGAAGCTGAAAAAAGGATGAGAGATATGGCAACAAATTGACATCTCTTATAATGCAGGGCAGCTCTGAAGTCCACATTATAACATGACACTTATAAGATTATAATATTGAGAACAGCATTTTAACAAGAAGAAGCAAATACACCATAAACTTGGGTTAGCTGCAATTGGTTTCCATTTTTAGGAACTAGATTGACTATTACTGTCAGGGCTCATAGTCCCGTTATTAAAGGCATGAATCTAATGTTCAAATCAAATTCAATATTGAAACTGGAAAGACTGACGACTGGACACATTTAGCTTCGTATACACCAGGCATTTGATCAAAATATGAAATTATTTTCTTTGTATTTGTTTTTATTATATTAAAATGTTTGCATATTATTCTATAATTCGTACATTTTGTAGTGCTTTTTGGATGCTAGGTCCATTGTGAAATGCGCTACAGAAATAAATTACAATTATTATAATAGGCATAATTCTGGGCTCCCATATATTTAAAAGACATCTTAAGCAAAGACATAATTAGCAATAACAATGATAAAGTCCATATACAAAAGTGCCGCAATTAATAATAACTGTGCAAAAGGATTTTTCTTATAGTCTAGTGAACATTTTATTTGAGGCAAATATATTTTGGCATAATGTAGCTAACGTTAAAGGACTATCAGTGCCAGAATTCTCAGATCATGCTGACAGTGCTGACATTTTTACCTCTGGGTTTTGTCCAGTGTTTTCAGACCCCTACTGGAATCATGTCTACATGTTACAGTGCCCCTGCTGACTGCAACCTAAACTATACACATTCCCTTTTCTCTCTCTCTCTCTCCCTTGCTCTTTTTTTTTCCTCCCTCTCTTTCTGCCATACAGTTATCCAGCGGTGTGTGAGTTCCTACAAAACAATAATTTGCTATCCGTCATCCGAGCACATGAAGCACAAGATGCAGGGTATGTATGTATGTGTCATGTCTACACACATACACTCTCTTCAACAATCTGAAATGATATCCATTTGATGACTTATCCCTTTTTTTTAAATCTCAATATCCATATATATATGTGTTGGTCTGGTTGGTTTGTTACAGATACCGGATGTACAGGAAAAGTCAGACCACTGGCTTTCCGTCACTAATCACCATCTTCTCCGCACCAAACTACCTTGACGTTTACAACAACAAAGGTGGGTGGAACTAGTATTCGCTACTTCCCACCACTTATATTCCTCGCTCCGTGATGTACTGACAACACAGTCAGAGAAAGTATCCGATGAAGATCGACAAAATGCGACTGCAGTCGGCGTGTTGTTTATGCGCGTGCACGGAGTGTTATCTATAATAAACAGCATAGGATGTAGGAGATGTGTGGGTGGGAGAGGCTGTCAGCTTCACTGACTCCATCCATGTGGCTTTATTTTTTCTGATGGAACAGGGTCAGCAGCTCAGGATTCAGAAGGAGCCATCTAGTGGAGATTTCGTACAATGCAGCACAAACGTGAATAGGCATGCAGAGATCGAGATGTACAGTAAACATGTTACTGTATTTCACATTTTCTCTTAATGCTGGCCGAATGTATTCTTTAGCTATTAATTAATATGTGTATTTATTTTCGGTCATGTACAGATGCGCACTCGCAGTCATTATTTAGTCAGCCAATCCAATCTGGAACGATGATCAGGCTTCATAACGCATAAAGACAGGTCAATAGAGAATTTCATATTCCACTCCGTGAGTAATCGTCGTAGGGTTGAAATGCCATGAAGCATTGCAGTCGTTTATCATTCCCGATGAGATTTCCATAATCATTTTCTATTGTTTTGGTCTCCCTCAAGCCTCATAGCTTCGTTCAGGTTCATTCAAATATACTGTATGTTTTGCACTTGATATCTGCTCTCTTCTACACTTATCGACCAATAAATATGTGTTTGTTTGGTTTTTTTTGCGTGTGTGTGTTGCAATGTCAGCGGCTGTCCTGAAGTACGAGAACAACGTGATGAACATTCGACAGTTTAACTGCTCCCCCCATCCCTACTGGCTGCCAAACTTCATGGACGTCTTCACCTGGTCTCTGCCCTTCGTAGGAGAGAAAGGTAGCATTTCTCCCTCAGCCATTTCATTCAAATAGGAATGGCTTATTGAGATATATTGGGCTTTGAGGGATAAACATCCTTTTAATCAGTATTCCAAAAACATTCGCTATATGCCGTATGCCGTCCTTCACTGGACGTTTAAACATTCTGGAATTGTCGGATTTGTCTAAGGTTTTGAGATCATTTATGGGGAGCATCTGGTTCCACAACACCACCGTACTGAATAAGACTGCAGAAAGGACATTATTCATAATCAAACACTCTGCTCATGTTTTCATGATTTATAATCACATTCTTAGTGTCACCCAAATGAGAACGAATTTTCTCTCCAGCTTTCTTCCTCGTATCTCCTAAGGGAGATTTTTTTTCTATGCCGTTTGGTACATAGGGAGGTGGTGGCTCAGTGGTTAAGGTGTTTGCCTACGGACCCGAAGATTGCAGGTTTAAATCGCAGCACCACCAAGCTGCCACTAGTGGGCCCTTGAGCAAGGCCCTTAACCCTCAATTGCTCAGTTGTAAGTCGCTCTGGATAAGGCCGTCTCCCAAATGCCACAAATGTAAATGTAATGTAAATGTGCGCTATAGAAATGAACTTGAGTCGAAATGAAAAACTGAATGTATATGACCCCTCTGCTGATTATCCAAAATATTTTTTTTTTAAAAACTCCTCTGCAGTCACAGAGATGCTGGTGAACGTGTTGAGCATCTGCTCTGACGACGAGCTAATGAATGACGGAGAAGAGATCTTTGACGGTAAGTCTTTTCTATTTCGTCCTGTTCCCATTTGCATGTTTTGTCTTCTAAAGTGTCACTGTAAAAATGCTCTACACTAACCTCACGGTGTTGCTTTGAGAAGATCGCACAGTGTTCTTGGCTCCCAGCAAACCTTGCATTTAAATGACTTACCCCGTGGCAATATAGTCTGAAAACTTATGTCCACCCCCAGCCAACGCAGCAGCTGCACGAAAAGAGGTGATTAGGAACAAGATCCGTGCCATCGGCAAGATGGCCAAGATGTTCTCTGTGCTCAGGTACATGAGGGACTTGTAGTGATGGAGTCATTTTCAGTATGCTAATCTAAGTCAATCAAGTCAAGAATGCGAGACTTATGTGAGTTTGTGTGTGTGTGTGTGTGTGTGTGTGTGTGTGTGTGTGTGTGTTTGTGTGTGTGTATGACTGTATACAGAGAGGAGAGCGAGAACGTGCTGACGCTGAAAGGGCTGACCCCGACTGGCATGCTGCCCAGCGGCGTCCTGTCTGGGGGCAAACAAACTCTCCAGAGCGGTGAGCATACAAGCCTACATGGGGTCTCTGGGGCACTTTTTCTACACCTGTCCCTGTCTCTTCCACCTGTCTTTCCATCTGTCTCTCTGTATCCTCTGACAGACTCCGGGCTTTGGGGTGCTCTAAAATCACCCCCCTTAATGTATTATGAGTGACCCCCAAAGCCTGGACCGCAGTGGGTCGGTTTTCCCCACAGTGGGTAAACCGGGGTGAGGTGATTTGTCTGTGAGTCTATGTCAGGTTCAGGCGTCCTGGGAAGGCGTGTGTGTGTGCACCCAAGGGGTTGACTGGCTCCGTGCTCCATAGTCTGGTTGGCATGCATGAATTTTGCAGGGTCGTCGCTACTCGTGCACTAGCGCTGCCTGTGCATTACGGCCATATGCATGGCTTGTTTTAGTGTAACCGGGTCCCCTCCTCTCCCTCCCCCAGCCACCATCGAAGCCATCGAAGCCATCGAGACAGAAGCAAGGGACGGAGAAGGTAAATCCAGGACATGCATCTGAGCTTAGCATCAGCTGTTGCACAGCAACTCACATTCACACACGAATCAAAGCATTGCAGAGGAATTACAGAGAGGAGAAATGCATTGAGGTCTAAGAAAGGGCAAGGCAATATCTGGCAAATAGTCTCAGTTTGAAAAGATGGTTTGTTTTTAAAAAGCTGCGAGATATTGTTATGTAGCAACTCTCAGCTTGAATCATTCAGGCCCAGAAATTGACCATACGACCATTCATAGCAGAGATTTTTTACCTCTTTTTCTTAAAAGACATTTCCACAATAAGGGCTGTGATCTGTAGAATGAGGGTAGGAGAAGGACATTCCTTCAGGGGCAAAAGAGGACTCTTAAAAGTGCAAACTGCTCCTTGGTAGCATCCAGAAGGTTTTCATTTAATTTCATTTAATTTTTTTGGTCTCAGGAGTTAAAAATTTTAGCACGAGTACCTTGAGTGCACAAGTATGTTTCAGACCTCTTTTATATTGTGCTGCAATATCAAATGGGGTTTGAACGAGGACAGCACTTGATCACTTTGATTTACCAGATATCCGCAATGCCCTTTCTCAGTGCTAACAGGAAAGAGAATAGGGACATCCACTCTGACAAATGCATGGTGTTATGAAAAGGTGTTGAACACGGACGCATGATTACACCAGTCGGTATGTTAAGTGCTGCATTTTTTTTCTCGTCCTCTCATGAGGCCGCTGTAAGCATAGCATGTGAACTCTCAGGAACTCCCAGCCAACCAGAGTGTGATAGCTTCTTCCACAACCTCTTGTGCTCTAAAACACATTGAGGGAGAAATGAACATTATTTCCTCTCCGGGTCCTGTGTTTTTTTTTCGGGGGGGGGGGGGGGGGGGGGGGGGGGGGGGGACATGCTGGAAACGGGAAGAGGCTTAGTAATTGAATACAGACGATAGAGAGGAAATGGTTTTAATATCCCAAGATTTTGTCTTGAGAACATTTTTGTATAACCTGTATACAATATAAAGAACTAGATTAGCTGTAGTCAGAGAGTGTTTGTATTGTACATGGGGTAGTAATGCAAAACTTTGCTTCATGTTATAGGGTTTTGGATTCTACTGGGATTATAGGAAATAGAAAAGGCAGATACATTATTTTAAGACTTGGGTGTAGTTTGGTTCTCCATTAAAAAAATCTTATTTTTTTTAAATCACTGACATAATTTAAAATGATTTTTGTTTTCTATCACAGCACTGATGATTTTTATGCTCTTTATTCAGTACATTTTCTGTAACAGCTGCTCTGACTGTAGTTACACGGGTTATATTAATGTGCTAGCTCTAATGTGTCAGCATTTCTGTACTAACCACATACATCTGTGTCAGGTTCTCTTCGATAAATGATATAAAAATGTGAGTAATCACTAATACAGTCACTAATTACTAATACAGTTTTTTTCTGGCAGGAAAATGTGATTAGAATTTTGGTATTAACAAGTAAAGGAATCTACCGTATTTTGAAACGGACAGAGGTCATTGCTGCCAAACCTCTGGGGTATAAAAGGAATAAAACACCTGCTGTTATAATCAATAACATTAGTTATTTCCTTTTAACAGCACCCCCACCCCTTGTGTTTTACTCCTTACAGTGTATACTTTCTACAGAATACAGCTGTGACAGGATGGATTTCATTATTTGGTGTTCTGGTGTTCATTGTGGTTTGTGCCTTTCCACAGCCATCCGCGGCTTCTCTCCACAGCACAAGATCAGCAGCTTTGAGGAGGCTAAAGGTCTAGACCGCATCAACGAGCGTATGCCTCCCCGCAAAGATGGCGTTAACCACGTCGGTCAGTCCATGGGCAAAATGAACATGTCCGAGGCCAATGGTACCGACGACAACAGCAACATCCAGTGATGCCGCGGCCACCCTTAGTGACCGCATGCCCAAACCCGTGCCACTGTTCTGCTGTGTCGCAGGATGTCGCCAAAACCTGAAAATTTTAAAGCCTCCTGATTCCAACCAAACCCAAAAACAACATATACATATGCATCCACTACTGCTATGTCAAATTAGGGAAGCAAATGATCATTTTCAAATCTGTCTTGGATGTGGGTGGAAGGCGGTTACTCTTTTTTCGCTGGCCAGTTTACAGAACGCGGGGTTTCTCGCCGTTTCGTGCGAGTTCCGCCGCTTTTTGGTGTGTCGAACAGGGTAAGGGTGGGGTTTGCTTAGGAGGGAGGGGGGGAGGGGGGGCTAGTAAATGTCAGTCAAGGGCTGAAAGTGTCTTGGTCAATTCCTTTCTGACTCCACCCAATCACCAAGTGGGCGGGGACTAGGGATTTAGAACTCTTTCTTTAACCTGATCCATCGCAGCTAATTCGGTGGGGGGGGAATGGGGTGACTAGCCAGTACCAATGCCACGCACACATTTGAATATTTTTGATTGACGAGTTTTCTTCATGAGCCCATCTCGTACACGAAGCGATCGCACTGTTCGACATGTTTTGCTACTAGTATTAATGAATATGAAATTTGAAATGACGCAAAAATGAAACGTTTCTAAGAAAGGACATTTAACGAGAAAAATGTGTACATTTTATTACTTGCAATGCACTCTTACCTGAGTATTTTAATTTATTTGTTTATTTATTTTAGATTCATTTTTATTTTTTTATTTTTTTCATTTTTTTTTCCTTTTTTGGTAAGATGCCATAAAGCTGCGTGGATGCAATGCGTTAGGGAGTTTTCGTATGTTGGCTGCGGACTCATTAACCCCCGCCGTCTATCGTGCGGAATGAACACTTGACGATGAGGGGAGGGGGGAGGGAAGGGGTGGGCGGGGTTATGCAGTTGGAGTTGTTGGACTTTTGGCACCACCTACCTGATTGTTTCTCACCTGCCTGTAACTTCGAGAGAGAATGCACATAGTATGTTTCGCAAGTCAAATGAACCTATATATATATATATATATAAGTATAAATATATACATATATAAATATATTATTAATAATAAATGATGGACAATATCGAGGACAATTTTTAACAGCATCTGTGGTATGGAACGCATCAATGCATGCAATTAAGTTCCTTATTGATATGTGAAATTATAATTGTGATGTGTTTCAATATAGTAGATTTAAATGATTTCCCTCTTCAGATTATATTTGTAAAGTTCTAATTTGTTTTTTTTTATATCTATATACAGTATATATATATGATTTTTTTTGTAATCTTTTCTTCTGTCTCATTTGTTTATTTTTTCATTATTTTTAGGCTCCTCTGTTGGTTCTGTTTTCTTTCAAATTATTATTTATTTATACATTTATTTTTTTGCTGTACAGGCACTGATGCTCTTTTTTGAGATGTTAAGCCTTTGTGTTTTTTTTTTATTATTATTATTTTAGTTCAGTTGGTGTAAAGAATGTGTTCAATAGTGTGAATGAACATATTACTCAGTGAAACGCAACATTCAGGCTGCCAAAGCATGATCGCATGGTTTATTCACATGTAAACAAAATTGGACACTCTGAAAATCCTGTGTCTCACTTTGAAGGAAAACTATATTCTCATTATAATTCTTGATAATATCCTTATACTTCTTATTCTTACAATTAAGCTTATGGTTCTTTTCTCCACTGTTTTCTGATCCTTGTTTGGTCCAGACGTGGTTTATTTCAAAGAAGGAGTTTAATGGGATTTAACTTGTGACTTTTTTTTTCTTGCAATTTTCTCTTGAACTACGTTTTGGCATCTGACTTCCTAAATGATAACACACATTGTAAGCATGCCCTATGGGACAAATCACTTTTTTTACTCTTGAATAAAATATGCATGAACAACTGTGTCAGTCACCATTCTATTCCTGTGATATCTAATTTTCTTATTATTAGACAATAAAAGGTGGGATCAAAAGCTAGGAGCACCAACAGAAGAGTTGTAGAGAATCAAGCTACATTTTTTGTTCATTTCCAATGTAAACAGTGGACACCTGTAGCCAGAGCCGGTGCTAGAACATAACTAATGGGGGGAACGTCGCTTTCAACGAGGAGTCACACAATCAGACAAGAACTTGCAAAACAAACAATACAGTGCAAGGCACACTCATGCAAATGGCAGCTCATTTCCTTATATCCATATTTTATGCATTATAATACACGTTATAATACACGTAATAACATTGCTATAGCATCAAAATTTTACGCCAATATACTAATTGATGTAAGCACAAATGAGGAGTATCAGGTTCATTTTCAAAAAATAAACACAGATCAACTGTACTTTCTCAATTTTATTACATTGAAAAACATTAAATTTTTAATGTATTTTAATTATTCTTGATATAAATTAATTAAAAGATGGGTGAGGGGTCTACAATGAAATTGTTGCATGCTGAAAGTCGATGGTGACTGCTGCATAATAAATATATATTTGAGCACGACTCATGAAAGCAAAAGTTTCTATAAATGTCTTGTTTAGGAGTAAGTACAGGAGTCGGGATAATATTAATAATAATAAAAATAACAACAACAATAATAAAAATAACAACAACAATAATAATAACAATAATAATAATAATAATAATAATAATAATAACAACACCTCAGGACAATTTACTTAATTCTGACATGTCTATAGATATGAGTCCTTTCTAGGACTAAAATTTATATAGGTATATATTTCCTAATCTAGTTCAGTTAGCACAGTTCGAGTACGCATCAAACTGAAGCCGTGATTGTAAACGTCGATATCGATAAACTCTACAAATGGAGCGAAATTAAGCGACAACAAGGTGGCAGAGGTGCACCAAAGTAAATCAAGTTTCAGTTCTGTTCTCTTTAAAAAAAAAACCTGTGTGGAATTACATTGTCCTGCTGACCCAAATGCTATGGAGTTGCTCTAAGATTTCACTCACATAAGCTGAGCATTCGGGCCTTTTAAATCCAATCTCAAGCTGTTAAGCATTATTGATGTTCCTGATTATGCTATTTTTCAGAGAAACCTCTCCGTCATCCCAAGGCTAAAGCACACACACAAGGTCAGAGAGTTGCTTTTCCATGAAAACACAACATCTGCTTCCTCCAATTCTTTCACAGGAAGTTGTAGGTCACTGTTAGGGCCATAGCAATCTCTCTCTCTGAAACTAAGAGTGGGCACAATTACACTTAGACACACAGTTAATCACCAGGATACAACTACACTTTACACAGTCTTGTTTTCCTCCCAAAAGCACTGGAAACATTTTCTTGGGAGCTGCACATTGCTGTGAATTCATTTACACGTGAACATTTTAAAGCTTGACTGCTCTGTATAGTTTAATAAATATTAATAGCTGTTGACCTCCAATAGTCGGCATTTATTTTTTATAGGAACGCATCAAAATCTCTGTGGATTAACCCATGGCTTTACTCTTCTATCCTTTCTTTGTCCTCTGTATGACATTATCGCTTGTCCCAGGTAAGTCAGAAACACAGAAAGATACCAAGAGACTTAAAACTACTATGTTTGCAGACTACCATATATATATATATATATATATATATATATATATATATATATATATATATATATATATATATATATACCAATCAAGAATCCACCTGATAAATGGCATAAATTGTCCGGAATCTATGCTGCCATCAATATACTGTTACAGCTGTTACTATGAAATTAATTAGATTAAGAAGAAGGAGAAGAATGTGTTGCCTATATTGGCCAAAGGGCTAAAAAGAAATTAAACAGCCCAAACAAAACAAACAAGATGTCACCTGAAATTTTTGACCAGAATTGTTTTTCTAATGCCTTAGCAGTTTTTAAAAAATCCAAGAAAAACTATGTAAATGGTCTTAGTTGTTTTTCAGAGTGGTGAAAGTAGTCTTTCTGGCATGCAATTTCATATGGATATTTTCATTTTGGGTGTAATCAGATAAAACCCTGTAACAGAAAAAATATCATTGATGCAGCTGCACCACAAACATCTTTTTGAATTTGTTGCTTTTTTCTTAACAGTATGACTAGTTTCAGATTTAAAAGCAGCCATATAGTCAATGTGTAGATTCTCCAAATAAATAGAAATAAGTTACTTTAAAAGACCATTTTGGAATTACATGTCCGCAAAATCAAATTTACTATCATGGAGGAAAACATGGACAAATCATATGTTTTCTATTCTCTCCACAGTGACAAAAACTGAAATCGTAAACACGTCTACTACAACAACGCAAACAGGTATTGCAGTACCAATGTAAAATCTAAAATCATTTACAAATTTTACATCTGAAAAACTTCATATACAAATTACAGGATTAAAAGTGAACAACAACGTATTGTTTTCTTATTACTGACCTACAACTTTCCAGGAAATTGTATAACTTAATACAATTAATCTTAAATACGTCAAATCTTTCTGGCTACTTTTAAACAGAGAGTTCTTTGTACTTTTGTCTTAAAGGTTTAATTATGTTTTCATACTTTACAGTTTCACAAGAATATAACAGCTCTTCTATTGGTAATGTCACCCATCCTTTCAAGCTGAAATATTATATTACTTAGATGAACTAATATAGAAAATATAGAAAGATAATACTTTGACTTTACAAAGTCTGTACCGCTGATTAAAAGCTTTTGATAAAATTATTTAACAAATGACACTTAAGAAAGGATTGTGTTAACCTAACGTTCCCTAACTAGTTCCTAAGCTTAATTGATCCTGAATGGAATCCGAAGCAACAGAGATTCGAGCTACATTAAGGAATTGCCATAAAAATAAAAAATCAATGAGTCAAAGAAAATTACAAGTCATGAAACCTTACTTTAGTTGAATATTAGGCTATATGTTTAAAAATGCATGCAAATTATCTGTACATCTTTCTTTGAAAATGAACCATTTTAAACTAAAATGGTCCAAGAGTGACTCATAAGGATAAAAAGCAATCACTCAGCATACGATTGTGTAATAATACACATGCGGTGCATTGCAAAAGTATTCATTCTTTGAATACTTCTGCAATGCACTGTAAATGTAATCTTTAAGCTACTACCCGGCTGGTAAAAATATCAGTATTGAAAATCCCATTATACTGGATGCGGTCCGATGTCTAATGTCTTCTTCTGTTTCAGGTGATAGTCCTAAACCAACAGAGCCAACACTGGGCCCTGGGCTCACCACATTAGCCTTTGGTAGGCTGCATGTGTACTCATAATATCGGGATTGTTCAGGAATATGTGTGAAATTCAGTTGTTGCAATTATTTCATTGTCATTATTGGGTTTTTTCTTGTTTGTTTGTTTTGTTTTTTTGACAGGGGTGATGAGCTTTATCCTGATGTTGATCATTGTTATGGTTATCTTGGTAACAGCAGTTAACTTCAGAGGACGTTGTCATAATTCAAAGGAAGAAGGTCAGATTGTGTGTGTGTGTGTGTGTGTGTGTGTGTGTGTGTGTGTGTGTGTTTGTTCTCCCAGTTGTATTGCATTAAGAGATAACAAGATTTTTTATCTAACTTGCAGATGTAAAAAACTATGGCTCAGTGGTATCGGAAGGGTATGTACTAAAAAACTAATTTTATGAATGTATATAATAATTTGTTGCATTTTTATGCCTATCGGGATTTTCTTACAGGAATATGAGCAACAAAGCAGAGAGGGACAGCATCATGCTAGTCTCTATGAGAACAATAAACACAGACACTGGTAAGGGTTTGAAATACGCCAATCATTGCCAAGTTTTGTTGCCACAAGGTTAGAAGCACGCTTATATATAGGAGGTCTGGATTCTGTATTATTAAGAAATAGGTCTAAAATCCAAAAACCTGTCCCATAATGACAATGCCCCTATGCAGAGAGTTAGTATGTTTATACATACATACATAGATGTTATGCATGGTTTGCCAAGGTTGTCGAGGAGGAAGTTCATTGGCTTTAAACACCAATGGAAACTTACACATAAGAAAAAGGCTGGAGGTTATTATAAAAGCAAATGCGGGACTAAATCTCGAATGGGATGTCTAACAGCATTTGTGCTTTTTTGTGTTTAACAAGCACATACAAGTGTGGATGCTTAGATGCCCACATATTGCCTCTACATGCCATGGCTGATCCATTGCGGTCTTCTAGATCTGATTTAAGCTGATGAGTTGTGAATTATGAGTTTACCTTTTGAGTTAATTCTTACACTGTTTGTAAAGAGTGCTTATTTGAGTTACCATAGGCTTCATGTCAGCTCATACCAGCCCGCCCATTCTCTGGCCTAGACAAGCATTTGTAGGTGTTACTGCCATTTCATTTGGGAAAAGATTTTCCCATTTTATTTTTGTCTTCCTTTCTTTTTACAGATACAGATTCAGTACGGTTCTCTTCCATTTACAGTGCAGCACTGGACAACGACGGCCAATAGCTCGGACTGAAATCAGGGCAGGAAACACTTGATTTGCTAATCAGAAGTGTTTTATTCCGTTCGACTTTTCAGCAATAACAGATCGTTGTTCTTAGAATTGACACAGTTCTACATATTTGTACAGTTTGCCTGACAAATAGTTATGCAAAATAAAGAATAAAAAAGAAATTATGTTCATGGTAAGCACTCAATCTACAACTTTAATGATCTTTAGACTTAGGACTGATGAGAAAAAATTACATGATAACGACAATTTGTGTTACGTATTGGATTTATTTTGAGTAATAAAGCAAACGTTCGGAAAACGTTTACGGAAACGTTATTTTTTTTGCAATTGTTGACCCGCAGAAGTAAATGACATTCGGACACTGCGGTGGGAAAAACCATATAAGGGGGAACGTTGGCGGTTTTCTATTGGTCCATCTCGTGCTTCCGGTTCCGGTTAGCCATGGCGGTTGCTAGCCACCCCTATTTAGATACTTGGTTGTCCAGCTTGTAATCCGGTTTTATTTTGGGGGGTAAAATATGACCTTGAGATTTATAAATGATGTTTCTGGCGGCAGTTTATGCAACTGTAGTAGTGAAGTGTGTGACACTGACAGCAATTCACACGGTTGTAATGTTGCCGTGTATCGGAAATTAACCTGGTGCTCTATGCATTTAATTAGCCTTTTAGCTATTCGGCGTCTTCACCCGGACCGTTATTTTTAACATGAGCCTCCGCTTGTTGTTTATTATTTTGCCTTTAACTTTTTAGTGTCGCCGTACGAGAAGTAACATTTCCTCCATTTCGGTGTTGTAATTGGTGTATTTTGGCAGCTGTCGTTCGGGTGTACGTCTTGGGTAGAAGTAGGCAGGACAGTTATCTGAACCGGGTATAGAGATGCCTGGGTTTCTGTCTGATAAAGAAGAATCGGACAGACTGATCGAGAAAGCAAAGCTTTGTCTAAGATCAGGACAGAAGGAGAAAGCCCTGCAGATCTTATACGAGGCACAGAAAATCCATCCCAGCACACGAGCCCGAGGTGAGTAACCTTAGGATTTCCAGGCTGCCACCGAAATAGAAAGTGCAGCGTCTGGATATTACTGCAGGTCTCATGATCAGCTTTCGTCTCAGTTGTCCGTTTGGGTCTCGCAGTCTTGCTTTTTCCATTGCCAACCTACTGGGTTCTTAAGTCGTATTTTTGTTGTTCGGCCCCGATCCGTTGCATGTTGAATCTCCAAGGGGAAATAAGATGGTACTTTGAGTTCATGATTACATAGACTGACTGACAGAGAGAGAGAGAGAGTAATGTTACAACATCCAGTTCACAGAAATTCAACGCAGATACAACGAGTTGAAATATTGCAAAATAATAATATACTGTTTCAGTTTAGATGATGATTGCATATGCATCGTAAGTAGCTTCTAGAGAATATCAGTTTTCCTTTGGATCTTGCATTCTTGCTTTCCACTGCCAAACACTGGATTCTTAGGTTTTGGGTTATTTAACCACCCTTATCCATTGTATAATGAATCTGCAAATGGGAAAATAAATGTTAATAAAATTCATAGAGAGAGAGAGAGACAGAACATTATAATCCCAAAGGGAAAATCGAAAGGTTATAGCATCCACTTCACAGACATATAACAAAGTGCCAACAGGTAAAATGTTATACATGATGATTGTGTATTCATGTTTGAATAGTTTGTTTTATGTTATCAGTGGGTTTTGTAGTCTTGCTTTCCACTGCCAAACACTAGAATTCTTAAATATTTAGTGATCCATCCCAGATGTGTTGTATACTGAATCTACCCAGGTCAATAAACTGATACCATTTCTAGATCAATACAATGATTGGGAGAAGTAGAGAGAGAGAGACCTTTACCTTAACATTACCTTTTCCCTTTCTCCAGTTCACAGAAAATAAAAGTATGAAAAATCATTTAAAACTTTGCGAATTAATAATATACTATTTCTATATACATGGCGATTGTATGTACAGCTGGGAGCTTAAGTTATTATGCATACGGTTCTCCTGAAAGATGTAATATTAATAAAAAATAGAAAGTACATGATCATATGTATGCTGTCAGGTAGACAACTAAAGAGACTGTAGATTAAGATGCGTTAATAAGATCTTAATAAATGAACATTGGCAAATTAACATATATATACATGATACTTAATTTTTAGTGGTTATTTCAATTGTAAAATATGGCACGTGGCTCATTTCAGAATTATGTTCCATTGCTTTCCATATAACTTTAACTTTGTTTTAACTTTGACACCCCAAATATAAATATGGCGAGGGTTGTTGTAAAGTCTAGATTTCCTGCAGTGTTCATTGTTGTGTTAACTAAAAGTGTTAGGGTTAATTAAGTTAAGTAAAATAAACTTAAACTCAGCTAAGCAGATACACTGGTAACTCTTTTCTAGTAAAAACAAACTGCCTGTGTGTAGCAGTGATAAAAAGTAATGTATTGCTGCATCAGTCAAATCTAGTTAAACTCAAATGTTATATTTTTCATTGTAATATTATATGATGCTATTCCGATACTAACATCTGTTTGGTGAGTCGACTTCTTACTTGTTGCCAAATTATGCCAAAGTTCAAAGAGAAGGTTGAACATAATTGTTGAAGGTTGAAAGCATACTTTCCATCCATTTAACCCAAAGCAATTATCACGTTTAAATAAGCTTTTCAGAAAATTAATTTGTGATCTTTTTATATGCATGTTATCTATCTTTGTGTACATTAGTTTGTCAGCAATATCAAATTTTTATAATGGGAAAGGCATCTGACTGATTCAGCTGTAATGACTTTTTGGCTTTTTGCCCCATTTGAGTTAATATTGATATTAAAAGGCAAAACATCCCTTTCACTTTATGTGACAAGCATTGTACTTTTCCAATTTCCGTCAACAATTAGTCCTGATCGACGCTATTGTGAAGAATGGTAGTGCCGCTGCCCCTGAAACTGACCGTACATACACACCACCACCCGGATGGAGAAACTCGGACGGGGACCTCCCCAGCCGGCGGCAACAGCACCATCGTTATAGTGCAGGAGATGCTGCTGAGGCACCCAGCGATGACAAGAAGAGCTATACTGAAGAGCAGAGACAGGGGGTTCTCAGGTTAATTTACACACTGAGATTCGTGCACACAAAACCCTTATATTCTATAGTTTTTGTTTTTTTAATTAGTGACCCTGAGCCCATTATTGTATACTGACAGGATACAGAGATGCAGGGATTTTTATGAGATTCTGGGAGTACCAAAGGATGCCAGTGATGAGGATTTGAAAAAGGCTTACCGGAAGCTTGCTTTACGTTTTCACCCAGACAAGAACTGTGCTCCTGGAGCTACCGATGCTTTTAAAGGTATGGATCTGCATTCTGCAATGTCTTTTTTTTTGGGGGGGGGGAAATACCTGTACAACACAGTGGCTTACATTGTACCACAAGGAACTTCTTTATTTATGCATGTCATTGTTATATTCCCTGTCATTTATTTTATGCTATAGTATAGTATTGACTATAGTATAGTGTCCTATTCTTTTCGGCAGCTATTGGTAATGCCTACGCAGTGCTGAGTAACCCAGAGAAGAGGCAGCAGTATGATCAATATGGAGAACAAGGTGCTACAGAGACACCTAGTCACTCCTCGGCTCAACCTGGTTACGCTCATACACACCATCGAACCTTCCACAGGGACTTTGAGCCTGACATCTCACCAGAAGAAATCTTCAACATCTTCTTTGGTGGCCGGTTTCCAACAGGTTAGTCGAAATGTATGAACTGCGTCTCTCAATTATAAACTGCACTATAAGGTGTATATATAATGACTTCTTTAAGATCGATCTGGCAGGTGGATTGTGGCCAGGGCTGGTGCATTTAATCTGCAGTGCAATGATTGTGTACAATTAAAACATGTTTAATCATAGCGACTTTTTGTACCTTCTGATGCATTCCATTTGTCCTGAAATTATATTCCATTATTACAGGAAACATCCATGTCTACACAAACAGAGGAGCTTCTTACTCACATTTCTACCAGCAACGCAGGCGGCGTACATATGAGCGACGGGAGGAGGAAGTACAAGAGAACCGCAGCCAGGTCAGTCACAATTCCATATCCATTACTCATCTCCTTATCAACCCCTGTACTTTGCTTATTACTGTATTTCCCAACCCAAACTAATTTAGAGGTTAGAATTTTTTTATTTTTTATTTTTTATTTTTTAGAATACATTCACAGCCTTCCTGCAGCTTCTGCCTGTACTGGTGCTCATCCTGATCTCTGTAATAACCCAGCTGATGGCCACTAACCCCCCTTACAGCCTTTTCTACAAACCGTGAGTCTGAACTTTTCTATCAGCCTCACCCTGGGCAGTGACGATGGGATCCCAGCATGCATATTTGATATAGACATTGCCAACACAAATGTCAGGCTGTTATAATGAGACTGATCACTTATGAATTGTAACAGAAGACTACATGTAAATGTGAGAGCGGATACCATGACGTATGGAAAACTAAGAAATTGGGTTATACACATCGTACTATGCATGAATATCATTCCAAACCATGGAAGAATGAACCGATTTCAGTAGGGACCACGCTTATCCTGTTTTCCTACAGGTCCATGGGTTTGGTGGTGTCCAGGGAAGACGCAGCACATGGGCATACAGTATTATGTGGACAAGAGCTTTGATTATCATGGGGCATCTCTAGATGAGTTGGAGAAGACCATAGAGAGCGATTACATAAACCATTTACAGAACAGCTGTTGGAAAGAGAAGCAACAGAGTGAGTATGCTCATCTGTATATTGACATTCACATGGTCCAAATACTCTGTATATTAACCCAGGAGCAACCTGTTCTGCAACTGGTGTAGATCTGTTCAAACTTCGGGAAAATCAGTAAGATAGACTCTAAGATAGATTAGAATAACACATGACGAACTGTGCTGTCATATGAAATAATTACAAAAGCCCAAAAAGCTTTATTTGGTATAAAATAAAACAATCTACTCTGTGTATTCCTTTTGTCAATAATAATGTTTAATGTTTTACCTGTTGTTACTATGGCCCTTCTACATAAAAACAAAGATATTACATTATGCTTCAATATGCATTATATAAGTATATGAAAAAATTAGTTATCTTTATGTAGAAAATTAAATGGCCAATAAGAATGTAGCAGAATATCTAAACTGATTATTTTACAAAGTCAAAAATGCATAATAAAAGGTCATTTACAGTATGTGTGACCGGTTAGCCATCCATGTCCTATATTAACTGTGCAGATTTTCTGTACCCCTCAGAGTCAGACCTGGCTAACCTGGGTCAGCTTTATCGTGATGAACGGCTGAAGCAGAAAGCCGAGACCATGAAGCTGGACCACTGCGAGAAGCTGAATCGCATTGTAAGCCGCCAGAGAGGCAACTAAAAGACGAATATATATTAACAAACTAAATGCAGTGATTAATCACTTGATTTAGGGATAGTTTATTGATTACGCGGTGCCTTTGAACAGGTAAAGGTACCAGCATGCCGAATTGCACTTGTGCGGCTGGAAGTGATCAATTCGGTCAGCTTTTTGCAACAATCAAATGTTAGCCTCATGGCGGAGGATATGTTTGAAATAGAGCTGCGTGTTATTTCCTTACATTAAGGAATATAAGCTCCAGGTACACTGAAACTTAGATAGATTCTTCTGTACAACACTCATTTTATTTAATATGCTTTAGTTTCAGTAGTATAGTATGTAGTTAACATAAATTAATTTAATTCATTGCCTTATTTATTTTTCTTTTTATGTGCACTGAGTTATATTTATTTGTTGTCAATCTGGATAGACATTTATGTTAATGAACACTAGGGTGTTTTTTGTTTGTTTGTTTGTTTTTTCCTCCCCATGTTGATCGAAAAGGCAATTTGTATAACACTCCAAACTACCGCTTTTAAAAGCTTTTCCAGATTATATTGAAATTTTCTTATGAAGGTAAAATCACTTTATTGGAGTTATTTTCCTAACTGATGTTATTTAATTCTCAGTACTTGGTGTCACATGGCATTAGTATTTAATATTCTTTTTTGTTTTTTTGCTCCAAAGTCCTTGCAAACAGCCATTATATTAGGAATCAATTTTAATTGATAATATTTACAAATTTTAGCAATTTTTTTTTAGTTGCATGCAGTCCATTTGAGTTTTGTTTTGCTTTCTGTTAGAAACAATATCAACTAGAGGTCGGCCGATCATAGATTTTACCGATACTGATAGCTTTCATCAAACTTACCAATTATTGATGACCAATTGATCAACCGAGTTTTTAAAATTGATATTGGATTAAAAACAAATTTAATGCTCCATGTAAAATCTTTGTGATAATGATAGAAAAACACAAATGAATAAGTACATGTGCTAAATGAAGTAAATAAGAATGTATGAATTTATAAATATATAAATACGTCATTTATTAATACTGTATAATCTATAGGGGTCACCAACGTGGTCCAACGTGGTGCCAACGTGGGCACCAGGGTAGCCCCCAAGGAGCACACATGAAGTAGCTCTCAGGCTTGCTATAAAAAGTGCACAACTCATCAGTGAGATGCGTCTATAATGTAAAATGTAGTTAATTCGTTGTTATAGTCACTGTCAAGTGTATTTACATAGATAAATGAGTATCATTAATAATAATAATTAATAATAAATATATAAATACTAAAGGTAAATTTGTTATTTCAGAGGAGTATTTCAAACTGGTAGCCCTTTATATACTCGGTGTCCTGTAGGTTGGTAGCTCCAGTTACAAAAAGGTTGGTGATCTATTGTCATTGATTCGCCTCTAGAGGCCGCTCTCGTAATGACAGCAGGGTTTCTCATCCGCTCCATCACTTTTGCTGATCAATAGAAAATCATCTCAGCAATCAATTATTAGCGCCTATTTAATGAGTAAAAACCCAGGAATCGGACGACCTCTATTATTAGTGAAGCAGGTTTAATTTAGACCTACACTTTTATATTTTATATATATATATATATATATATATATATATATATATATCTATATATATATATATATATATATATATATATATATATATATATATATATAATAACTTCCATTACCTTTTGAAGTGTAGAGATGTTATGTTGTATCTCATGTTGAGTCAACACTAGTCTTGAAATTCTGAATGTGGAAAACTGTTGCCTGGCATCTGTACTGAATGCTCATACGTACAATACATTTCATATCTGGAAGTAAAGTGAGTATTAATTGGAAAGGAGCTGAGATGTAAGTTGGTGCCGAGTAAGATTTTGTTCTGGTTAAATGAAACACTGACCATTCTCATCTCCTGAATAAAATTACAATATAATTCTTGTAACAACCCTTGTAATGTCATTGTGGATTTATTTTTTCTCACTGACGCCAGGTTACCGTTGCTGCTACACACACACACACACACACACGTTTTTATAGGCTTGATTTTGATCATCAGGAAGCTTCACCCGTCCTACTGAATAACGGGAAATCCTTCCCGAGATATTCTTTAAACCGCTTAATGAATGGATGGCCCAAATATGGGATGAGTCATTATTCAAGAACTCTCCCATCATTTAAGAGAACCCTTGCTTAACAGAGAAAAGACAAGGCCATCTGTTCCCGTCTTCAAACAAGAAAAATATCTCTGAACAGAAGGTGGGATTTGAAACACCACCTGGCATGACTACCCTGTGGTTTCACACCAGCTTACACCTCCAGGTTCTGGGTTTAGGTTCGTCTCATGATATCACAGGTGTGACTCACACACTTAAATAACAGTGATTCCCCTCCATTAAAGCTGATGAATATTACCATTGCATAGTAGATGTCTAACACTACTTTGGGATTAAAGAAACGTGGATCTTCTCTAAAGAGCTGTATTTGCCAAATGTTTGTGGGACCTTTCGTGTGTGCGTTTGGTAAACTCCGCGAATCAAATCGCGTTCTCCATCTATTCTCGGCCAATGGCGCGGTTTTGTTACAGCTTTCCATCTTTCTTTTCCCCTTCATCTCCTTTTTTTCCCCTCTTCCCGCCCACAAATAGACTTGTTCATCAGCTCCAAGAAAGGACAAGAAAAACATTACTGACTGACGATCTTACAGTTGAACGCTGACCTTAATATGTGTATTTATGTTAAAGTCAGCATTTACACCACCATTTGTGCAGTGGGGGATTAGCTCAAATGGTAGAGCGCTCGCTTAGCATGCGAGAGGTAGCGGGATCGATGCCCGCATCCTCCAAATGAAATTCTTTTTCCAGATTGAACAAATATTTTCAGTTTGGTAGTGTACAAATACAGATTCTTTTTTTGCGAAATATTTAATGAAACATTTAATAAACAATTAATACGGCTTGTAAAATGGCGAGCGCATTATTCGATTCTCTGCCTGACCGTATATTTCATCGAACTAATTATAAATGCATAATTTCGCACGTTGATTTCTCAGAGAACCTCAAAGGCTATTAAAATAGATTTTTTTCAACATAAATGTTAAAATTACACTAAATGATCTACAGTCCTAAAGTCACTATTATGCTAAACAAATGTGCCATTAAATATATCTTATCTTTTGACATAATCTTATGCTCGTGTTGTTGGGGAGAAAGATAACTTCATGGGGTGTCGTTAAACACTGTATAGGGGGATTAGCTCAAATGGTAGAGCGCTCGCTTAGCATGCGAGAGGTAGCGGGATCGATGCCCGCATCCTCCAAGCATTTTTTCCTTCTAACACAAACTCACATTGAATCGCACACTTCGCGTAAGCATAACAGCAGTTCACGGTGTGTCTCTTAACATGGCTCTCATACTGAACAGTACTGAAGTGAGAATTATAACCAGCTATACAATTAAACTTTAACCTGACAGTACAGGTGCAACCAATATAGAAAGGTGCAAAAGAGAAATATTACGACTTAATCTGATTTTTTATACAGTACTTAGTTGAAAGCACCTTTGGGGGCATTTACATTCTTGAGGCTTTGTATTAATGGATTGGAGGATTTTCTGCCATTCCTCATGGCAAATCGTCTTAACTTGTTCATTTTTAGTTGGGGTCCGACAGTGGACAGTCACTTTCAGGTCTCTCCATAGATTTTAAATTAGACTCCAGGACAGTCACCATTCATCTGCTGTATTGGCTGTGCGTAGGGGTCACAGGACTACCTGACCTATTTTTTGTTATATGTAAGTATGTCTTATGCTATGTATGATATATATTATATAGATACCCCAGTGGGAAATATTTCATACATTTTTTATGATTTTTTTTTACGTATAACGTATGTCATATTGGTCACTGATTTTTGCTATTATACAGTCCAGTTTAGCCGAACATGTGGTCATGGACTACCGCTTACGCACAGCAGGGGGCGCTATATATCTCACTGGTCATGAGAATTCCGGCTGTTCG
Source organism: Kryptopterus vitreolus (assembly GCA_030449085.1). NCBI lineage: Eukaryota > Metazoa > Chordata > Actinopteri > Siluriformes > Siluridae > Kryptopterus > Kryptopterus vitreolus. Next base: position 7,515,729 of record JACRUU010000024.1, read on the forward strand.
AAGAGATTCGGTTCACCAATCACAAACCTCCAAAAAACTGAAAACCGTACCAAATCACAAAAATAACAGTATATTTACAAAATAATTTCCATATACAATGTTTGATCTATTTCCAATTTTAGCAGTTTTATAATATGTAACTCTTTTGGTTATACCCATAGCATCGTTGTTTGGGAGATGAATGAATGAATAAATAAAGGAGTCGACTCTTTTTTAGAAGCCTACTGTTGGATCACAGATGAAACGTGGAAGAGGAACATCCGCTCGAACCGGAAGTGCCTGAGCCGATTTCGAGCACGCTGAGTTACTACGAACGGGAAGGTGGGTTGTTTTTTTTTTAAACATGTATATTAATGTAATATTTACTTGTAGTCGTGTCTAAAAGATTCATGTGTTAAAGTGAATAATACATTGTGTTGAGCCAAAGTAATTATTTAAAAAGAGTAGAGGTGTGTTGTTCTTTCCATATAAAGGCCTGGCTTTTGTTTACTGCCGAGCGCCATTTGCTTTTTCTGGCCTTTGTTCAGTTCGCTATAGTAACGCTTTTTGCGTGTTTAGATAATCTGTTCCATCGTGTGTGAAAGTATTACATTAATAAAATCATCTGTTTTTTTTTTTTTTTTTTTTAGAAACTTGTATTCATCATGGCCGAAGATGAGGGATTTGTGGTGAGAGTTCGCGGGCTGCCTTGGTCCTGCTCTGTGGATGAAGTGGGGAGATTCTTTTCTGGTAAAAGTGGGCAAATGATCATTCCCTTCCATCATTTTTAAAATAATCATAGTTTTTGTTTAAAATATTAATCACATTTTTTTTGTAGATTGCAAAGTCGCTAACAATGGAACAAGCATCCACTTCACCTACACCCGGGAAGGCAGACCAAGTGGAGAGGCGTTTGTGGAGCTGGAGTCAGAGGACGATCTAAAAATTGCGCTTAAAAAAGACAGAGAAACAATGGGACACAGATATGTAGAAGGTATTTGCACGAACTTTGTGCTATATATTTTATATATTCCGATCACCTCAAAACTATTTAATACCATTCTTAAGTTGGAAGTTTTAATAAAAAAGTTTAAAATGCCCTGCTTGGATATACAATAAACATTCTACTTTTATTGATTTGATTTATTTGTTTATGCAGATAAACAAATAATCTGTTTTGCAGATATGCAAGTTTATGCAGATAAAATAAATAATAACATAGTTATGTATTTTAAAGTTGCAACACGTCAGGTGTTAAGAGCTCTTTAAAAAAAAGCATGCTTGCAGCAGTTGCTGATTGGGTAGCTCAAATCTTTTCTGTACAGTCCATTTCTCCTGAGCAAAATAATGTAGTGTATGATTACTTATGATTGATAGTTTTGAGGTCTTGGATCATCTTAAACACTTGGGGGAAAAAGCAGACACTGTTGATAAATGATGAGCAAAGCTTTCCATCACTTCAGTAAATGATTTTGTGTGTGTATTGGGGATGTTCCTTGATGATGATAAATAAATCAAGTATTCTAATGATTATTCCATTGATCAATCAACTGATATTTATTTTAAAACAAAGTGGTAAATAATCTAGAGATTCTTGTCTATTAAGCACAGAGTGAACACTTTTTGATCACAGCCTGGATCACAGTTACCAGTCCTGACTGTCACTCTTGTGCTTCAGGTTTTCCACTTGTCACCTGTTTTTGTTCATCAGGCTTGAAAACCTCTCTGCTCTTGTGTGTTGCTGCATTGTGGAAATATGTCCTCATTTCTTCCAGTATTTAAATCCAATAACGTGGAAATGGACTGGGTCCTTAAGCACACTGGTCCAAACGGTCCAGAGATGGAAGGAGATGGACTGGTGCGACTGCGAGGCCTGCCTTTTGGCTGTAGCAAGGAGGAAATTGTACAGTTCTTCTCAGGTATGTTGTTGCCTTTCTGAATAGCAGAGAACAGTGTTTTTCACTGACATATAAATGCATATTTGGCCATTTGCATGTTGATTTCCAAGTTCTTTTTTTTTTTTGTTTTGGATGGCAGCTATTGATCTGGACAAAATCATTCATATCAATCAAAACACAATTCAGACCTTAGGTTGTCTAATCTAGATAATTTCAATGCATTGAGATGTCAGTGTATATGGTGTCTTTAATATTGTGATTTAAACTGAATATTTTGTCAGAATCATGAAAAGTAAGAACCATATGAATGGGCATGTGATTTAATGTGTCCCCCGCTGGGGTTATCTGTCCTTGGGTTGAAGGGTTGGAAATCGTGCCAAATGGGATAACATTGCCGGTGGACTACATGTGGAGGAGTACGGGGGAGGCCTTCGTGCAGTTTGCTTCACAGGATATAGCTGAAAAGGCTCTAAAGAAACACAAGGAAAGAATAGGGCACAGGTGGGGATGGTTGGCGGGTTCAGCTACTTTTCTTGTGGAATTCACTGATTTCAGTCATGATGCCTATTTGCCAGACACAGATTAAGACAAGCCTATGACTAACGCGCCCTTTGTGAAGGTAAGTCAAGACTCTTGACTTGACCTGTGCCTGGAAAACTGGCCTTCAATGTGTTACCACTTTATACATACCTATATATAAATATATACTTAATTAACCCACACGAGTGTCATGGACATGCACACGTCTCCAGTGGAATTTCATCACATTCATGGGTTGTATATTTTTATTGATTTATTTTTTCCCTCCTGTTGGTTTGTATATGCAACTATTCCAATTAGTGGTGAATTGAATCCTGTTTATTTTGTGTATGTAAAATGTCTACTTGTTGCTTTTTAAGAAACAGTCAAAGCCCTCTATACAAGTTGCTTGTTTTAAACTTTGTTTTTGCAGACAGCTAGGCAAGGAAAAACTAAACATTTGTATATATTTTTTGATGGGCTGTTTAGCAGATTTCTGCTGATAAATTCTGGGACGGTCCAAAGGGTTTTTCCAAACTACTATATAACAAGTTATTCTTTAAATGTCTAAATCTTTTTGGTTTTTATCTGGCTCAGCTGAGAAATAGAAGGGCTGCAGAAGTGTAATCTTTGAAATCTGGAGATGTTTTGTGCAGGAAGGTGGCATTCAGAGGCTTATTGTCCTCTCATTTCAACCAGCAGTTGTGATTGATAAATTGAAATGTTTCACTGACCTCTTTGCATGGATACGTAGGTACATTGAGATCTTCAAGAGCAGCCGTGCAGAAGTACGCACTCATTACGAGCCTCCTCGGAAAGGCATGAGCATGCAGAGACCCAGCCCGTACGACCGGCCTGGTGGTGGCGGCCGTGGCTATAACAGCATGAGCAGAGGAGGTTCCTTTGACAGGTCACGACGTGGAGGATATGGTGGAGGTGGAGGTGGTGGAGGAGGAGGAGGAGGAGGTGTGTGTTTTATTTGTGTGTGTGTGTCCACTTGCTTTCTTTTGATCAAATAGTATTGTATTTGTGTATCGATATTTATATATGTATGTATGTATGTATATATATATATATCTCAATCATAATCACAGTTCGTACTAATGAATGTGAAATTTCATCATCTTTAGGAATGTCAGATGGGCACTACAGGGATGGCGGTTCTAACTTCTCGAGCACCACTGGCCACTGCGTGCACATGAGAGGGCTTCCATACCGTGCCACAGAAAACGACATCTATACTGTATGAATCTATATACAGCTGATGGGACATTTTCAATTCCCATAAACATGTCTTTAAATGCTATTTCTGTCACTTGCAGTTCTTCTCTCCCCTAAACCCCGTGCGTGTGCACATCGAGGTGGGCCCCGATGGCCGTGTGACCGGAGAAGCCGACGTGGAATTTGCCACACACGAGGATGCTGTGGCTGCCATGTCCAAGGATAAGGCCAATATGCGTATGTACAGCTGCAAAAAGAACTTCATTTGGATAGAAATCTTTTTCTTTTTTTTTGTTTCTCACCAGATTTTTTTTTTCCATTTCTAGAGCATCGATATGTTGAGCTTTTCTTAAATTCGACGGAAAGAGGCAGTAATGGAGGATATGGAGGCCACATGGGAGGCATGGGTAAATTATGTAGATGAAGCTTTTCCCAGGAATCCTGTGTGGTGTTAAAAAGTTTGACAGTTCGCTAATTTTATTTTCTCTTCTTCTTTAGGTAATCAGTCTTCTTATGGTCATGGTGGTCAGAATATGGGAGGAGGATATGGGGGCTATAATAACCAGTCCAGTATGGGAGGATACAATGATTATGGTAAGTGTCTGCTATTTAAACGCACAACATTTCTTTAAAATAGCAGTTGGAGTGTTCTTAATGATGTGTGCTTTTTTTTTTCTCCTGTTAGGGAACCAGAACAGCAGTTATTACGGTGGCAGCCGCGGCTCCATGGGCATGAACGGTAGCATGAGCATGGGTGGAGGCTGGGGCATGTGAGTTTTCATGACTCCTCTGCCAAGGGCATAAACAGAAAACAAAACTAAAACATTTTTCGGGAATAGATATGTGCCAGAATGTCTACAGATTTTTTTTTGAGGAGCGAGGAATTGACCCGGACCCTTTTCATGTTTCATGTTTTGAGTGTTCGCACTGCAGTCAGTGTCTCTCCGTCCTCGTATTGTGAATCTGCCGAAACAGTATGTGAAAGCAGGGTTCATGCCTTTATCCTGATTGTGCTCTTAACCTTGAGCCAAGTTTATGCTTGTAAATATTCTCATTAATGTCTAGTTTTGTCGAAAGCCTTCAGAATATCTGTTTTGACTAAAGGTTTTTATAATGTGAAGGTTGTGAATTTTCCTCTTTCCTTTTTTTTATAGCAAACTGGAAAAATCTTTTTTTTTTTTTTTTTTGGCCAAATTTGATATAAATTTAGATCTCTTAATTTTGAATGGTTGTAGGCATGCCCTTCTTTCCCCGAGTCTGTCACTGATTTCTCAAATAAACTTCTTTGTGGTTATAACCATGTTTGGTGAATGTTGTTTAATCAGATTTTACGCAAAATAGCTTGAAGCCTTCTTGAAGTTTTCTCAAATCTGAAATCAAGTGTCAGAAAATACAAAGAAATAAGTTCAAAAGAACATCCGCTCGAACAAAGAAATAAATTTCATGTGGCTTGTTTGGAGAAAATGGAATTGCAGTAGTTAGTTAGGCATAATTAATGCTTCATTTGTCCTGTAATTTAGAAATAACTTCTATTCTTTACAGTACAGTTTTTTTTTTTCTTGTCAAATGAAATGTCTAACCCATTTTGATCACACTGGATATAGCAGTAGGCTTCCATTGAAGTGTGTAAATAGTTTATTACCTTGTAAGCAATTCTCTCTCTCTCTCTCTCTCTCTCTCTCTCTGAAATTCATTATTAGAATTTAAAGTGTTACCCAATAATGATTATTGACATTTATTACCTTGTGCACGTTCTATAAAGTTGTATAAATCTGTCCACATCTGTCTCTTCAGTTGTTTTTTTTTTTGTTTTTTTTTTTTTTTTTTTTTTTTTTTTTTTTTTTTGTTTTTTTTTTTTTTTTTTTTTTTTTTTTTTTTTTTTTTTTTTTTAGACGTCGAACTACCTTTACGAAATGATCCACAAGAGGGCGCGCTTTGCAGTTTATTGGTCTCATTCCGAGTCATATTAATGAGCGCCCTCTAGTGGCTTATGCATGTAAACGCTAATAAATTATTTTCTTATCACCACAATGTTGTTTATAAGAAAGGTAATTCAACAGTTTCTTGTTTGCTATACATTGCAGACATCCTTTTGTCTTCTATTCCAGCACAACTTAGCCTTGCCTATATTATTAAAAAAAAAAATTCATATGGATATCACTTCTTACTTGATGTTAATTACAACACTTAAAAAGAGGCTTAATTTTGAAAAATGTTTAAGCATATTGTTAATAATGGTAGCTCCTAATGTAGGTTGAATTCAGTTATCTTGAAACATCAGGAAATACAGTTGGTATGAAAGCTGTTAAATAGCATTTGCCGAAGCCTGGCCTAAAACCCATCTATCACCATTATTCATGAATCAATGTTGTGGCTGAACAGATAAATCCTCACAGCCATGCTTCACTATTATGTGTAAAACCTTTCAATATTACATCATGGCGAAAATATCTTAAATGGATTGTTTTACAAACATATGAGTTTGATGGCTCATTGTCTATATTCTTATCAATATATCGCATGTAACATTTATGATACATATTTACATGATAAGGTTCGTGGGAGAATCCAAACAAAACGAGTGGGGAAGAGAATAGATAATGGATGGATACAACACTTCACAGCTAGTTATATTATGTGTATAAATAGACAGTATGTGCATTGAATGTTTTGATGATATTAATATCCAAAGCAATAAAGTATAAATATATGAATGATAAGACTATTACTCAGGTCTAAAAGTCAGTGTGCAGGGAGTTGTATTAGTACACCGATTTCTTATAATTGTACAAATGCGTGTGCTTCAATCCTATTCTGCCGCTAGTGTATGAAATCTGTTTACCGATCAATCGAGGCAGCCATCTTCAGTGAAATTACTCTCGATCCCATAACCTTCTAAAATCACGCTCATACAATTTCTAATCTCTTAACAACTGAGTAGAGTATAGTTATCGTATTAGTATACTTTTTCTTCAAGATGCCACATTTATAATGAATGGATCAGAAAACCGTCACTATTAATCTAGCATTTGTATAATTTGAAGACATTTTACTTTAGTAATGAACTTAAAATAAACCCTGTTGTGTTAATCAATCGTAGCATTTACACACTTTAAACACCAGATGGCACACTGTACCGTGTACAGAATAATATCTTTAAATGGTGCTGATTTGGCAAATGTACCATAACACTAGCTCTGGATAGAAATGGTTTCAGTGCTTTCGCATCTTTGTTGGTTTGTTTGAATGCACTTTCTATGTGCATTTGAACGTTTTTTGGAAATCATTTGGAAAACACCAGCGTGTTATTATTATTATATATAATATATTTGTTTCTAATGATTTCTCAGGTGTGTCCGTGATTCATAGAGGAAGTATAGAGTGCACATTGCGGCTATATAACAGCCGGGGCGGTGCAGTACTGACTGTTCGCTCGGCAGACACACACACACACTTTCTCTCTCTCACACATACAGACACACACACACACACACACACACACACACACACATTTTCTGCTCCTCTCAGGTCAATCAGCACTGTGGACATCTGGACTCTAACTGGATACAAGAAATTATTTGGAATATGAACACCTTTCCACTTCTGTTCCTGCATTGTGTTGGTAGGTTTTTCAGCTTTTCACAGCTTTGTGGTTGGAACCCGAGACATTGACATGATATTATTAAGTCCTGAAGGTTTTCTTCCTTGAAGACATCTTCAAAACTTAAAACCAGAGCCCGGAAAACGTTAATGATTCTTTCATATTGTTCTTGAATAACTTGAATGCAGTGCAAGATCCAGAATAATTAATGCAGGTGTGGGGAAAAAAAGTTTTCTAGACCGTATCATTCCTAGTGGAAATAAGGAAAGCAAGTTTCAACACGTCAACTTTCTGACATTCCATGCCTTATCCCGATACGAGCCCTAGAGACCTGCTAACCCTCACCTTTATATTACAGTTTTCCTCCAGCTGAGTGGCTGCACGTCCCAGGATGAGAGTGCGAACCGTGCAGTGACAGCTGGGAAACAACTACACACACCAACTGAAGTACACACTCCAGACAATGAGACTAAAACGGACGAACATCTGGAGAGTAATGAAAACATCTCAGCAGAATATGAGGACAACTATCCCAGAGGTAACACTGAATTCTTACATTCATTTCACATCTATCTATCTATCTATCTATCTGTCTGTCTGTCTTGTCTGTCTGTCTGTCTGTGTCTGTATGTTTGTCTGTCCATCTATCCATCCATCTATACGCCCATCTGTCTGTCTACTATTTTCCAAAGAAACCCTGCATGCAGCTGATACAACTTCATTCATAGTCTTCAAAACATTCTTCATCATTATTTTCATATAATTAGACGAGTGTTCAAGGCCAGCCCGGTTACTGTTTTTTTTAATAAGCGGATCAATAATCTAAGCACGACTCTACACTGTGTTCATGTTCAGCTAAATCAGAGGGAAAGGCGATACGTGAGATATGAAGATGACACGGTTGGAGCCTACTTTAAGTAGACATCATCAAATACGCTTAATGGAAATTCTTTAAATGACTGCCAAGTATCCGACACCCCCATTTTCGCCCTGGTGAAAAGCCATATGTCGGTAATTTGATGTGTCCCCGCCACCGGATTAGCTAATACTGTGTTTATTTGTGGGACGGCCTCGATGGTTCAGTGGGTTGCATTGCTGCCCCACAGCTCTGTGGTGGTCCAGGGTTCTTGGGTCCTTGTACTTGGGTTCTGTCTGCATTTGTGTAGGTTCGTCTTCCACAAATGAATTGTACCTCCGCGCTGCCGTCCCGTTCAGAATGCACACACCCAGGGCTCCAGATCCGGGTTAAACTACTTAATCCTATTGAATGGATGTAACATTTATTTGTATGTAACTTGAGTGTCTCTTGACCTTGAAATTCTTTTTTTTTTTTTTTCCTCTCCACAGTTGCATTTTCCACAAAGCCGAAAGTTTCCTCAAGGACCACAGTGAAAGGTCAAAGAAAGGGCAAAGACAGGAAGAACCCCTGCCGTAGGAGCAAATACATAAATTATTGTGTTCATGGCGTTTGCCACTACTTGGTGGAACTGAACCAAACAACCTGCATGTAAGTTAGGCGTCATAAAATTAGTTCGAAGAATTTGGCTCGGCGTTATCAGTGCCTGACGTGGTGTATATATATTTGCAGATGTGACTCAGGATATTCAGGCGATAGGTGCCACCTGTTCATCCTCCCTGTTGGCAAAGAAGATGAAGGCAACAGTCACACCACAGCTTTGGCTGTAACAGCAGCGGTTCTGTCCTTAACGTGCGTCGCCGTCATTGGCATTTTGCTGGCGTTAAGGTTAGTACTTTTGCTAAGCGCACAAACCTTCTACGGTTCATGTTACTATAGTATATTTCTAAAAATGTGACTTTCATAGGTGTCAAAAGAAGGATGACAGTAGTGTGGATGAGAAGATCAGACTTCAGCCACTGCACAATAGTGAAGAAAAAGCCATGTGAGTCCACACACACACAAAAAAAAACTATATGAACCTATAATATAAGTTTTACATTTTAAAAAAAATTGTCATTAATTGTTATTTATTACATTTCTTATTAGAGACTCGAGCCAGTGGTTCCGTGGACATGACAGCTACCACCTGGAGTCCTCATGTCAGCGGTGAAAAGCGTCCAGAACATCATATGTCTCCAAAGGATGACTTGAAGGAAAATGATAAACATTTGTGTATGAAACACTTCTGTGTAGCTCTAAAACGTAAACAACGTGGGAAGAAAGAGGACGTAACTCGATGAATGTAGACGCATTACCAATTTTTAACTATTTATTTATAAACGATACTTGAGCTCTGTAAGGTCAGTCCTGATGGTGTATTTATTTATATATTAATTATTTATTTTGTCATGTAATTACTATGTATATTTTCCCGAATGCACTGCCGGTTTGTCAGGTGTACAGTGCGGTCTATAAGAATTTAGACTGCCATGCGTTGTTGGCCATGTTGTCCCTGTACTCCATCATGTTGGACATGAAGTGAATCCATGATTGTTACTTTAAAGAACATTAGTTTTCATAAGCAGTACTGGCATCGTTGAGGAAGATGTTTGGTGAGGTCCGAACATGTCGTGTCTATTTCAGGTGATTGCTGAATAAAGAAGAAATGTTTTTTGAATAAAGGAATTGTTTTTATAAAGAAAACAGTCCTATATAAGATCACCTTAATTGGAATCTACATATTTACAATCCAGACAATTATATAGGTTGGTACGCGTTAAATTACAATTATGGACTTTTGTTTAGATATTCAGTTTATCATGGAGTACAAAAAATAATCACTGTTCACTAACGTACAGGCTGAAATTAAAAAAAAAAAATTTATTATTGTATAAATAACAAACAACGGAAAAATATCCTTGCTTATGCCTTATTTGTTGTTGAAATATACTAGTCACTTGATTTTTTGTATTTTGCTAATTATTACTTTTAAAAAAACAACAAAAAAAAAACACACTATACTGTGAAAAATGTAGCCCGTTTAAAGCTAACGGGTGGTACAATGCTTTGTATATTACTGGGCAAAAATGTGGAAGCAGAATATTAGTTAAGAAATTAGTTTGGACAGTTCAAACAAACGACAAGGCACGGCGTGGCCCATATAGCCGCTGCATTCTCTCACTAATGAGAGTCAACCACTGAATTCTCTGTTCATAGTATACTACTGTTTATCACTTAAAAATCAAGGTTTTTTTGCTGAAAAAATATCAGCACTCCGTCCAAATTCTTGTCTTGTAATACATTTAAGAACTGTTGGTTTATTTGTTTACTTGGTGGTACATAATAAAACTCTTTACACTATATCATTGCTAGATCTGTCACTATTTCACACAGTTTTAATAGTCAAGTAATAGTCAATTACTAATTGAGAGCGTCATGGTCTGCTGGCAACAAAACGTAGATACATTTTCTATCTTGTGTTCTGCATTGTTGGCAGCATTTAGGTAAGAGGATTCGTCTTTTTTATCATTTGTTTTGTTTTTTTATCTTTTCAGATATTAGATCTGAAGTAGACACTGAAGTAGACAGTCACCCTGAGTAAAAATAGACACTCTGACATACACAATGTTGACATCTACATGTAATATTTTGAGACACGCCTATTCACAAGATTGTTGCGGTATCACTTCATCAGGTCAATCGGTCAACAAGATTTCAATTGAAATCAAGGGAAAAGATCAAAACTCAAATAGACACAAACTCACTCTGGTAGAAATGTAACACTGGGGATGTGTCATCACTGTGTGGTTTTAATAAAACCATCTTACCATATTTCATTTACTTGGGAGTAGTCCTAGTGTACCCTAAGTATTGGACAATATCATTTAATCTCTGGATAATTTCTCTTATGATTTAATAATTGATAATATAATAGTTTCCTTTACAGTGAACCTATAGATGCAGGATCATTATGACTACTGATAGTTTTTAGTTGCATTAAATCACAACTTATTTCCATATAAAAACGAATACATCAGATACAGATTTGTATTTCCTTACAAAATCATCAAAAGAACTGAGTCCTCATCACCTGTTAAAAGTTAATGTATAAAATACAAACATTTACAATGACAGACTACTATGAGTATAGACTTATAACGCAATATTATATGTATTGTAATTATTGTAAATAAACCACTATATTCAGACCAGGCGATTATCCAACTGTAGACCTTTCTCTTGATGCATCCAAGCATTTGAAGAAAGAGAACCAATTTGCATATGAAATAACCAGATACACTTTACTTCACCAATATTATTCAAACATGACCAGGTGAATTTTCGGGAAGCAGATACACAGGAATAAACAGATCTTTTACAATGGTAAATTATTGTCAGGTTTGGCAATGTGTTTTATGGTGCCAGATTAGAGTAAGTCAAACTGTTCGACCATGTCTATGGACAAATTTCACTGTGCCGCGATCTGTGTTGTGTATAGCCTATAGAAGGGTATTAGAGGTTAAATAATAGACAGATTAGCTAATTCCCTGTGGTTCCAGGCGAAAAGTTTATGTGCGATCATGAGTTTGTAGAGATTTTATAAAAAGTCCACTGACAGAAAAATAACGTTTGAATGAAATTTTGAAAACTTGAGAGATGAACAAAATCCAGATTTGGTAAATGAAATATTCACACATTATCCTTATTATTTAAATATATAGTATAATAAATTGCCCATGAATAAGTTATTCTTTACCTTTTCCACTGAAACTGATTGACAAACTAATATTATCGATATATGGTTTTCCCATATTCTTTTTTAATTCAATTAAAAGGTTTGTATATAAACCTATAAAAACATAATAGTGTGTTAATATTTACAAAATCTTTAGATTTTTTTAATTATAGCACTGACTGACTCCAGTGTCCCCATTTTGAGGACAACTTCTTTAAAGCATGTACATAGCACACAGCATGTGGGAACGGTTCAGTTAAGGTTACATTTCATGTGTCGAGTGTAAATCATTTTCACTGACTCTTCTTATAATAACTGTCTGTAAATCAGCACGACATTTTACAAGTATTTTGGTTATTCCAGTAAAAGCTTCTCCTCCCAATAAGGGAACGCCGAGAGAAAACTTCACTGCGCATGCGCACACCTCCACCTCTCTCTAGCAACATGGCCGCCCCCGTAGACCAAGAATTAAAGAAGGTAAAGCCCAAAAATGAGCGGTGTCTCTTGTGTCATGTACTGAAATCGTGTTTGTTTAACTGCAAAATCGCCGAAATAAAACATAAGCCGTGTTTTCGTGCTATGGTCTAGGCCTGGAAGCTTGTGTATCTGTATTACTTTGTGTTAAAATAGAGACGTGGTGTTTGTGTGCTAATATGCAGGCTGCTAGCTAATAGAAATAGGAATAAAAACGCATCGTATACTATTATAATCATAATAATAACAGTAATACACATTTTATTAGTAATCCTTTCAGGTGAATTGATTTGATATGTAGCTAGCCATCTTTAAGATAGTCGGTCTTTACCAGAGCGCTCATATAAAAGCCATACAAAATATAGCCAGAATATATATATATATATATATATATATATATATATATATATATATATATATACATACATACATACACACACACACATACATATATGTATATATACACATTACACATTAGGTAAATAAAAACAAGAATGCACCAAACTTTAATTGCTTTTAATATTTCAGTGTTGAAATGTATTGCCTTCCTGGTTTTCCCACTGCCAGGCTTTTGCAGAACTGCAGGCCAAAATGATCGATACACAGCAGAAGGTGAAGCTGGCAGACCTACAGATCGAGCAGCTGAGCCGCATGAAGAAGCACGCCAACCTAACCCACATAGAGATCACTTCACTTCCTGACAGCACACGCATGTACGAAGGAGTAGGTCGCATGTACGTATCTCACACGCCCCACATCTGATCTGCTATAACCCTCGAAAAGTCCCGTGTCAAGGCATTTATGGAAAGGCATAGATTTCACCTCACTCTTACTGCCTTACAGGTTTATCTTACAGTCGAAAGGTGAGATTAATAATCAGCTGACAGAGAAGCAGAAAACAGCAGATGACAAGATCAAGGAACTGGAGGTAAAGTTCTTTCTTGCAGTGTCGTTTATAGAAATTCTGCACCATCAATAAATCAGACAATTCGTCGACACTTTGGGGCTCGATAACATACAGAATAGTAACCATAAGTGTATATAAGGGTCAAAACTGTATCGTATTGAGCATTATTTCTCCATTGTGAAGGTAGACAATAATCACTCCATAATCACTAACTATTTTTAAATACATTATTAGATTTAATGTGTAAAAGTTGTTGTCAGTCAGGATCTTACCCACATCAGTGAAATCAGTGGTGGACAGTTACAAAGTAAATGTAATTCGATACTGTACTAAAGTATTTGGGGAGACTTTAACTTTGTAGAAGTTGGTTTTGTAGAAAACCACCAGTCAGTGTAGATAGCTTTGCTTAAACTAATATTCTCATAAACCCAACTGATTAAGAGTATTGTGACAAAAATAATAAATAGGACATTATAGCCGTAATAAATCATATTACTTTGGATAAGTTCATTTAAAGGCAAGTTATTTTGTATTTTTTGCTTAAAGGGAGTTTAAAGGGAGCACTTTTACTGGTGTAATAATTGACCTAATGTATCTATACTTACATATTTTTTAAAACATTTTAGGTACATATTTGTTCTCAAAAGCAAAAGACAAAAAGCACCTGAAATATTTGGTCAACTTCTAAATTGTTTCACAAAGATCTGGGAATGTGTGAAAATCCAAATCTTGTATGATTCTTTAAAAAAAAAAAAAAAAAAAATATTTCTTTACATTTTCTTTACATTTGCTATCAGGGAAGTGACTTCACAAATGAAGTCATTTGTGTCTTTAAAATGTTGAATACGTTTTAAGGAAATGCAGATACCAAATCCCGCTGCAAACTCTTTCTGGTTGTTCTTACTGCCATCCTGTAGTTTATAGTATTACATGCTGGTGATGTAATTTTTTACGGAACCTCTGCTTTGTATGACGCTCTGCAGAACTTCTGAAGAACTCAGGAAAACAGGAAATGAATTAAATAGAACATGACAGTGATTTAATGGTTACAAAAAAAACCTTCTTTGGTTTGCAGATTTTGATGCATTCAAAATGACTGCATTATTTAATACAGCTATTATCATTTACATTTACATTTGTGGCATTTGGCAGACGCCCTTATCCAGAGCGACTTACAACTGAGCAATTGAGGGTTAAGGGCCTTGCTCAAGGGCCCACTAGTGGTAGCTTGGTGGTGGTGGTGGGGTTTGAACCTGTGATCTTCTGGTCCAGAGGCCGACACCTTACCACTAAGCCACCACCTCCACCTCATAGCTCCGCTTTACTGATTTAAAGGTCGGGGCTACAAGCTCTGGTATTGTCAAGCTACCACTCTGTGCCCTTAACCCTTTGTGCTCCACGGGCACTGTAACATGGCTGATCCTGCACTTTGAGTATTCTTTTTATCTATATATATATATATATATATATATATATATATATATATATATATATATATATATATATATAATCTTTCTAAACTGTGCTCAATAATTTTCCCTTTAATCCGATTTAGAGCCATAATTCCTTTTTCCTACATCAGATAAGAAGCAATGTTTCTTTTTCGCTGTGATCTGGGGAAGTGGTACCTCAGTGGTTCATGCTCTGGATTGTTGATTGGAGCTTTTCAAGCTTTAGAAATGCAAAGCTGGGCCCTTGAACAAGGCCCTTAAATCTTTACTTGAGGCGCGCTGTATTGTATTTGCCTTGTTCTCTGACTCCAGCTTCTAAACAACTTGGCACATGTGAAGGATGTATTACACTACGCAGCATTGAATATCTGATACTCAAAATCCCCTGTAATGTAAGTGATAAGTGACAAATTAGTGTCAAGTTCCTGGAAAATGTGTACGTTTTATGAGGAAGGAATGAATTAAATATGCTTTCATAGGAAAATAATGAACATCCTGCTGGTAAAGCCTTCGCTTTGTGTCAGACCACATTGTGCCATCCTGTAGTTGATTATTTTCCTAAAACAGCAAGACCTTATATGTTATTTCTTAATTATTATATTTCTGGTACACATTCTGGGGGGAAAAAAAGAGCCGAGACATCACTGTAACTGTACAAAATAAATGTGAATGCTATGACATCATACCCGTCAGCAAGCCTGCAGGGCTTACTCTGTTATTCCTGCGTCTATTATTTTGTAACGCTTGATGGTGTTTTCTGTTAGATCTGTCAGCTAATGACTAATGACATTGACTGTATTCTGTGTAGTCTTCCGTTATGTAATCAACCACCTCAAACAGGTATTTGTCTGCTCTCTGATGCTAATTACAGGGTTCTATACGTAAAAGAAGCACACTGAGAATCCCTCAACTCAAAGGACATCAGTTTTAGGGGTCCAATTAAAACTTCAATGGTAGATGTGGGGGGGTGGGTGTTGCAAGAATTTCCTGGTTGATTTTGGTTCGCTCTGTTAATACCCACATCCTGATGTCTGGCAACGCCATCGGCAGGTTCGGACTTGTTTAGTTGACGTGCGTATACATTTTGTTCAGGGGAGATGAGGCGAGAATTAAGAAATGACACAATTTGGGAAAAGTAATTCAACTGTTGCAAGGAACATGATGAATTGTTTTTGTGCCATGTATGTTATGCAATATGAAGGTTATTGCCTCACATTTGAAGCCCCTTAACCAGCCATAAGTGCGTAAAATCTTGTTTTTGTGTTCCGTGCAAAATGTCTCTGAGGTGCTTTCTGTTTAACGCATATGTCACACCATGTGGCATATCAAAGGTTTTTATGCCTTTGTGCCTTTATGCCTTAGTTTTTAAATGCCTGAGAAGTTCCTTGATTTTCTGGTGTTTTTCCAATTTAAAAGCGCTGGACTTTCGGCCAGTCCTCCATGAACTAACATGCATTAATTGAATGAATGGTTTGTGTTTCCAGTAATGTCAATGATCTGAACGCCCATCATTATTAACTGTTGAATCTTCTCCTATAACCAATAACTTTCCATATAGTTCTGCATGTTGAACATATTGTTTTTCCATTGTCCTGGACCTGGGGTCGTTTTTTTGGCAGTCTAAAAGGTCTTTGTAATTCAGAGTAAAATCCAATTAAAACATGGATTTGCCCTCTGGGAAACCACCGGACCTTCGGGATCGCTGTTTTTTCCTGTTGGACATGTATAAATGACGGCAGTAAAAGGTGTTATGTCCAGCAGAGAAGATTATTAATTATAAACGTGCAGGTACACATGATTAAGGAAACAGAAACCTTAGAACAATTGTGAGCCAAGGAAATATGGTATGACAAATGCCATAGGAGTGTGAATTTAGAGTTCGACAAGGCAGCATTGCCAAATCGCTTATCGATTCGCTGGTTGTATTTCGAAATGGGTGAAATTCTGAATTTTCTCATTGTATTGTACATGTTTGTACTTCCTCTTCCTTCTCAATCACTGGGAAAGCTTTTATCATATTACTGCCCTTTTTGTATGCATTATTTTTAATTTAATAGTAAAGGAATTGCCCATAGACTTTTTGTTAGAAGTAAGGCACATTTACATTTACATTTGCGGCATTTGGCAGACGCCCTTATCCAGAGCGACTTACAACTGAGCAATTGAGGGTTAAGGGCCTCGCTCAAGGGCCCACTAGTGGCAGCTTGCTGGTGGTGGGGTTTGAACCTGCGATCTTCTGGTCCAGAGTCCAACACCTTACCACTAAGCCAACACCTCCCTACACATAGTTTCTTTAATTGTTTGAATAAAGGTGCTTGTAGTTGTCAATGTAGCTGGCAAATATTTACACACGGGTAAAGCAGTGACTGTTTGGCTTACAGATTTCACCACGAACAGCAAAAAGCCGGCGAGTGCAGATGGCATGGACGATTACACATCAGGGCAGGAAATGAGGCACAGTGTCATTATCTAGTTCACCCTCCACCTGTCTGGGTCGGAATGGGTAATAAAGTTTCATCATCTGCTTATTGTTATTAGTTGGAGGCTTAGATGATATTACTAACCCAATTGGTGCACATATTTGCTGTTCTCAGACTAAATGATGTGTGTTCATAAGCATTCTAATTAGCCAGTATTGCATGTTCCATAGTAATCATCTAACCTCTCATTATGGTTGAGCTGTTATATTGATTTATTTTGAATTGATGCTCTCCGAAACAAAAATTGTCCTGCCAGCATTTTAAGAGGGAAAACTGAGATTTTTATCCTCGTCCGCAGTGTGTGAATGAGATCAGTCATTCATTATGGTGAAACGGTGTATGAGATTTTGATGCGGTATATTAGCAGGTTCCTTCACCACTACCATCATAACAAAATCGTTTTGAGAAATACATTTCATTTTGTCATTTTCTATAGAAACATGAGCTGTACCTAAAGTTGAGAATTCCTGGAATGAATTATTTACACACACGTACTTCTAATCTGTCCTCGGATCAAACATATGCGTAGTCGCACTATATATTGATTCTTCTATAAATCACCAGACACTCTACCTTTGGTCATCTCGATTTGCCAGATTGGAAAAGTGCTTATCTAAAAAGGACAAGCACATTTATTACCGGTGATGTCAGTGCTTATTTAAAAATGATTTATATTCTGTTCATATTTCTGCTTTTTATTAATCGACTCCAGTTTGCACCACTTTGACCTCAGCTTCTTTTCCATTTGAAAACAATCGTTCTGCTTCATTATTGTTCTACTTCATTATCGTGACTTGTTTGATCAAATGCACTGCAATAACGTGTAAAAACATCACAAGCATGCTCAATTTTCTTATCGTCAAGGAAATTGGGATCTGGTTTATCATAGTGGCGACTTTATGACTCTACTTGATGCCCAGTTATATTATTATAACACTGTATACCAGAAGAACAACATCACTGTTGTGTGTGTGTGTGTGTGTGTGTGTGTGTGTGTGTGTGTGTGTGTGTGTGTGTGTGTGTGTGAATGTTGGCTCATCTGTAGCAGCACGTGTCTGGGCCTGTGTGCGGCTACACAGTAGGTGGTGGTTTTGGGTGTAATCCCAGGCTGGGCCACTGATTATGTGCAGGATGGCAGGCCAGGAATGTTGTTGAGGGTTTCCCTCAACACGCAAAGTCCAAGAGTGAAGACAACACACAGTGCCTTCGTCACACTCATGACATCGTGTTTTTTTTTGTTTTTTTTTTTTTTTTCCGTCAGCGTACACACTCTGCAATAATGACTTTGCTATTTAATCCAGAGCTTAATGACAATGCAGATGTAATAAGGACGTTTGCTTGTTATTAGACGAGACCGAGTTGCTAAAACGTGATGCAAAGTGAGCGGTTCCTTAACTTGCTCCCTGAAAAAGTGCGCCGTCGTATGAGATGCCGGTTTCTTTTTTAAAATCGTGTGTACATTGAGATGGCATTGCTGCCATTTTTTAGGATAAGACGTGACCGTACTGTATTTAGACCGCAGGGTGTGCATGAGCTCATTGCTCTGGTGGCCGCTGCACCCGCTACCCTGGAAGGAGCAGTGATTTAGGAGGTAACATGATGTCATTACCATCCCAGCAGTGCGCTGCCCTCCCTCAGGGATCCTCGTGACCACTGTGTATGAGTGATGACAATAAGGCTGCTGATGATTCCTTCGTGAACTCATAATTGGCCCGGGACGCAGGTGGGCATTCGGCGTGCCGCGTAGGAGAGGCCCGGGTTTGATGACAGATCAGTTTATGGACCTGTCAACTCCTCTGTCTTGTCACAGACGGGACATTGTTTGCTGTACTGACAGGAAAAGATGGGTGATGGCTGTTATTAATACTCAAGGGGCCTGCGGGGAGACGGTCTGCAGGATTAGTAGTCGCGAGGCTTGGGTGTCAGCACCGGGTGTGAGCTTGGGGACAAATGTCCATACAAGGCACTTTGATGCACACTCCCTGTCTTGCGACATGTGATAGGTGTCTTTACACCATCCTAGACACAAGTGGCACAAACTATAATGTTATAAGCGATGGAATTCCGCTACTGTGCAGCACGTGCTTTGTCACAGCTCTGGTGCAGACCTTTAACGCCCCCGTTTTTCTTTTTTAGTAATCTAGTGGTGAGGTCTTGAGCTGTCTTGCTCTTACTCTGGAGTATGACTGACTTATTTTTATCATGTCTTGGGGAATCTACACTTCACAGTTTATTTCTCTGCTTCCACATGACCCCTAATTCAACTAGTAGTAATAATAATAATAATAGTAATGATGATAATAAATAAGTATAATAATATATATCATTATTTATGATGAAATGTAATTGAATATAAGTGAATAATTGATCAATGTGTAAAAAATATTCAGCATTTTTATTATTAGGGGTGTACAAAAATATTGCTGTAATTAAGTATTGCGATATTAACGTTTGTCAGTACTATATCGAATCGCAAATAATCGCAACATCGCTACATTGATAGCAGTCTTATCTCTGAACTTAAACAGTGACATGAAGAACTAGCATATGGCCATACCACCAATGCACAGCGAGCGCTAATGGACGATGAAAGAATTGTTCCAGCTACCTAAACTGAGAGATCTAAATAGTGAAAGTTGTAAGCATATTTTTTTCCCCATTTACTTGTATTGTACACAATTTGGGTTAAAATCATTTAATATTACAGGGAATAATTAATGCAAATGCATATCCCATGGTACTGTTTTTTTTTTGGCGCATATGGTGATGCGTTCTTATGACCGCTATCCTAAAGTCATTTCCTATTCATAAAATAACAAATATCCCAGTATGTCGCCTTCCTAACAGTAATTCAACGGTCTTGTATTACACGCGTCATATTATACACATTCTGGTCTTGTTTTTGAGTTCAAACTGGGTCCTTATTATTCGTGTAGTCTTCAAACACTGCAAATGATCCAAATTGAATCCCTGTTTTATTGCTTTTCTAGATTGTTAAGCTTGGAGTCTTGGATTTGAGACACAATGCGTTCAAAGTAGCCCTGTGTGAAATTGCTATGAGAGAAAATGTTACAGATTGACAATTCCAGACGAGACAGACTAGGATGTTCTGACAGTGACATTGCCATCTAGTGGATGTCGCTTATGTACATCTTTTAGCTGTACATAAGAATAGCAGAGGCAGACTCGTGTCCATGCATCTGCACATAAACGTTCAATAGGCACAGTTAAAGGAAGTTAAATCCGCTTGAAAAGAATACCTTGTTAAACGTCGGTTAGACATTCGGTTTGCAGAAGCGGCGATGTATTAGGCGCTTTTGTTGCTTTTTAGTCACCGAGAGACTGCACCGGCATTCCCGGCAGGTCAGCACTTCATCGCCTCTGCTTGCACAAGAGGAACATCCAACAACAAACAACAAAGGGCCCCATTTAAAGGAGGATGTGTTGCGTCTAGCAGGCTTGTCATGTGTGCTGACTAAAGTCACTCTGGGCACCGAGGGCTGCTGTAAAAAACCCACTGAGGCTTGAACAATGAGAGGTTCTGCAGCTTGACTCACTGATCATCAGAAACCTTCTCTTTGTGCCTCCTTCTGCATTGTTCTGTTAAGGTCAGCCTTAGAAGGTATCATTACCTACTGGCAAGAGTGTTTTATGTTAGGTTAGTAGGACTGAACCAGTTGCCAATGAATTTCCATGATTGTGTTTGGCATGATGGAGGGGAAAAAGTAGTTTGTGTTTGCATACATAGTAATTAACTCAGAAACACTGACTAAGGGTGTTGACACACGAAAAGAATTTGTTTCCAGCTATTACAGTATAGAGTCTATACTGACATAAATAACTGTACACATGTAGCGTAGACTGTACAATACCATACAGACTTTTACAGACATTCTTAATAGAAAAATGATATTTACTGACTTTAGTATGAGTAAAAATGTTCCATATGAGAAATTTGGGCAGATTTCCTTTTTCTATAATGGAAAATTATTCTTCAGTATTGGGTCTTGTTGGTTTTGTGATATAAGGCCCAAGGCATGTCACTGCCAAGCTCTTGACTAAGGTTTAACATTCATGGTTGTTGCATTGCAATGCTAAACCTTATTCTTATTCTCTACATAGTGGCCATCCGGAACCAATAATTATTGCCAGTTATTATATTTGTTTCATTATGCCAACTCCTGATTGCAACCACAGCGATGGTGCAGATTTGGCCAATCGCACATCACAAGCATATTGCACATGAATATCCAGTCATGTCCAGTCCAGTCAAGTCCTCGATGATGTTTTTACGAGAGGCTGAAATCATCAGTTGTTACTTTTTCCACACAGTCAGCTATCTCTTTCACTTCTCTAGAAAAAAAAAGTCTGTATTCACGTGCAGTGTTGCAGTAGTCCTGGCCCTGGGGGAAACGCATGCCATTCGTTAATGGCCTTACTGCATTTCAGAAATTCCCTTCTTCTGAATAAAGCATTGCGATTAAATTTTTTTCCCACAGGTAACCAAAGTCGTTAATGAACAGTCTAGGTAAATAACAAACATGCACACTATATCATGTTCTATCTGTAGAATGCCCAGGAAACCTCAGTATGTTGGAATCATCCAGGCCCTCCCACTCCTGTTGTTTGCCCTGCAAAGTTCCTTGCTGTCATTTTAAAGATATTTTTGTCCACTGTGACCTTTTAATAAATGCGTAGATGTTCTAAAACGTGCCCATAGATCGTTGGAATGTGTGGCATGAGCCAGTGGAGTGTTGTCATAAGTCTTATCCGGTGTTTCTCAGGACATATTTCTCTTTGTATATAGAGGTACATGTCAGTGACAAATGGGATAGATGATACCCATTCTGGCGAGTCGTAAAGGTTCCCCTGGACCTTCTCCTTTCAAAACAAGGAAATATGTGTTTAAAGTGTGCGGCGTTACGTTCTCATATAATAGCTCCATTGCACTTAGTGTGTCGCTCACAGACGCTGTTGTGTTGGTGAACAGGACGAGCCAGGTGCTATAATTAAATCCTCCCTTCACTGAACAATGGCTTAACAGTTTATCTGATGCCATTTTGTCAAAAGTGTCAATCGAGCCTTGTTTCACAAAGAATTCGACCCGGATTTTTTTTTTTTCGAACTAAATACTTTTATGTTGTTAGTTATGAGAGCACGTTAGCATCAGGCAAAAATACGTACAGATATTACTGCTCGTTTATTACCCTAGCCGTAGTCATTGTTCTATTACATTCTGATTGTGGTATCCCCCAATCTGTCCAAGTTTAACTTGGCAAATCCATCTGCTGGCAAGGAGATTGCATGAGCTGTAGAACTCTGTGGAACCCAGTTCATGGGGAGCAACCCGAGATCAGGGTCTAACAGGGCAATCTGTAGTTCTGAGGCAGCAACTCTGCACCGCCAATGCAGTCTGTTTGAATATAATTCATCACATGTAGAGCAATTTAAACATCTAAAGGTTGAACGTGTAATCTTTTTCTTCAGGTTCTCCACAGTCCAATGCATTTATAGAATAAAATAGTGTTTATTTGTCACATATACATTACAGCACAGTGAAATTCTCTCTTCCGTTATCCAAGCTTGTTTGGAAGCTCAGGTCAGCCATTGTACAGCGCCCCCTGGAGCACAGAGGACCCAAAAGTGGTGGCTTGGCAATACAGCGGGCTTGAACTCCCAACCTTCCGATCAGCAGCCTAGTGCCTTAACCTCTGAGCTACACCCCTCCCATACTAATGAACTATACTTCTATACATTATACTGATGAATGGACCATGATCATGCTAAGCTTCTCTTCAACTGCTTGGCCATAGTAGCCTCATTAGTGTTCCTGTAGCTGTATCAAGGCATTTTTCTGTATGTTTTTTCATCACACTGCTTTGCAAATAAACTGATATTGTTTCCACTTCAGTGCGAGACCCAACAGTTGCAGAAATAGCAAAGATTTAATGAGCTGAGCTCTTCACTATGCAGACTTTCATTTTGCTTTTATTCATGTTTTAGCAGTGGGTGTATCTGACATAACAAAACGTGTTCGTTAAAAGGTTGAGGTCATGCAGTGTTGGTCATGGCTATGCATGAGTATCAAGTTTATTAGTTCCCATATGGTGCACTGCAGCAGGTGGACCCTGGTTACTCTAGCTCGCACGTAGCTTCAATTTATTGCAAGCGTTCAACATTAAACATGACTATATAAAGACTTTTTCCTTAGGCAGATAGTTTACAGGCCTGTCGGGGGTGGGGGTTATGATGTGAACATGTCCAGAGCCACAGTAAGGATAACGATGCAAAATATCCTGGCCAAAACACTAGAAAGGATCTCAAAAGGCCTGTTTTATAAGAACTACTTAAACACGATGTGAACTAACCGCTCTTAGACTGGTAACGTCTATAAAAATACCTCAGTCTGACTTCAGAGGGGTGTGCCTTTTCGCTGGAAACATTCCATAGGCATTCCTTTTCTTATTGTTTCCATGCAAATGCTCCGCCATGTGACTGTGAGCCTGACATTACAGTTCTGTGCACAGTGTACAGTATTTCAAAGGAGGTCTTCGAGAGTGTGTACTGAAGAAAGCACATGTTGAACTGCACATTCAAACAAATGCAGGTGTGTGAGAAAGTAACGAGTCTGTCAGACTTAGTGAGTCGTGTTCTCGGGGGAAATTTATTCAGAAGGAATGTTGGTCCCAAGAACCAATGACCAGCATATACAGGACTAAGGCGTGGTCAAAAGATGTGGTTAAGATGTGGTCAAAACGCCTGTGAGCCCGAGCTACACTGTTGTAACTTGTGTGTGTGTGTGTGTGTGTGTGTGTGTGTGTTCACTGTAAATGACTCAAACCTCTTGTATAGGGAATGTTTGAGAGATTTCAGATAACAGTACGTTTTCCCGACACGATTTAATTGAGCCACTCACTCGATGTGCCCCACCCTCCAACCTTTATTCCTGAATGGGCCAGTGTAAATGAATTTTGAACGTGAAAGGGTCACTTCTTCATGGAGGAAATGTTTCACATTTGAGTCACATCAGGTTTCAGCGTTAAATGTCAAATATTGGAAAGTGTTTAGACTGTAGTTATCTTTACGAAAAGAGATATATATTATGTAAACTAGACAGCATTTTTTGTACATTTAAAGTCGTATCTGATAGGCGGATAGACAGAGCAGTGAATGTTCTTTTGGCAGCCTGTGAAGTGATTTTTTTTTAGCAACTATTTCAGTAAGCGTGATTGTTGCTGTATCCGATGGAGGCATCATTACCCTGCAAAAAGTTACGTGAGCATCTCTAAAGCTTTACATCATTGTGTCACAACACACAAACAATGACCTTGTACTTAAAAGTATTTACTATGTATCTACTAATCCAGAAGATTAGTTTGTAATGCATGCTTGTTGATGAGTTTAGACTTGAGAGGTCTATACATCGAAATAGTCATACTGTAGTCATAATGACTGCGTTAAAATGGATGTGGCACAAACAGTGTCATTAAGTAGTGTCTGGTATATTGATGGATTGTGTGGTATGTTCATAAAATCATATAGGTTTCATTTTTAAATATGAGGAAATATGAAAAAAAAGATATATTAACATGACATATGCATTAACATGCATATGTCATGTTAATGTATATAACAGTGTATGGCATTTGCTTGTTTTTGATTCTGACCTGATTAACATACACATAGATATAGCGTACTGTATTTTTTTGCCTCTTGAGTACAAGGTTTCTAGCATTCTGGGATGCACTAGGGATTGGGTAATTCTCTGGATGGATGGATGGATGGATGGATGGATGGATGGATGGACTGTGGGTTGATTGAATGGGTGGTTGTTTGACTGGTGGGTGAATTGTATATGTAATATATGGATAGTTGGCTTATAAAATGAACTAATTAGTGAATTCTTGATTGGTAATAGAATAGACACCTCTGTAGGTGGTTGGATGGTTGATTCATTGGATGAATGAACCATTCTGTTAATGGTTGGTTGGTTGATCTAACCGGTGGATTGAGTTGATTGCTTGGCTATTGGATTAATGTACGGTTGGAATGGATTTTTCGGGGGGAGGGTGGGGGGGTCATGTGTTGGTAGAGTTGGATGTATGAATCAGTGGTTAATTAGACCAAGGTCCTATTCGGTATGTTATCTAATTTTTTATTTTTATTTTTTACAATATTGTATTTGTCTTCTTTATGCAGTGGTATAGTTCTTTTTAAGACTGAGCTGATTATCAGTTCTTGCTGATAGGTTTCGTTTACAGGTCAACTGATTTTACAGACTACTAGGTTGAATCTTATTTGCCGATTAACTGATTAATCAACAGATTAACAGTTTTTAAAATGGACACATTGGAAGACAATCCATAGAAAATAGTACTGAACTTTATTACAAAAAAAATTCACTACTTAATAATGAAAATATGCTAAATTAAATACATATGAATATATATGTATATGTGTGTGTGTGTATATATATATGTGTGTGTGTATGTATGTGTGTGTGTATATATATATATATATATCTATATATATATATATATATATATATATATATATATATATATATATATATATATATATATTATATATGTTCTCTTTGCAGTCACATGGGAAAAACAAGAAGAATGTGACTTCAGTGATTCGCTTCTAGAGGCCACTCTAGTAACGACAGTGGACCGGAAGCCGGAAAAACTATAGTTCTAGCAAACAACTCTGGCTTTTCTGTATAGCAATGATCATTAAATCGTAAAATATATATATGTGAACGTTTAAGATTTCTACATGCTGATCTATCTCTCTTTCAATGTTCTACCTCTCAGTCTCTCTTTTTCCCCCTCCATTTTGTAGTGGTGACACTTGGTGACCAAAGCAACAGCAACACCTAAGTGCTTCTGCACATTTATACCCTAAATAAAGCTAAATATTTTAACCCATATTATTCCTGTTCATCTTTGGATCACCTTTCCCGGAATCACTGGGCACGAGGAGGAAAATTCGCTTTGGTATGAGATGCATGAGCAATGAGAAACATTACTATCCAGATTTAGTTCCCCTTTGCTGTTATAACCTCAACTCCTGTAGGAAGGCTGCAAGAGCCATATGAGGGGGGTCAGGCACTGATAATGTACTGTGTGGGAAAACTTCCATTCGCACCATGGAAAGCCATATATTTCACCCTGATTGTGCCCGAAGGCATCGTCATGCTGGAACACATTTGGGTCTCTTAAGTTACAACGATAATCTAGACACGCGTTTGTTTTGATTAACTGGATACCGGTTGTGATAGTCACCATTGAGCATGCAGTATTTTTGGCTGATGTGTCTCTCCTCTCTCTACAGCAAAAGAAGACCTACCTGGAGCGCAGTGTGAAAGAGGCAGAGGACAACATAAGAGAAATGCTAATGTCAAGACGGGCCCAATAAATCACACATCCAGCTCCGTTTCCACTTATTCATTTCCACAACCTGTTATTAATTTAAGCACGTTTTGCATGTACCTGGATACACTTACATGCAAATACAGTTATTTTATAACAGAAAGCATGAATCATTCTTCCATTCGCCAAAGGACAATAAGACTAGCGGAAGACACATGTGGAACATAGGTCACACGCGCCGTTGTTAAACCATTGCTCCTGTGATGTCATGTTTCCTTTTTTTTTTTCATTGGCGGATAATAAAGTTTTTTTCTCTATTCAAGCGGGTGTCCGTGTGATCGTAATGGTGTTTGTTTAAATAACCGACTGTGCTTTATAGACTGCATGTGTGAAAGATGGTCAGGGAGATACTGCATGACTAATGTTTCCTGTGTGTCTGTAATTGTATATTGTATATTAATGATTTCCTGTTGCGCCTCTTCCAAATCTGCCTTTCATCTGCCCTTCCTTTCAATTTTCGACTTTCTCATTGTTAAACCTCACCCCGTTTAGGAATTGTGATTTTTGTTTTCTGCTACATCAGTATGATTAGCTTATATACACGTTATATCCTGTGATACTGAGACCTGCCAAGACTTTTTCTTTAAAATCCCTATCCCAGACAGAATGTCCTTTGTCTGGATGGACGCCTCTTTTCATTCCACTGAAAGACTTTGTTCGGATTAAAATCCTCAGTCGGGAAAGCAGCATTAGCATGTAGACACGCACGCACGGCATGTACACACACATCCAAACTAGGACTGTCTACTGACAGTAATGCTGTGTAACACCAGTGTCATTTCAGTCCCTCCTTCTGAGCTATTCTGGTTTACTTAAAAAGGCGCTAGCATAGTTTTTTGATATTGCAATCATATTTTATCCAGTCTACCAAATGGTTTGAATTCCCTTCGAATTTAATCACCCTTAGTCATTACATGATTGTGGTTATCCTACACCAGGGAGATATCGCGAGGAAAATGTTTAGTGTGTCGCCCTCTGGTGGCTGTTAGGTGAATTCCAGAATCGAATCATATTTACTTCCAAGTATCGTGAGGTATGCACGATATTTGTCACAGTGTGCGCGTGCTATACAAATATGGAAAATAGAGAAAATACATATTATGACTGTTGATTGTGTTAAAGTAACACACATGAGATGACATTGTGTTAGAGTTTGTGGAGGCAGATTAGAGATAATGGAGAGTGTTGGGTCTTGAAGGAAGGCAGTCTCCTGCCAGATGGGATATATAGTGATATATATATATATATATATATATATATATATATATACTATATATATATATATATATATTGTACGTTTATCACATCACAGCTACCAGTATTCAATTTCCTGGAAGGGTCGAAGGAACACTAAAGGTAAAGTTTCATTTCCCCACATTCTGATAATTAGCAAATCGATTTGAAGTCTTTAAATTTCAAATGTATTATTCTTCAATCATGTTACAAAATCCTAAGAAAATTTTAACCAAGTTTCAGGTTGAAATATACCAGTATTTGGGGCAGTTTGTTATCTCCTCAGTCATAATGAGTCTCAAAACAGACCTATAATCATCAACCCAAATATTTTGGAAGGGGATATGGGACTGTTCCATGCAGCATCCCTTTTTTAGAGTTTGCTTCATGAATGCCTTTCTAGTTATCTAACTGTAATGACTAATAGTTGATTTTAAAACTTGCCAATGCCAATAGTATATATGATTATATATGATCTTGGTTGTAATCCAAAATTTAGACCCGGAAACAGGAAATAGTTGACAGCATCTATATAATTCCTGAGAACTGTGAGCAAGTTGTATAACAACCATGCATTTGTTGTACGTTTTCTATTTAAGAGGTGCCAATACTGAAAAATACTATATAAAAAAATGAGGTTTCAGTGGAAAATTGATTTTTCGTTAAATTCAAAGTTAATTCATGTACATCATTCTACAAAGTTGTATAATGCCTTACACATTTCTTTTAATAGGCAGCCAATAGTTTTACAGTATAGGTTTATTTTATGTGAGGTGACCTGAGGTGATGCAATCAAGAGATATTATAATTAAATTGAATACAATCGTTAATAAGTAATAGCCCTTAAATAGTTTCGCAAAGTAATTAATAGCCCGTGTTTTCTCACTGCTCTCAGGTATTCATTGACAAATTTATTCATCTGTTGTAGTATTAGTAGTTCAATTCATCTTTAGTAAAAGGGTGGAGCTTGTACTTATAAAAAGAGCTTTGTAAAAACTCTTCCCCAACAACACACAACAATAACAACAACACGAAGTCTAATCTTTTATGGCTTTGTTTCTCCCTCATTTACTGAGTGTGAAGCATCTTCCATCGTTTCACACGTTCAGCTTTCTCAGAAAGTGGCTCTCGAACGCTTGCTGATGAGCCGGGCTGAGTAAAGTCCAGCCTGAGGCAGATCATTAACCTGCTTAATCTGTCTCTGCTCCTCTCCCCTTTATAAAGCCGGCTCAGTGTTGCACGGCCTGTAAAAAACAATAAGACTCAGTAACATGGGCCCTGCAGAGCCCACGCTCACATCCAACCTCCACAGGCCGAGGAAGCACTCCAACGCAGCAGCTGAGCCTGAGGTAAACACTGGACGACTCGCTGTTGCCTCTCCAGAGGTAGCTGTTCTGTGAAGGAAATCAATAAAGCTCGGCAATGTAATGATCCAGATGTTTACTGTTTAACTGGAAGGTTTTGTTTTAAAGGTTAAATGCTTCTGAATTAATTCATATATACAGATTTAATATATACGTATATATGCTGGTTCTTTTTGTTCCATTGGCACTGTTCATAAGAATAAACAGCACATGGTTCTTTGTTCTTGTGAATTTTAGGTCTATTTTGTAGCTTTTCATTCCAACATGCTGATACTGTATTTTCTAGCCATATTCGTTAAGATCTCCTTATTATACCATGTCCAGATGTTCTCCTGATTGTCAGGCCTGTTCCAACTGTTCCAACTGATTTCCTTTTTTATTATTTATTTTTTTGTACTGTGTGTACAATGGAATGTGTATAACTGGAATGGAAAATATTACATTTTTTTACAATTCAAATTAATTACGATTAAGTGGGACAACAACTAATAATATAATAAAATAAGAATAATAAATAAAAATTTATTCCAGTGATTTTTATGTTCCAGAATTGTTCTAATTGACACATTCATTTGAAAGGGCAATCCATAGAACCTCAAATATATGAAATATATGTTATAATATTAGTTAGAAATGTGTGTTTGCTCTTAAATTAACACATTTAGCTGGCTAAATAAGTCAAATAAATATTTTAAGAGATGTTTATGAGCATTTCATTACAAATATTCTAATCATGTCGTTTGCAAGAAATTTCACAAAGTTGCAACAACAAAAAGATTTTTTAAATACCTGCCTAGTTTAACCATTACAAGTTACTCTGAAAATCTAATTTTCTGCTTGAATCAAAGCATGACCAGCATAATCATCATGCCAGCCAGAATATGACATTTCTTCTTTGTGTTATAATTTAACTAAACACTGCCAATCATTG
Organism: Kryptopterus vitreolus; assembly: GCA_030449085.1. Classification (NCBI taxonomy): domain Eukaryota; kingdom Metazoa; phylum Chordata; class Actinopteri; order Siluriformes; family Siluridae; genus Kryptopterus; species Kryptopterus vitreolus. The sequence continues at coordinate 7,545,858 of JACRUU010000024.1, forward strand.
AATGAATTTGAATGATGAGCAGCAGCGTGTGCATGACTGACCTCATCATCTTTTTCAGACACCTACTGAAGATGGCCACATGCAGGAGTTGGCTGCTGAAGTGGTCGATGAAATCGAGCATCAGAAACCTGGCTTTGACATGATCTACAGAATTGAGGATGTACCACCCTGGTATCTGTGTATTTTCCTAGGATTACAGGTATAGAAATAGTATGATTACTTGTTACACATATTTGCCAATATGTGTCCGTGTTCCAATCAATAGCAACTGATCTTAATACAAAGCTTAAAACGGGTTCTTGGTGTCACAAAGCCGGTGACATTTTGTATGCTAATTAAGGTTATAATGCCATGATAAATGTTGTTGTGCATATCTGCTATATCAGACTCATGGTCACATATTGTATCTGAGTGCAGTAAAACAACAAATTAAAGTTACTTGGTTGATTCTATGTATTTTTTTAACTATCCTATTCCACATTACATTCCCATTTGCTGCTTGGGTTCTCTTTAAGGCATTGGGTTCTTGACCGGAAGGTCGTAGGTTCAAATCCTAACATAATTGTAAGTTGCTCTGGATAATCATGTCTGCCAAATACCATAAATGTTAATGTAAATGAGGTGAGGAGGCTGTCAGCATTCCAATTCATTTCAAACATGTTCAATAAGGTTGAGAGATGTTATAGAGTTACAGAGCAGGCTCCTCAAGAACTTCCATTTCAACCCATATACATATACCTTATATACCTGGAGCTGGTTTTGTGCATTGTCTTGTTGGAACAGGTTTGGTTCGCCTAGTTAAAGTGAAAAGAGAATTTAATGCTACTGCATAAAATACATCAAATTGTGTGTCTCTAACTTGTTGCAGCCATTTATAGTACATATTTTTGTCACTTTAATGAAACATATATTGACAATGTCAATAAGTTGAGTAATGTCAGCAACTATAAATTAATGTCAGTATGGATCTGGTGTTTGACACGTTGTCTTTTATTTGACCTATACAATGTCAGTTGTCATAGTGCTATAACATATGTCATCCAGGAAGGTCAGAGAACACAGACCCATATCAATAATGTTATTGTATGTCATCTGTCAACTTGACATCGTAATTGATCTGATGATCTTTATGACCGCTGAAAAAATGAATAAAATCCGGGTGAAAAAATCTCAAGTGTTTATGTAATGTCATTTGTCAGGAAGTACTTCTATAAATTCCCGTGTTACTGTCATGCTGCATGATGAAGTTGTTTCCAGTCGGTGTTGAAGGACGGAAGGGTAGTTATGTTGTCTCAGTCGTCCTTTCACACGGATTAGGTCTCCAAGCATAAATTAATCTGGGTTAAAATAGTGTAGTGTTTCTGTAATGTTGTCTGTCAGGAAGTACATTATAGGTTGTACTATTATCTAGAAAATGACATTTTTTTTCTTATCTCCCTAATCTCTCCATTGCCATGTTGCATTTTTACCTTCTTTGTACAGAGGACCTTGAAACTGATAAGTTTCTATCTGACTTTTTTTTTGTCAAATGTGCTATAGTCATTTCAATATCTGTAGTGATTACATTACAGTATCAACTAAGAGATAAATATTTCAAAGACCATAATCAAAAACTCAAATTTATGTTCATTAAATAGTAAACCAACATGTCCAACATAAACCATCACCTTTATTAATATATACTCAGCCGTTAACTGTAAAAAAAAAAAAAAACTTGAGCGTAGTTAATTAGTGATTAAACCCCGGCTACTGACAGGAATGCTGGCATTTTAAATGCCAGGAAAAAATCACTGTCACTGAGTACTTGAACAAAGACCTTAAACCTCAAACCTGTTGGAGAGTCATTTCGTATAAAAAGTGTCGAAAGAAATTCCAGACTAAAGATGAAGGGCAAGGGTTGGTATTGCTACATATCGACCAGAAGTCAGGACATTTTCCAAACATTATTCTGCAAAGTTATGGATTGAATAAAATGAAGGTGCATTGTTTTTCCACATGCCATTAAAAACACATGCCTATCAACTTGTATTTCTTTGTAGAATAGAATAGCCTTTATTTGTCACATATACATTACAGCACAGTGAAATCCTTTTCTTCGCATATATTGTTGTTGGTAGCTGGGGTCAGAGCGCAGGGTCAGCCATGATACGGTGCCCCTGGAGCACAGAGGGTTAAGGGTTTGCTCAAGGACCCAAGGGCAGCAGCTTGGTTCGACAACGGGGCTCGAACCCAGATCTTCCAACCCAGTACCTAAAACCACTGAGCTACACCCTCCCTCGTAATCATACCCCCTCCCTCCCTTGTAATCATTAAACATCTTTTCTTTTCTTTTTAAATGTTGTTTCAATGTTGCTGGTTTGTAAAAATAAATTCATTCACCAGACAGTTTCAGAAGACAGATTGCCTTTAAAAAAAAAAAAAAAAAATCTGGCAGACTGATTTTCTCAGTATCAGTATAAAATGACTGAACCTTAGAATTCAAAGGATTCAAAGTACTGACTATTCTTTTATATCTCTTCCTGTTGAACTCCAGCACTACCTGACCTGTTTCAGCGGTACCATCGCTGTGCCTTTCCTCCTGGCCGATGCCATGTGTGTGGGTCGGGACCAGTACACTGTTAGCCAGCTTGTCGGGACGATTTTCACCTGTGTGGGCATTACTACTCTTATACAAACCACTTTTGGTGTCAGGTGAGTCTCTAAGTCACCCTTATTATAGATAGTGATGTTTTGCTTTTAGCTCATTGAATGTCTTCATATTTGGTCCACTTTGCCTAGGTTGCCCCTGTTTCAGGCCAGTGCATTTGCATTCCTCATCCCCGCACAGGCCATTCTAAGACTAGAGAGGTGGAAGTGTCCTCCTGAAGGTAGAATGTAATAAGATATCCACTGCCATGTATAGTTTACAGCCATTGTGCATGTATTGTAAACATGATTGTAATGTTTGGCCCTGCAATGGTACTATTGTTTTGCAGAAGAGATTTATGGAAATGGATCCCTCCCCCTCGATACTGCACATATTTGGCAGCCTCGGATCAGAGAGGTATTATTATTATTATTATTATTATTATTATTATTATTATTATTATTATTATTATTATTATTATTATTATAATTAATAGAGAAACTTAATAAACTTAATAATAATAATAATAATAAACTTACCATTTGCGTAGTAATATGTAGTAAACTTATAATTTTTAGATCATTGTTTTATATTTTATTTTTCTGCAGGACCTTAACATGTTTTCCCTTAAATAATTTTACTGCATATTTTATTTTGCAGCTAATGCAATTAATATTATAATTATTTAACAAATGAGCATCATGCTTTCCAGCAGCAAAACAATCTTTTCATCACTGTGACAATACGCTTCAAGGAGTACAATATTATGTTTCTTTAGAGGAATGTTGAGACAACATTTTTGTATTTTAGTGTAATATGTATGTATTTATCACATTTAGGCGACACATTATACTTCCCACAAGCCCCTGCACCAAGCCAATGCCAATTTCTTCTTGTGTATCGACTCATTGTTTGTTGAACCTCTATAATCTTTGTAATGTAATATCTGCTGCTACTACACATTTTTAATAACCGTCTATAAAAAAAAAATACAACTTCAGATAATATTTGTCCCTATTAATATGCCGGAAAATATGAAAAGCTTCGTAATATCATTAATATTACATTATCATTATACATTAACATTATCATCAGACTTTGAATTGTGACTATATATCAAATTATAATTATAGAATCATAAAGATGTCATCTGGATGGTTTCGTTTCTCAAAACTTGTGTTCATCCCAAGATGAAGATTTCTTTCTGACCTCACAATCTAGTTCATTTCAGAGCAGTTTAATCAAACTTCTGTGCAGTGACTGGTCAGGTCATTCCATGATAGATAGATAACACCCCAGCCGCCTGTTTGCTCTCTAAATAATACTGAAAGAGATTTGGGGTTAATGTCTTGTTGTATGGTGAAGTTGTTTCCAATGAAGTTGTAGCCGCAGTCCAGATGGAATTGCACTGTGTTGTTATATGGAATGAAGTATGGAATGGTAGCAATGTTGGTTTGGTGTTCCTTTAATCCGGAATATTTCTTGAAGCTTCCATGCTCCATAACAACTCCAAGTCGTTAAACATCCACCTCCACCAAGGCATCCTGTTGATCTTTTCTCTCCTGTTCGGCCTTACACAGTTTTTTTTACTGCTATAGACAAAATGTTTTGAGTCATCTATCTATAGAACATTCTTCCAATCATACACTATACATTTGATTTTTCCCTTGGAACATGCATGTGTCTCAAAAATGATAAAAGACTGGGTGTTTCCGAACTTTTGACTGGACCTAAACAATGCACCCCGTGTTGTAACTCATTTATAATTCTGATCTGCAGATCCAAGGGGCCATTATTGTGTCCAGTGTGGTGGAAGTGATAATTGGGCTGGTTGGGCTTCCTGGACTCTTGCTCAATGCCATCGGGCCCCTGACCGTCACCCCCACTGTATCTCTGATCGGCCTGTCCGTGTTCCAAACTGCTGGAGACCGTGCAGGAAGCCACTGGGGCCTTTCTCTTTTGTAATGACACTTTTCTAGTATACAGTATATACTGTACAATGCAGTATGCAATATACTTCTTTTAAAGATCAAAGCCATTGGTTTAGTTGCAAACTTTGGTTTTACATGAATGAGACCGTAAAATTAAATCCTGGTTAAATCTAGCTCAAGCATTTTTTGTTGTTTTTGTTGTTGTTTATTTACAAAAAATCATGTTTTATGTGTAATGTCTTTAAGCATTACCTACGAAGATTACCTTACTGATATATTCTAAATAGATTCGTTTGTCTTTTGTTTGCGTGTGTGTGTGTGTGTGTGTGTGTGCTCTCTGTTTCTCCAGGTGCATCTTTTTCATTCTGCTCTTCGCTCAATATCTCAGAAACTGGGCCTTCCCCTTTCCCTTTTATTCCAGGCAGAAAGGTTGGCACGCCTCCCGTTTCCAGATCTTCAAGATGTTTCCGGTATGAGGCAAAAAATTTACCCTTATACACAGCCATATAGTTTGGCAACTTTCATGATTGCGTTTGGCTGCTCCTCTGGTCTCTATCAAGCTGACCTAGTAGGCGGCCGTAAACCTGTCTCACTGGAACGAAACACCGCGTGCATCATGCACATATCGTGTTCCAGCTCTAGCTGCAACGGAAAAAGTTTACGGATACATTGTAGTGAGTTATTGGTCCATCAACTGATTGAAAAATGTCTCTGTCGTGCTTCATTTTTTGGCAGATCATCATGGCTATCATGCTGGTGTGGTTCGTGTGTTATATTCTCACGCTGACAGATATGTTGCCCAGTGACCCGAAGAAGTATGGATACAAGGCTCGAACTGATGCCAGGGGAGAGATCATGTCCCAAGCACCATGGTTTCGCATGCCCTATCCCTGTAAGCATTAAACCACATTGAGTAGAATGCAGCACACATTTGAACAATGAAATGATCTGGAACACTGTTTGATAACAATAACAAACCTAAATGGCATCTGTATTTTTGGGGAAATAATTAAAAAAATAATTTGGGAAAACAATAATAACAAAATAATGAATATAATGAATTATGAATATAATTAATGAATAACTTCCACCAACCGTAATGACACATGGCTTGTAGGTTCCCCTTAAATGGACAAGATTTTTTATCTTGGACCAGAACAATGTTTACATGAATAGTATCCATAACCACTGCATGTCAGGTGTCGTAATAAAGTCAGATGATTATTACAAAGTGTTTCTTTAAAGTAACTAAAACCCTCCGTGACAAGCCTTTCATCAACTGAAATGACACACTGTACTGTGACTTTTAGCTTGCCTTTTACATGGAAATACTCTAATATACTTGGTTTATTTGTACTGACAATGCTGCTATGTGATGATTGAGCTGCATTTCAGTAAGTCTCCTGATATCAGATGCTAATGCTCTTTTCTGCTGCGACGTGGCGCAGGTCAGTGGGGCTTGCCCACAGTGACCGTAGCTGGCGTTTTGGGAATGTTCAGTGCCACATTAGCTGGCATAGTGGAGTCTATTGGGGATTACTATGCGTGTGCCCGTCTTGCTGGAGCTCCCCCACCTCCTGTTCATGCTATCAACAGGTTGAAAATCTATACTGCAGACATATATTAATAATACTCAGTCTTTTTTAGAAATGCAAGCTTGATGTATGGTGGCACCGGTAATGGATATGCTTGCTTCTTTTAGAGGAATCTTTACGGAGGGCGTGTGCTGCATCATAGCAGGCTTATTAGGGACAGGAAATGGCTCCACTTCCTCCAGTCCTAATATTGGCGTGCTTGGCATTACCAAGGTAAGCAGAATTACGCATACAACACTCGTCTAAGCTCTGTTCCATTATTTAACACGTTATTACAGGTTGTACTGTAAAAGTTGGAGCTGATAAAATGCAGACAAATGTCTAATTTAGTGCTTGTTATCGAGTATGTGTTCTTTGTCCTCCCAGAGTACTTATGTGTAATAAAACCCTTAGTAGAAATTAGCCATGACTTCCCTGAAAGTGTACAGATTATATGGAATATGTTGAATGTTCATAAAAACTTGCCATGTGTTTCCGTACAGGTGGGAAGCAGAAGAGTGGTCCAGTATGGGGCTGTTATAATGTTGCTTTTAGGGACCATTGGGAAGTTCACGGCCTTGTTTGCATCACTGCCGGATCCGGTGCTTGGAGGCTTGTTTTGCACTTTGTTTGGTAAGAGGTTTGTTTAGTGGCAAGTTGTATCCACAGTGGGGCGCTGTGGAGCCGGACAGTGGAGTTCGGAACTTTTGTAATTGAATTACATGGCATGTTGAAATTATTTCTCTTCCTGTTGCACTCATTTAAAAAAAAAGACTGTTAGGAGCAAATACTGTTGTGTAATGAAGTAAGTGTTTTAAGCTCAGCACAGATATGTTAAAGGGTCTTGCAGATCTGTACAGAGCAAAGATCTCATAATTATGCTGTCTGTCCACCTTAACTCCTATAGATGATGTAAGGAACCCTACTTAGACTACACTATATTACTGTGTAAAAGAAGTCAAATGTAAATATCCATATAGTTATTACGGGTTATTATGGGTGTTCAGGGGAATTCAAAAGATGAGTATGCTATACTTTAGGTAGATGTTATTTTTCTTTTACTTACTTATTATATTTACGCCATTTTTTTTCTAACCATGTTTTTAAACAGGCATGATCACCTGCTGTGGGCCTGTCAAACCTGCAGAGCGTGGATCTGAACTCTTCACGAAACCTTTTCGTCCTGGGCTTCTCCATGTTCTCTGGCCTTATGCTCCCCAATTATTTGGACACTCACCCAGGCAGCATTAAGACCGGTGTTTCTATAGTTTCCTACCTTCGAAATCCTGTTATAAACACCCAGAGACTTGCAATCCTCCTTCTTTAATCTACACTCTTTTGTTAGTTTCACTCTAGTCCCTGATTCATTTATAGTAATTGCCGAATAATAAATGGTACATATTGCACTACGATCATTGAGTTACAGTTACAGAGCCATTACAAATCAACATGACTTGATGTACTCAGCGATGACAGTGTTATGAACTGTGATTTATTCAGGTGTCCCAGAGTTGGATCAAATCCTTACAGTTCTCCTGACCACTGAGATGTTTGTTGGAGGATTCTTAGCATTTCTGCTTGACAACACCATTCCAGGTACAATTAATGTAATGCTAATCAAAATAACTGTTCTTAGCAATCATTAAATAAATGCAACACCTTACTCAAAATTTTCATTTTTACCGGAGTTATTATGTATTTATTTATTTATTTTACTTTTTAATGCAAAATGACTTTTGTTTAGTATGAGAAAATAAGATGAGTTTTTTCCAAATTACAATGAGAAAAGCCGGTTGCATTTTGTCTATACCATACAACAGTAGCTTAAAATTAGTCTTTCCAAATAAAAGGAGATGGTGCTTTTTTTATAAACTTTAATAATGATTGTTTTGGTCTTCAGTCAGAGCACTCTCTAGAAACTAGAATTCATGAACATTTATATATTCAAGCTAAAAAAAAAAAATACAAACGGTTCTTTCATATTTTCACTCAAGTTGATATAATCTGACCAGAGTTTCATGCTACCAAAATCTCTTTCAAAGTCTTTATCTTTACTAAAATTCATGATTTTTTTTCTTTACTTTGCCCACCATGTCTCATTATGCTATTGATGATCTGTACTTTTTATTCAGGCACAAAACAAGAGCGTGGCCTCACCAACTGGAAAGCCGGTAACTCCTCTGAAATTGGTGGTGTCAGTTCAGACACATATAATTTCCCAGTGGGCATGGGGACGGTAAGGCGGCTCGGTTGTCTTCGCTACCTGCCCATCTGCCCTACTTTTCAGGGCTTCAAGTTGCGTCGCCGCAAACGAAGCTCTTGCGAGGAAATGAAAAATAAGAATGACGAACATGCAGCGAAGAGCACTCCAGAAATCACAAACTGCACCAAAGTGTAGACCCGTATTACACTCCGGTGTCATTGTATCATACTTTTTATACACTGCACATTTTCACATCATAAAACTCTTTTTTATCCTTCCTATGGCATTTACTTGATTTATTGCTAGGTTATATGCACAGATTTTTAGGGACAGAGAAGTTCGTATAAGAGACTTTTACCTCATACTGGAATCCAATCTATGATAACACAATAAAAAATATATATCAAAGCAAAATACGTTGCATGCATTTATTACTTATTTAAATGTTTTATTTCAATTTTATATACAGAGTTTCAATATTCCTGGTTGGCAGGAAAAAGCAAAAATTCAAGAAGACTATAAAATGTCTTTGTCATACATCATTGAAAATACAATATGAAGTATTTTATTCCATTTAGTCCATTTTTTAATGCAAAGTGACTTGAGAAATCCTGTGTTTACTGCAGCATTGAAGCTCGTACCATGATTTACAAATTGGATATATTCCGGTTTGACTATATTGCTGTAACGGAACTATTGACAGATCTACATTTCCTCACTTGCAGCAATTCTTAGCAGAAGTCTGGTCAGGTTTTAACCTTTCTTTTCCTGAGTGGCCATTAGTAATACTATTGGCTTCATGAAAGGAATATACCCATCTGCAATGTTTGATATAATAATAATAACCAAACATAAACTTCATAAAAAGAATTCCCAAGGAAACACTTCTAATATAAAGTGTACAAACAATATAAAGCATTTCTTGAGTTCAGTTCTAGCACACTGCCCAAGTTGTGCAAAGCAAATCCTTCCTCCAGTGCTCAAGTACATTAGTTAATCTAAGCTGTTAATTTATCAACCTCTCCATGCTTTACATGTCACAATTTCAAACATACCTGGAAAAGTTCTTGATCGAAGCTACTTTGTTTAAAACCTTTGCTGTTAAATTGGCGAGTGACTCTAATTTATGTACATAAAGGACCATATGTTCACACAAGTGCATTAGTGTACAATTCCAGCAAATGAAGACATGATATTAGCCCTCATGTAGGAATATATATTAAGAAAAATTTAGTTTTAACACAAAACAATTGGGGATTCATTAAAGATTTAGCATTAGTTAACATTTAGTATTATTGCGATTGTGTTAGCTTCGTAGTTATCATTCATAATGACTTTGTATTTTACTGGTGCAGTCCCAGAGGTAGATATATCAGTTTGTGATCAGGTATGCTAAAACTCAACATTCTTAAATATTATGCACGTTTCAAAAATAGACGTCCATGGTTCAGGTCTTTGTGTCAGCTCTCACGGTTCCGGCGGAGGCACTACCCGATGGTGTGTCTGGACATAAGACAGGCAATGTGGAGTGTACATGGCTGGGAAGTGAAGGGAGGGAAAAGGTATGGCACAAGGGGTTGTCATAACAGCACCCGACAAAGTTTGCTGCGGGACTACGACCTCAACATACTGGCAGGTCTCTGGGTCAAAGAGCATTTTGCGTTGTGGCAGTTGTGGCATGTCTACATAGAAGCACTGGCCAGTTTCAGGGTCAAGCAGCATGTGTCGAGGATTTGACATGTGCTGGCTTCCGCCCATTTCCGGACACAGCATACTAGCACCCCCGTATTTGCCCTCAGCAGCCACGGTTGTGATGAAAGCTGTGCATGCCTGGGTATCTGGAGAAGGCATTTTCTGGCTGGTATCTTCATTCTCCATCTGCTTAGATGACTCTTGCGCTACTGGGTAGCCATCTGCTGTGCATGTCTGAGATAGCAGTCTTTCTTTCGCAGATAACGATTTTATCACGGGGACAGGAGCATTCGCTGCAGTAGGCTGGTTGTGAGGTGGCGTTTGCAGCAAAACAGGGCCTTGAACATAACTAACTGCCCCCATGTTTGGAGAGATCGTTTGGTATCCTAGTATATTCGGTTTTGTAGAAATAAGAAGGGAACACCGGTGCTGGAGCAACAGTTAAGATGCAGGCAGAGGGAGGCCCAGCTGAGCTTTGCGATTTGTCTGCTGGAGTCTGTTGAGCATCTTCCTCTGTAAAACATGCTTGACTGGAAAGCTTCAAGATATCCTGCTGGTGAGACCTTTCTGCAGATAGAGAATACCGTGGTGCAGTTGTCAGTGGCTGCACAGCAAAGGTTTTAGGGTTCTCACATTCGGTGTGTTTGATGTCAACATTCTGCTCATTTTTGGATGTTTTCGTCACGCTCCCCTTATAAGCCTTCGTTGGCGTGCTCGCGCAACTTGTTTGTTTCGTGTGTGCGTTGTTGTATTTGACATTAGTTTGGCTGCCAGCTGTTAGGCTGTCCTGTGCCTCTGGAGAATTGGACAATCCTCTGTTCGTTTTGGTTGCACTAATTGGGCTGACCTTTGTAAATCTAGTATGGGGAATTTTGTTATTTGATTTCAGGACAGAGTCGGCCTTTGTTGCACATTCTCTGGAAGCGGTATCCAGCGAGGTCGAATCTATGTCCGTTCTTGGTGCGTGAGGTAGTGTTGCCTTTGGTGCGTGTCGTTTTGCATCGTTCACTTTTTCCTTCACTTTTTGCCTGTTGATTACTTGACGCAGCGCTGCTGTTGCAAAACTAGTGCCTGTGTCATCTAGCCCTTGTATTGCTTCACCGGGCCCCCTGAATGACAGACTGTATTTGTTTTTCACTAGGCTCCGCATATCCCTCACCACATGCACCGGGGCTATTGCTCTGAATTTTCCTTGGCTCTGAATGCCCATATTTGCTGACTGCCCCACAGGCCTGACTTCTCCCTTGCCACCCTCCACATCTTTTTCCACATTGCACTTGGCAGAATCTGACAAGACATAATCCACTGCATTATCATCCAAACTGCAAGCTAACCAGGTAGACACTGTGGAACTTTGTGCACTTTCTTTCCTCTCACCTGCTTTCTCTTGCTTCTCTATGGGCTGATCCTTGACATAATGTTGTTTCGGGGCTGCCTGCACACTGTCACATTCCTCAGGTGTTGTTTTCACTGCGGCTTGTTTGCCAACAGCTCCACTTGTGACAGTACTCAAGTTCCATGCTTTACCCTTTGCTGAGTCACAGGATAGCTTCTCTCCAACGCCCTGGACTTCTTTCTTACCGAAGCTCAGCTTCTCTTTTTCCGTTTCAGAATAGGTAGCTATTTCAGTACCACTTCCCTGAAAATGTGTCCTTCCTAGGCCTCTAAGCAGAGGGTTGAAACTGTGCCTGGTTATCAGTTTAGGAAGTATTTTGGAGTTGACACTGATATGTTCTTTGACAGAGCTCACTGTCTGGGAGTCCGTCTTCAATGTTGGACTCTGAGATGCAGTACGAGCATGCAACACAGGAATTGTAGCCAAGTTCACTTTATTACTTTCAGTGCACTCTTCCGTAGCACAAGCTGTCACGTAATCAATATTATTGACTGTGCTATCGGCTTTGATAGGAGTGAATGTTTGATCAGGAGCATCCGCACTGTGAAAGATCTGTTCATGTTGCATCCTCTTTGATAGGACATTTTTAATGATGCAGGAAGCCAGTTTGGTTTTGCCCGATGACTCGTCCAATGACACTGATTTCTGAAGCTTTTGCTTGGGTGCACTTTGCCCAGACGTAGTTTCGAGGCCATGCGAGGCCTGATGAAAGGAGGCAGGAGTACTATGCTGACGCTGGAGCATGTCCCGAGGACGGTTAGGTGTAGATGAAATAAAGTCTTTTTCACTAGACTCTGCGTTGTCCCGTCTTTTTAGCTGGATCTGTCTCTTTGGCACTGTCTTTGCGTTTCTGTCCACATCTTCATGGTTTTCCAAGGCCACGTCGACGCATTCAAAACTACTAGCACTCTGAACATGCTGAACTGCTATTGTTGTTTGCTAATCCTTTCGGCATCTTGAAGGACACAACATCCTTGGACCAATCATAAAAGTCTGTATCGGAGGACAGCTGAGTCGCGGACCAACAAGGAGGTGAAAACATCCAGGTAGTTCGCTTCAGCACCCGATAATGATGTATAATCCAGTCCAGCAAGGCCTCTTACGTCCATTGTTGCCCCAGCTACCTTTGTAGCCATGCTGAATTTTTCTTGGGTGTTGTCTGCAGAACTGCAGTGCTGCCTGGAGCTGCTGCAGGGTGTTGGTGGAAGTGATGTGGACAGCCCGACGCCTTGTCCGTTCTGCTTTTGCAACCTCCAGCAAACAGAAGGGCTCTGCGATTGGTGTTGGCTCCCGATTGCGAGGAGACGTTTAGAATAACAACGTGGCAGTATTCCTGACTTTGGCTTCTTGGCTGTGACTGTTGAGGTGCAGCTTGTAGGTGGTTTTATATTTCCAGTGCTGACTGACAGCTTTGCCTGCTCTTTTCCAACCCCTATGCCCTGCTCCTTCCCCTCCCATTTTATTTCACTGCTGATAGAATCATCAGTGCCCAGTTTGAACTCAGTGCCCAGTTTATACTGAGCAATTCGGGAGCTTTGTTGAAGTGTCGTATTAAGTTCCGGCTTAATATCACTGTGTTCTTGATGTCTTTCCTGGCTTTGACTTCTTCCTTTGCTTCTCGTCAAAATTGTATTTGGGTTTATTTTGTGCTCCAGGGAGTCAACATTCTGAACAGGTTTGGTATCAGTTTGAGCAGCTCTCTTCTTTCTTTTACAATAATCCCATGGTGTGGGATAGGATGTATTCGAAGGTATACTGTCTTGGTCAGCCATTTACAGAATTTATATTTATTAGATTCATGTTTAAAATAGTGATTTTAGGGCTTGATGAAAATTGTTTTGATTCGATCCAAACAGGATCTGTTTCCGAATATTTCGTTGGGTCATATTGTATCTCTTTAAGTAACTCATCCCTTGGCGTTCCTTTACCAACATTCTGTTTTGTTTTGCGTTCTCGCAGGAGATTGGTGATCTCAGGCGAAACGTTTGTCACAGTTTGTCCGGACACAACTAGGGATTGTGTGGACTCAGATGATGTATTCTCGCATGGTTGTTCAGTACACACTGTTTCATCTTCCAAAGCCTCACTATACTCGCTGAGTGAACAAAGGGCAGTGCAATATGAACTTGAAGAGTCATCCAAAGCATCATCGGCCAGCGATGGGTTACGATCTGTCTCATCTCCTGTTGTTTGAAGCTCAGATTCTCTTTCTTTCAAAGAAATGGTTGAGTTAGTAACATATTTTAAAAGGTCTCTTTGACATTTGCCATCTGACATAGTTGCATAGGTGGGAGACGTATTTGCAAAAAAAAATAATAATAATTTCCAGTGAAGTGGACATGAAATCAAACTTCTTGTTAGATGACCAGATGTTTTTGGATCACAAAAGAAGCTCTGCACCAAAACTCCAAGGCACCTTTACGGAGTTCTGTCATACAGAAAAGAAACAGAGTGCCAAATTACTACACAATATCACACGTACTGTAAAATAAAATGCTAATTATTGAACAGTTTAGTTCACATTTTCAGAGTTGTGCTTGCTTCTGATTGAACTCATTGAGGCTCATTTTTATACCATTTACCTAATAGTACCAAGTGCTCTTCCAGTGTTTACATTTTGTGTGTTAGGTGAAATAGTGAATATTCCAGGGGGGACAGTTGAACGTACTGTACAAGAAGCTCTCTTACTGTCAAGACCATAAAATGCTCATGAAATGCCACATACCCACCTGTTGCAAATCTTCAAACCATCTTGTGCAGAAACTCTTGTCATTTCCAAAGCACTGTCGGAAAACAAAACAAAACAATCATCTTTAGCATTATTGTATATTTATTTACACACCCAGAGAGCTAAAATAAGAAACTAGGCCAATCTTAAAACCTGTGTTGAAATAAGTTGTGTGGAGGAAATGAGTCAGACCTTATTTTTTTAGCTGCTGAGAATTGGCCCAGTTTACAGGATCCTGGCCCCGTAGGATTTGAGGTAACCGCGTGGCAGTTAGCTTTTACAGCAGGTGCTGTTCTGGCTGTGCGGAGAGCTTGCCTCTGGAATCCAGTGTGGATAGCCAGTCCAGTCACAGGGCAGGTTATATATAACTCCCTCAGCCTCATAACATTATCATCAAAGAGATAGAGCTAGGGACTTTTTGAGAAGGCTTGGAAAGAACATACAACCTTCGAAATAGCAGCTTCAAACAGAGAAGTTAAATGCGAGTCACTCGGACAGTCTAATTTGATTTTAGAGCAAAAAGCATCAAATAATTTGATACTGAATTCATCTAGTCAACATATGTCAACACTGATTAGTGTTACTCTTGTTCTAGAAAGCATTGTGGTCATTAAAAAGCAAGTGTGCTGGTGTATCTTTCAAGTGTTTTTTTTTTTGCTCTCTGTATTGTGCCAAAACATTTGGTTCATTTGGGGACCTCCAGTGAAGGAAACGAGACCTTGCATGCCATGAGAGGGGAAGCATGCAAACCAGTTGATCTTTGCAAATGTTTTAATAGCATGGTATAATAGACTATTTGAACCTGATCTTGAAGGCTCAGTGTGCCCGTGCAGATCTGGATATCTCAGATGGACCTAACACCCTTTAAGCAGATTAGAGGGAAATTGTAACACTGTAGCGCTAACGTGACTGAACGCTATATAACATGACATGAAGAGTAATGACATAGCGCAGGCTTTGTACCAGCCTCTGTATTGTGACACGACATAGTTTAGAAAAACATAGGAATGTTCGTGGTCAAATATTCTACCAGTGTTAAAACTTTATTTGTGGAGTTACAGTTAGGAAGTGTTATTCATTATTCATTCATTATTCAAGACTATTTATGTAACAGAATACAGATTGCATTGAAATGTATAAAATAAAATAAAGAGATAAATATATTATATATAAAATAAAGTAGTAGTTAAACAGTACAAATATATTAAAATGTGCAAAGGATAAGTACAAATTGCATGGCATGTAATGACAATAACAAAACTAAAAAGAGTTACAATATAATGTGCTGTATGAAGTGCGAAATGGCATGTCATACAAACATAAACTATTTATATTTTTTATTGTAATAAATTATTTTAATTTAAAGATTATACACACACACACATACACACGCACACACACATATTACTTAAAACAACTCATCTGTGTGAAGATGAATTTAGATTGTAGATTGTCCCCTTTTCTGAATGTGAGGTAAATAATAAAGTTCCAAGCTTCTTTAAATCAGTTGCACAAAATTTGTGTCTTCTTTTTTAAATGTAATATAAATAATAACCTTGAATAAATATTTTGTGTATTTTATGGCATAGATATTAACTACAGTATTAAATTTATTATAACTTTGTTATAACTGTGAAATAAATAATCACTAAAAATGTCATTCTAGTTTTCGAACATGTATGTAAAATAATTTATTGCATAACAGAAACATGTCAAAACAATTTAGGTCACCCAGAATTAAAACAGTTTCTAACTGAACATAATATAAAATATTTAAAAATTGCTTAGACATTTTGTTGATTAAAATTAATATATGAAAACAATTAGAGATAATAGAGATTCTATAATTTTTTGCATGCCAGATACGAGATGATAGCAGGCAAATATGTATTAATTAATTACTTTATTTGTTCATAAAGACAAAGATACATTACAGGGTCTATATATAACGTTGACAATTGTTTTTACATAAATATTTCTGGTGTAAATACAGTGTTACGTTATCTGGTCACATGTAAATAAATATATGTAATATTTATTTCCAGATAATCAAGGAAAAAAAGAACAAAAGAGCAGGAAGGTTAAAGCAACACAAATTTTAATCAGATGTGAATGTTTAGGTAGAAGTAAAGAAAAATCGAATAAAGTAAGAATAGTTTCAAACCCAGAAGTGTTGAAGTTTTGAATCAGTTTAAAAAAAAAAACTGGTAAGTAAATAAAGAAAAAAGAAATCCTACCATTGACCAAGAATATCCAGAAGAATTAATGTTATTTTGCAGGTAAATTATCGGAACCAAATATTGATTTGATTTCTTTTCTGTTCATTCGTTATTGTATTTTGTTTTCTGGAGCGGAAGATGTGGGCCCTCGAGCAAGGCCCTTAACCCTCAATTGTTAGTCGCTTTGGAAAAGGAAATGCCGTAAATGTAATAAAACAGTAGCCATAGTAACTGTAAAGTAATAAGACAGTGGATGACTATGCCTCTATTTTAAAAACTTAATTTTAATTCTACTGCATTTTTACCTGCCTAAAATATTCGCACAGTAGTGTACATTGTAGAAACAATACATTTATTTACTGAGTTATTTTATTTATTTTTTATTTTTACAAAAGGTCAAATAATTTTTTATCCTTTCGTTTGAACAAACTTTTTCAACACTGTTTGTTATCTTTTAGTTTTCATGCTCCTTTGGACAACAGAAAACAAACCCTGCAAAATAGACATGCGTTTATCTTTTCCCATTCCAGAAAATACAGACAATTTCCCATGTGAATGCAAATACGAATTGTTTTTACGCATGCTTTATATCGAGTGGCCATCTTGTGTTCATATATGGGTACAGCTTGTGTAAAAAAAATAAAAAAGGTGAATTTATTTCAACTTCATTCAGCCAAACCTATAATGGTATACAAGACACATTGTTAATATTAATGACTGAAACATCTACAGCTGCAGTAGTAAGAGGTGGAAGTAAACACAGACAGGCCGGACGTCTGTAAAAGGCACCTCTTAGCTTGAAAGTAAAACGTCCGTGAACGCGCAAAGCGTACTTGCGCGTTCACGCGGATCTATATCCACACCCCGCCTCCCCCCCTTCCATCTCCGTCCCTCCTCCGTTGAGCCCCCTCACTCACTCACCCAGTCACTGTACGGTATCATTAGACTGTCCGCTCCCTCCGGCCGCTGGGGGAAACACCACACAGGACCTACAACAAGAGAGGGAGAGAAAGAGAGAAAGAAAGGAAAAAGAAAAAGGGAAGAAACACCTTTCTGGAAACTTGTTTAATAAAAAAAAAACACACGAGAAGGCCAGAGAGGGTGGAAGAACCAGACTCTCGAAGGGGTGCCCAAGCCGGCTGAGCTTTTGTGTGTGTGCGTGTTTGTTAGTGTGTGTGTGTCTGCGTGCGCGCGCGCGCCCTGTGTGAGTGTGTGTGTACGGTGCGGCTCCCGAAAATGCAGCGGCTCTGAAACAAAGGGACTCCGAGCGGCGTTCTTCTCTGTTCACTTGAAACTGCGAGGTAAGGCACGGATTATCACCGGCGTCTCATCCGCGAGTTCCTTTCTGCTTTTGCTACACGTTCGGCTTTTGTCAAGTTCTTAGAGAGTAAAGTTTTTACGTCACAAGTGTAGTTTCGGACCGCGATGAGCTACACACACACACACACACACACACACACACACACACACACGAGCGTGTCCTTTTAATACTGTTATTCCCATGTTGCTCTTGAGGCAACTTAAACCTCGTCTTCGTGTGTGTGTGTGTGTGTGTGTGTGTGTGCGCACGCACGGGAAAGTGGTTTCGTGATGACCTCATAAGTGTATATATATCGTAATATTGTAATGTTGTGACGTAAGAACGTTTTTTGCTATATGCTTGAGGAACTTTTTGAAGCAAGTAATATAAACACTACAAGAAAGATTTGAACCTGACGGGTTCGTTCCAAATGCTTAAAACTTGTGTGTGTGTGGTGTGTGTGTGTGTGTGTGTGTGTGTGTGTGTGGTGTGTGTGTATATATATATGTAGTATATATATATATATATGTATATATATATATATATAATATATACTATATATATATATATATAGATATATATATATATTATCTATTGTTTCTTTTTATTCTTTTATTTTTTAGGCTGGTGGCCTCTCTGGATGGAAAGATGGAAGCAGAGGGACAGTGGTGGAAAAGCCAGCTCGCCTCAGATATCCATCAGGCTCTGCGAATTAAGGTGAGCTTCTGACCCCCGTGTTATTTTTTTCAGGTGGTTGTAAAGTTGGTTGCCATACATTTGTTTACCTGCTGGGACAAATTCTTAACCATTTTAGAAAAAAAGTTGCACCCCACTGAGATACAAGTTTCCTTTATTCAGCATTCCAATATCCGAAGTGGATCCAAGTAATGAGAATAATGCAGACTGACATCTGTAATCCGATGCCCCGCATGTTGAGAGTATTGTGTTCCTGGATCGTTTGGTGTAAACCTGAAGGTTTGCTCATCTTAAATTGGATCGGTCCCATCTGTCTTTCAAGCGAAGGTGTGAAATTTTGCACGTCCTGTAGAAAAGGTTACCGAGTGGACAGCGGTCCTGCTTTTTAGCATCTCTAAATACAGTCTGTTTTTTCCCCCTTGTTGTTAGCATCAGGACAGAGCAGACGTGATTCTTCCTTCTCAAAACAGTTTTTAAACACAGCGAGAAATCCACATTATGACCCTGAATGTCCTGTAGAGAACCTCCTCTGCGTGTACAATGAACGAGATATTCTCTGACCAATACAGACCAAGCCAGTAAACATCAGAAAGCATTCAGAAGTAGGAAGAACTGTGAGACCTCAGTAGGCCGGAGCTCGTCGGCTGGGCTTGTGTTTAAAGTTTGCTGTGTGTCGAGAGTAGCGTGAAGGCTAACTTGTGTTTTCTTAGTCTGGCCTGTTGGCCATGAAGTGGACATGTGCGTTGTTGTCTCGCATTGTCTGGTCTTTTATGAGGGGGCTGTATTTCAGTCCAACATCCGGCTGGGAATGCCATGTGGAAGTGGTCTGTTTGTGTTTGTTTGTACTTGAGTTTGACTGTTAGCAAATTTAATTGCTGCTATTAATTGTCTATTGCCCTATAAAAGAAAAAAAATTGCACGCAACGTAGATATATCGTTGGCAATTAATTTTGTTTTGCAAATCCCTGTCACTCCAAAGTGCAACAATTTAACAACTTCACAGACAGACTTTCCAAAACAAAAGTATCGTAATTTTCATTTAGTAATAACTAGTTCTAGTAACACATAACCAAAGTAGTGTTTATCTTTAAGCCTGGTTTGTATTTGACTGATTTCAAGCCTCAGCTGGTCTTTACAACCTCCTCCATTATTAATTTCTATTGCAAGAACAGGAGGAAAAAGACCAAGTTTTTAATACATACTTAATATTATGACATTAAAAAGAATGCAGCTCTTTTGTTGAAAAGTTTTGTTACAATTATATTTGCTAAGAAGTCTCTGGACTAGTGTGTGTAGTATATATATATATAATATATATATATATATATATATATATATATATATAAGTATATATAAAAAAGTGTGTGTGTGTGTGTGTGTTTGAGTTGCCTGCTCTTTCAGTGAAAACCCCTGTACAGCGTTTAATTCATAGAATTAAAGGCGTCTTATGCAGCTATTTGTAAGAAACGAGTGGAAACATACAAGGGTCATTGTTGCTGCACTGGCAGTTTGCTGAATCGGAATAATCTGTCCTGTTGTGCGTATTATTCAGGAATGAAATGCAGAATTATTGGCTTAATCGTTGCACAGATCAGCAGAAGTTTACGCTCTCGTTTTTTTTTTTTTTGCCATGCCTGAATGCTTGAACGTCAATACCAACTCCCAACGACCCCCCCAACCGCCCCCAACCCCCCCCCCCCCCCCCCCCCCCCAACGGTGGTGCCTTTATTGCCTTCCCCTGTTTCTGAATTTGCTGGATTTAGCAGCTTGTCTACACATGGCTGTAATGAGAAGCAGCCCCGATTTAAACGGTGTTTAATTTAACATGCCAGATTAGATTGACGGCTTTATTTACTGACGAATATAAATGTTTCCAGCAAACTTGGTAATAAGTCTGGTATTTGCGTCATAATTGCTGTTACAATGCACATGCTATAGATTTAGCAAAAGTTCCAGCCCCCCCCCCCCCCCCCCCCCCAACCTTCTTGGTTTATGTGTCGTTTAAATGTGCAAAAAGCCCATTCCTGATCTCGCCCGCTTTGGAAGCAGCCGAGTGAAAACAAACATGACAAAGAACAGCGATTGATTGAACCGGTTTGGCTGGATGTACTTCCTCTACTTTTGCCATTGTGCTTTATCTGTGAATTCCGGTGAGTTCTTCTAACTCATGTTGGTTTACAGACATGGAAGCTAAAAGAGGCCTGGAGCAGTGTAAGGCTGCGCATTTGACCAGCCTCATTGGGCATTCAGAGAGAGAGAGAACAGCAGCTGTAGAGTTGTCTAAATTGCGGACAGCCGACACACAAAAAGGACTGTTCAAGAGGGTCGAGGCTCAGCCCCTTACGCCCTGAGGGACAGATGGCTGGGAGACATGGCGGCTGGCCCAGCACAGGAGCCAGTGCTCTTTCAAACAACCACCATAAAGCGGCCTAATGTGCCGGGGAACATCAGGATCCACCGAGTTATTGACATGCTCGTTCCTATGCTCCTGATTATCCTGACCGTAGGCGAGTGTATGAATCTATTGAGGTCTCCGTAACAAAATAGGGCTTGTTGCAACCGCAAATGAGAAGCATAAAAAATACACAGCCTTGTCATGTTAGTACAAAGCAGAACCCTCTGTCTGGAAGACTTTGTTGTGGTGGGAAACGTGACCGTTACCAAGTGCTGACATTGGAAACTCGTTTTGTATATGTTAAATAAATGTCGTCATTTTGAACTCTTTCAAATAATTCTGCTTTTCCGATAATAAATTAAATAAATGAATTCAGATAATAAATGACAAAAATAGATAATAAATAAGTTAATTTGTTTATTAACAGACTAGATTACGTGAGCGTTCATCATACAGGTTGTGTTAGTTTTTCCTATTGAAATGGTCGTTCTACATAAGCCCATGATTTATTACAGTTATAGATGATTAATCTACCAATTAGAATCGAGTACGTGCTTATCCGTTATTTAAAAGGATACAGCTCGATTTTTAAGTAGCAGTATTCTTATTTTTTTTATTGGCGAGGTAATTTTTTTGGCAATTATACTTTTCATCTTTTCAGTTATATTGTGGTTTTTTTTCTGTTTTCCTCTCTACTTGAAAACCATTTCTTTATTGATACTCAGTGTTTTTTTTTTGTTTTTTTTTTAATTCCTTTTTTCCTTGTCTGTCCCCAGGAGTTGAAATTACCTACATACCATGCACACTCACCTCAGATCGGAATGAGGCGCTATTTCGCCGACCTGCTCGCCGTCCTCAGTAATCGCTACCAGTTGTGCCCCACGGCACGCCACCTGGCCGTCTACCTGCTCGACCTCTTCATGGACCATTATGACGTAGCCGTGAGGCAGCTGTACGTCATTGCCCTTTCCTGCCTTCTCCTAGCCAGTAAGTTCTCTTTTCCTCCGAATGATCACGAGCCTAATGGTGGATCACGCTGGAAAAGTCGCCTCATCGATCCGCTTGCCACATTTGCAACTTTATCGAGTCGCTGCTTCAGTTTCCACTAACAGAATGTGAACATTGAATAACAATTTGATTTTGCTGTGTACTGGAGTTGTTTTATGGTTATTCGGTGCTCAGTGTAGCCTTTGCTGGTCCTGTGAGGGACGCTCAGTTAGGCACAGTTGCGGCTTTTGCGCTTTACAGGGCAGTTGATTTCCTTCTTGGGGCTCAGCAATGACACGTTTAGGATATTGGGAAGAAATTGTGAGAATGTTTTACACACACGTTTTTCCGTGACTTCATGTTGCGGCCACAGGGTCTGATCTCTTAACAAGATTTATTGCTCAGGAAACGTGCACGGCGAGCCAGCTGTGTATCGGCGTTTAAAGCAATGCATTGAAATGCGTTATCAGTTGCGGCCATGTCTCTTGACATGCAAACAAACCGATGGGAACATGAGGCGCAGGTCATATACACGAGTTTTGGCTTGGTGAATTGTCATCATTTTTTTTTTTGACTGGTCCACGTTGTTGTTATTGTGAAATAAAGCAGTTCATACGATATATTTTTAAGGCACAGTGGGAACATTTTTAAGTTTTCCGAATCCTTTCTTATAGTGTTGGAATTATCTTGGTACCGATTCCAATATTGTGACCACAGTTCTATTATATTTGTTCACTAGAGCGTTATGTTCTTTTGCCCATATACTTTCTACCCACAAAACCCAAAACAATTATTGTATTTATTTAAATGACTAGCAAAATGTATCCTTACACATATTTTTTATTTTGACTTTTAAGACATTTTAGATCACATCCCTGTTTAAGGCTCTGCTTAGGCATTTGTAGGCTTCATCTGTATTTAATGTGTAATAAAATGTTTTACAAGTTTAACAGTTTGTATATGGATTTGAATGGTAAACATTCCGGTTGTCGATGCAGCGGAGTTTTCCATGAGGACGCGTTAATTTCCCGTGAATTAAAGGTGTATGTATGCAGCCATGAGGAAATTAGAGGGCGTTGTGGTTGGACTGTCATGCAAGAGAGAGAAAAGAGATGCTGGTGAAGAAATGGGCACTTGTTTATAGCTACTATAAGTCATAAGTCTGGTTTGCAGATGTTCCACAACTACAAGTAGCTCAGAATAAAAACAAATACTTTGTTTTGGGAGAGGGAGGGGGAGGGGTTCATCACAGTGATCCGTCATTGATTAAGCGCTTTTATTCTCTACTTTGTGTTTGATCAAATATCGACAGCTACATTGTACTGAAACCTTTTCCAGTGCTGTTAATGTTTTGCTTCGGCGTGACCGCTATGTATACATTAGTTAAACCCTGTATTATTACAGAGTCTTACAATGTTTAATGAACAACAGTGTTGCATTGTCAGGTGAAGCCCTTTATTTTCCCCTCAAGACACACCTCCGGATTGTTTTAAAGACAACACGCTTTATCTGGGTTTCATCTTTCCGTCATTCACAAAGGTGCTTCTTGTCAGGGTGAAAGGGAGGTGGGGGGGGTTATGGCTAGCTGGCAATTGGTACTGGCACAGACATTAATTAATTGCGCAGGACCGAATGAGTAATGACCTTGCTGATGCTCTGGTTTGAAAGTATCCCTCCTTTTTTTTTCCCTCCTCTTCTCCCCCCCCCCCACAACTCATTGATTCACGCAGCCACTATTGTTGCATTGCTTTCGGCGTGATGGACTATAGGGGTTTGCTTCGGGCCAAACCCGGGGGAGAAAAGACTTCGTTTCCATTCAGGCCAAGGACTTTATTTGATTTGACAAATGGAGGGGAATTGCTCATTTTGAATTGAGCATTATGCCTCCCAGAATCCATTAAATGTCTTTTTCCCCCCTCAGTGTGTGCGCTAAAGATTTTGATTTATTCAAGTTAATTTTTCTAAAATGTTATATTTTCTGTTTGCCAAATCATGTTAAATATCTACCAGATAAAGATTGTTGACACTTCAAACCCGAGTCAATCGACAAGTGAACAGAGAGAAGAAAAAAAAACATTATTTGTTTCCAGTCAAATAAACGCTGCATTAAAGGTACACAAGCCATTCAGGCCAAGGACAGTGAGCCACGTTGTTCTGCCATTTTCTCTTAATTTCAGATCGCCATCATCTTTTGTAATCCTTGCTTTCATTGACTCTTGCTCAACGTTCGAAACCTTTTTTTCCGGCAACGAGTACGTTTGAGTGAGAGAGAGAGAGAGAGAGAGAGAGGGGGGGGGGTGAAAAACACATTAATTAGCCTTGAAGCTGAGTCTAAGCATGCTATGCAAGCACTAGATAATTACAGAACTAATGGGCTGCTCTTACAGCTGCTGTTTTGATAATAATGCTTGAGCAATGGCCATGGGCAGCTTTGGGGGACGCATGGATGCACTCTCGGGCCTGGTGTTATCAGCTGTGTGTGAATGTGAGTGTGAGGGGGAGGAGAGCAGCTCATGGCTGAAAGCATACTGAATTTCCTCTAGTGTTCCCGGGACACATGAGGTTTATCATGCAGGCCAGTTTCAAGCTCGTCTTATCACGCTGCATGTGACCTGTTTTTTTTTTTTTTTTTTGTTATTTTTTTATATATATATATATATATATATATATATATATATATATATATATAATGAGCGTCATTTTCTCAGTCTAAAATCCAGTCAATCATGTGCAGCGGTTTATTCATATTATTATGTATTCCTGGTATTTCCTGGGTGTAGCTGCGTGATATTGTGACCACCTTTTGAGCTCTGTGTGTGTGTGTGTGTGTGTGTGTGTGTGTGTGGTGTGTTTTGAGAAAGCATTAGCGAGAAGGACATCCAGGGCCGCCTCGGAGCGTCCTCTCCCTCTCTCCTTCCCTCTCCCTCCTCTGGTCTAGGAGAGGAAGGGGGTAGGGCCGAGTAGCCCAGAGGGTCATGTTTGAACTGAAACACTCAGCAGGGTTCCTGATATTCAGATTAGTGTGACGGACGTTCCCCTGAGGTTTGATGCTAATGAAGGGAATTAATACAGCACAGATAATTGAGAAAACAGAACCCCGTTCGCTGGACACAGACGCTGGTGCGACATCGGTTTAAATGCTCAGGGCTCATCGCTGGTGTAAATGTGGCAGCGTTGGGTGGCCAATGTCTGAGGCGGCACTTTGATTTTGCTAATTGTATCGCTAAACATTTTGGTTTATTTTTTGTCGCAGCCACGCTTTTATCTTCTGGATTGGTTTTTGAACCGCCGTCTGCTTTTGAGCCATAATCCGAAAAACTTGCGTTCTTTTCTCAAAAGAATGCACACGTGAACACTTCTTGTGGGGAATTTTATTGACCCCCCTCCTTGGTCCTCGGCTCAGGTCGCCTTCATAGCCGCCACTGATCTGAAGACAGGGGCCCTCTGTGAGTGCGCAAGCATGAGCCGTCGAGGTCAGGGGTCGCGCCGCCTTTATTATTGCGGGATCTAAATGCAGGGGAAGTAATACAGGAGACTGGGACTTTGCAGTAAAGATATTAACACCTAGCAACAAAAGGGAGGGCGAGAGAGAAAGAAGGGAGGGGGTGTATAAAGTGAAGGAAAGGAATTCCATCCCAAGCACTAGTCACTCCAGGGGGTGGGCGACGCATGCGGAATATCGGACCTCGGATAACACACTTATTCGAAACACGATCTGAAAATGGCAGCTAGCGGCTGTTTTGACTCCGCCGGAGACTTTAACTGACTTGAGGTGGCCCACGAAGAGCTCGAACAGTCAGTAGACGAACTTTATAGCGGAGTGTTACTCGCCACAAAACCAGTCCGGCGCCAGGGCAAAATTAGCAAACGTTCTTTAAATCCTATTAAAAAGATTCATATAAATGTTTCCAAATCATTTCCACACCCCACACACCCCCAGCCTAACTTCCTGCCTAACTTGAAGTCGCGTGCAAATATTTGCATACCCTTCAGACAAACTGAAAAAGACAAAAGAAATTTGATTTAGATCAAGACGTGTGATTTATTTATTTTCCTCCTTATCTCAGGTAATGTTAGTTGAAAATGGGAGTAGTGTATGTTTAAGTGCACTCCTAGGTGTGTATTGTTTGTTTGCGTGGCGTGAGCGACTCATTAGCCAAAAATGTTCCTGTTGTTTTGTCCGTTAATTGTAAACAATAAAAGTGGACACATTTTCCTTTTCTCCTAAAACAGCCGTATCACCGTATGTTTCGTAAATCAGCACAAGGCGGTTGCTTTTATAGCCTTGCGCGGTCCGAGCGGCGTTTAAATTCCCACCGGTGTGTCATTAAGTCCACTATAGCTACCCTACACCACCACTGGTTCTCTCATCAAAGGGCTTTACAAAGAGAACGCTCCGTATGCCATGTGTATCGTACCGATTTCAACTTAAAACTCCGGGCTTTCGAATACACAGATGGATCAGTCTTTCAAGCGCAATCTTATCTGCTCGTAGCGGGCGCACATGAAAGCAGAAATCGGCATCCTGCATTTTTACACACACACACACACACACACACATGCACACTTTGGTATGTGGAAGGAATGAGAGATCTGGGCTCTAGTCTGTATGATAATTACTTGTTCAGGCTGGCAAGACTGACATCGGCGAGATTGCGACGCCTGACATGCCAACAGGGAGCAGGGAAAATGTGTGAATGGAGGTTCTGAGAAATGAGTTTCAAGTCTTCTTTTCCCATGCCAGTAACACAAATGTGTTTGGCCTCTCTGTAATCAAGGCATTTTCCCCCCTATTTTGTGTGTGTGTGTGTGTGTGTGTGTGTGTGTGTGTGTGTGTGTGTGTGTGTGTGTAATTAGCCTTGTCTCGGTTTTCCAAAGATCTTATGATGAAGCATCAAAGAAACCAATTATTCACTCATGTAATTCAATTAATGCTTTTTTATTTCCACTCGTGTAAACAGTGCGGATTTTTCCGGTTTTGTATTTGTATAGCATTTCTAACGATGAACACTATCGCAGAATCTGTATGTAGGTGTGGTCCATTACAGGGTCTTAAAAAAGTTAAATAAAATCTAAGCCTTAAGTTTGAAATTCGCTGTTCTAGGCCTTAAATCATTTAAAACATTGTATTTTTTTTTCTGATGCCCATGAAACACTACCATTAATGCACATTGAAATTCTAACGCAGCACTATAATATTTTTGTTTCCCCGGTGGTGTATTTTTTATTTTTTTTTTCTTTCAATAGTCCAAATATAATTCGCTGTATTATGACTACAAATGCGACAAACATGCAGTTTTCCATCATCAGTTCAAATCTTTCTCTCGGATTGTACAACAGGCGTAAATCAGATTAGAATTTTTTGCGACGGGGAAGTTGGAAGTTTAGTGGTACTTATCTTGGAGGGAGGGGGGGTCATATACGAGGCTGCAGCCTGTGTTTGTGCCTTTTTATTTGATATAGGTGTTAAATTTAATTATTAATTATCTTAAAAAGGTCATAAAAAGGTTTTTAATTTGACTTTGTGAAGCCTGGCATTAATGAGCAGGCCTGGTGACATGAACTCATGCACATCTGTTTAACACCTGATTGTAGGATTGTTAATGGTGTCAGGAGTTATTAAGCTGCGTTCACATTACAAACGTCTTTTCACAAGTCAGGTGGGATTTGTCTGCCTTGACAGCTAACATTCGCATTTTCCGGGGCCTAAAGTTGTTAATATGGATTTTTTTTGCTCTATTGTTCCTGCACTATTTATTTTTCTGTAAAGATTTTATTTGTTTCAGTTCAACAAATATTATGAAAAAACTTTCCTTCTGCTGCTGCTGTTTTATCTGCTGACATGATCTAGATATAAAAGTGGCTCAAGTCTGATATGAACTTATCAGATGTTCCTGTCCCTGTTGTCCGTGAAAAACAATTTCTATGATGCAGTAAGGCAGGAAAAAAGGGCCCTAGAAAAAGAAGCAAGACTTTTAAAGCAACAAACATATACTAATAACTTTGTGATTCAGTGGAAAGTATGACGGTGCGTACCAATATAAACCCTGCTTTTGTGTTTCTCTCGGTGTAGGCAAGTTTGAGGAGAAGGAGGATCGCGTGCCGAAGCTGGAGCAGTTAAACACGCTGGGCTTCATGTATAGCCTCAACCTGGCTCTCAACAAGCGCGACCTCATCAAAATGGAACTGCTGCTGCTGGAGACCTTCGGCTGGAACCTGTGCATGCCTACGCCAGCTCACTTCATCGACTACTACCTCCACGCGGCCGTGCAGGAGGGTGACCTGCACAACGGCTGGCCCCTGACCTCGCTGTCCAAGACCAAAGCCTTCATGGACAAATACACACACTACTTCCTGGAGATTTCCCTGCAAGGTGAATTCAATTAGACCCTCTGAGGAGTAAAGTGGATCAGTGTCAGCATTATGTTTATGAGAATTATGATCTAAATAATAATATAAATAAAATTGTTTTATGGTTTTGTTTGAAAATGTCATGTGAATTTTGAGAGACATGTTTGATAGATGTTTGACAAAATGCATTTCATAACTTCATATTTCCTTTTTATATTTAACGGCTATCGATTTTGTCCCAGATCACGCCTTCTTGAGCTTCAGACCCTCGCAGGTGGCGGCCGCCTGCATCGCTGCCTCCCGAATTTGCCTGCAGATTTCCCCGAGCTGGACCACTGTGCTTCACCTGCTCACGGGATATTCGTGGGACCACCTGACCCAGTGCATCCAGCTCATGCTGCTGTAAGAACATGAAAACGAATTGTCTACGTATTAGGGATGTATAATAAGCGAGGCTGTGCAGCGATGCAGTACATTACATTACGTGAGATTCGGTCCATCACTGTCGCAAGTACGATAGTTTTGTTTCTTTAGGTTCAGACAGACAGCAAAGCAATCTGTTTTCTTAAGTGCCTTTTGATTTCTAACTCATAGTAATAGTAGTGTTGTTATTGTAGTAGTACAAAAGAGAAAACCAGACGTTCTTTTCCTTTTGTCTCGATGCAGATGCAACTCTACCTCTGACGTGTTAATCTATATTTTGTGTTGTGATTGTGTTGGCGATCTTCACATCGCCACAGCAGTGCTGAGAGACAGTTTCCGTCTACGCATTAAATGATTGATTACATTCTAAATAACAAACGTATGACAACAATTATATATGAATAATTCAAGTTTCATTAAGGCTACTGTGTTGAAAACGATCCCTCCGGTTACCAATGACCACTCGTATCCGATACACCCACGTGTTTTTTTTTTTTTTTTTTTTTTTTTTTTTTTTTTTTTTTTTTTTTTTACATCGTTGCTCAGTGGTTATGACATTGGACTATAGGCCGGAAGGTCACAGGTTCAAATCCCAGCACTAGTGGGCCCTTGAGCAAGGTCCTCTTTACACTCAGCTGCTCTGGATACGGTCGTCTGTCAAATGCCGTGAATGTAAAATGTTCAGTTTTTTAATTGTAACAACTTTCCCTAATTTCCTTTTCACATTTCTACAGAGCCCATGATAACGATGTGAAAGAAGCCAACAAGTCCAAATCATCCCCCTCGTCCAGTCAGAGCTCGCAGCCTCAGGCCCACGCCTCACCCGGCCCTGCTCCCTCGTCCCTGCAAAGACACCCCGCATCCACCTCACAGCAGCTTCTGCTCCAGACCGGCAGCTACCCTCCGCTCTCGCAGCACTCGCCTGCTCTGGCACAGCTGCACATGTTGGCCGAGTGCCAGGCGATGGGTGCGACGAGCACGCGCGAATACCTCCAGCCCCACCAGGCCAGCCTTCTCTCTTCCTCCATGCCGGGCGCCTCATTCCCGTCTTTCCCCAGTCTGGCGTCGGGGTTGTGCGGCCTGCCCTTGCAAGGACCCCTGTCCATGCAGGTGAGCATGGCGGCAGAACCTCGACCCTGCATGGGCCTGGCGTACGCCAACAGCTTCCTCGGCACGCACCACAGCTTTGCAGCCGGATGTTTCGACAGGTGACGCCAGGAGAGGGAGGACAGAACGAACTCGGGGCGCCCACTGTCCTCCTCCATCCTCTCCGCCTCCCCGGCGCCATCTACCCTCAGCCAGCGGCACAGACTCTCTAAACAGAAGGCCCACGGCCGGACGGATCCATCAAAGGTCATAGTATTAAGCTGAAACTCGCGCAAGTGTTGAACGTTGGTTCTTTTTTGAACACCTCGGTGCCTGTCGCTCTGCCCATTTTGAGAAAAGATCTCAAAGACTTATTGCTTGCCCTCGTATATATGTATGTATGTATATGTATTCGGGCCAATTCATTCTGGGAATGTGACGGGAGGAAAATCAAATGCCAGTGCTGCAAAATATGATTATCAGACACTTAGAAACGTCCCACGGGAGCATTTTCGCTCCAAACAAAGCCTTAAGAAGAGAAACGGTTGAGATCAGGTTCCCAAAACTGCTGTGGGTTTTTATTTTTTGTTTGTTTTTTTTTTGGAAAAAAGGCGTCCTTGAAATTTCACACTGGAATTACTTTGTCGTCCTTGATGCTGCTGCGTTTATAGTCAGTCGACTGACTTTATGACCAAGAAACCCCGTCTCCCCTTATCGGTATCGTTTGTGTCGTTTACATTGACTAAACAAGACGTATATCAGGGATGCGCAGATTACTTGAAACAAAAAAAAAACATTGATGCCATTGAAAAACTACCAGCTGATGTTTGTATGAAGTGGTTTATTTGTAAATGTTTTGTTTTTGATCTGCTTTAATGGCGACCGCGTGTGAAAGGAAGGTTTGTCGCCACTTTTTTTTTTTTTTTGGCTTAGAGCCCCATCCCTCTGGTCTTCCTGCAGGCAGATGGAGGGGGGAAACCCCCAGGGAACGAGGCATCTGTCCTGTCGCCTCTGTAGCTCACGCTGGTGGAAGCTGAGCTTTACAAGCTGCTTACCCAAGCAGGGGAGGGAAGGGGATGGGGGGGGGGGGGGGGGGGGGGGTTTCATCCATGTTAAGCTCACCATAGAAAGATGACTTCATTGTCTTTTACCTCATCCATTTAGTCACAGTGGTGAATGCAAATGACCTCACACTACTGCTGTGCTGAATGACATGTCCGTCATTCTTCAGACTGTGGACTCTGAAGAACTGTGAGTAGATTATAGGTTATTCCACAGTTTTACAATCAACTATCATACTGTGCTACTGATCTACAAGCTTTTTTTTTCGCATTTGGAGATATAGTTACTCCCACACACGGGCGAGACTTAATGACACTGTGATGGGTAAAGACAACCAAGACTTTTCCCTCTCTCTCTTTTTTTTTTTTTTCCCCTCCCAATTTCAAGGATTTTGTTTTTGTGCCATTCCGAAGCGTTAACCCAGTCGCAAAAATCCAAGCCAAGATTTCCACGGAAAACTAAAATCGATCCTCCCGAGTCCATGTCTCTCAGGTTTTTGTTGGGTTTTCTGCACAATAGAACCAACCAGCAGTAAGGCCAAAGTGTCTGCTTTATGTCCTGCTAATTTATAAGCTTTTTAACCACTTTACTGGACTTTGGATCCAAATCATCCTCTGATTGTCCTGAATCTTGAACTACCTCAGTATGACTTTTTTTTCCCCAGGACTTTTAGGATTATTTTCTTTCTAATCGGTCATGAGCTTCAGGATTTGTTTCTGTCGAACATTTTAATGTTTGTAATGTACATTTTAACCTTTTTTTTTAAAATATGTATACATTTTATGTTGAAGTCTCGTTATGTAGGTAGTTGTTTTGTGTTCACTGTAACGGATATAGGCACTGTTTTTGTATTTCAAGTCATTGTATTTCAGTGAAACCTCTGTGTGTGCAATACGTAACCAATTTTTATTTTTTACCCCAGATCTGTTTTGTTTTTATTTCTTTTAATACCACTAAATTCGTTTTAGCCTTGTTTTTTTATATATATATATATATATATATATATATATATATATATATATATATATATATATATATAACAAGATATTACTGCTAGAAAGCAGTGATTTTTGTTTTAAAATTGTCCAGCAAGAAAATGTTGCACATTGCAACCGATGTCTGCTAAATCTAGACGTTTAGTAGACCAGTGAGTACTGATGGAGCTCATTCAGTGGTCTATGGTTTTATTTAAAAGCCTGTAGGAGATTA
The DNA here is from genome assembly GCA_030449085.1 of Kryptopterus vitreolus. Lineage (NCBI taxonomy): Eukaryota > Metazoa > Chordata > Actinopteri > Siluriformes > Siluridae > Kryptopterus > Kryptopterus vitreolus. The sequence goes on from JACRUU010000024.1 coordinate 7,577,736, forward strand.
AGGAAGATGGAAAAAAAAACATGCCATTTGGATCTAAAAATCCCAAAAAATAAAACAAAAGAAGAACAAAACAAAAAAAAAACGTCAGAGATGTGCGTCTTATTTATTTTTTGTTTTCTTTGTTGCATACTGTACTAAGTAGTAAAAGCAGTTCATTTGCATAGGTCACGTGTTGTTTAATATGAATGTAGAGTCGTTGCACATGAAAAGGTCAGGAGGGAGTGGGGAGCCATTTTTTTTTTTTTCTTCCCTCTTTAGCCCCACCTCAGAAAACAGTGCCCTCCCTCCGTCCTTGTGTCTCTCTCTCCCTTTTGCCCCTCCTTCTTTTACTATCTCTCGAACAACCAAACACCCCCCCCACACACACACACACACACCCCCTTCTTGTGCTACATACAAGACAATGGAGGAGATTCCTTCTCGGCATGACACTCTTTCCTGTCACTAAACAGCAAATAAAACTCGAACATGAAGAAAACGGGCTAAAGATGATTTGAAATAAAACAACCCCCCCTCAAAAAGCACCTATTTAGATAGAACAAGAATTTAAATTGGTTTCTGTAATGATAGGTTAGTGTTATAAAAAACAAACGTAAAGAATTGTGCTCGTAGTTTATTATTTTTTTTAACATAATGAGAGAAACAATGCTGCATGTTGTATATCCCAAATGTGTATATTTGCCTGAGCATTTAATGTAATGACCTGTTTTATGCTCTTGTTTTCTTTGTTTTCAATCTAATTTAGCTTTCATGTTCTCTTATGGCCGGGTCGAAGGCATTGATTTTCACTTCCCGCTCGGGGGGGGCGCACATCACAAAAACGATGTTCGTCAGGATCTAGTAGATAAGTAATTCTAGAGTTCATTCACTGGTCTATGGTTTGATATCATATTTGTAGAAGAGATGGACGCCATTTGGGACAGACGGCTGAAAAGAGATTATCTAGATCAAAGAACCAGCCAAAAAAAAAAGTATACTAGAGATAGATTGTAGAGCAAAAAAAACAAAACTATATTCTTTCACCAGTCACATTAAAGAGAACACTGACGCATGTCCTGTTTGCTCTGAAATCCATGTGTACTGTTTAAACGACCAAATAGTTTTTTTTTTTTTAGTCCCTCCGACTGTGGGATCGTGGACTGATGCGAGTCAGATAAGGTGTAAACCCATAGAATGGGATGTCATGCTAGATTAGTGGCTCTGTTGAGAGAGCCGTCTTATCTGAGTAATTAAAGATATTGGCTGGAAGACGACCGGGGAGGAAGCCTGCGAGGGACGGAGGGGAGGAGGGAGCCTCCTTTGTGCGAGAGCTCTGTTGGGGGCACATGTGCAGGCCCAGGGAGGTACACCACATGTCTGAGCTGGTGTGAAGAAAGGATCGGAGGGTGGGGGGCAGTCGAGTAATGGATCATTTTCACAACCTTTGTTTGAACAGCAGAGAGGGGGGAGGTGCCGGCACACTTTTAATTATCAGGGGAAAAAAGGGTTACTTCCAAACCGAATTACAACATTCACACGGATGTATAGTTGTACCACCGCTACTACTACTTCTTCGAAAATAAAAGATAATATGATTCCATGAGGGTCTGCAATGAGAATGAGAGATAAATAAAGTACCTGGACGCCATTTACTAACCTCAGCTAATAACTGTCTCGTTTTATTTGTCAGTATAGTTTTAAGACAACGTTTTAAAATGTCCGGTTTTGGCGCAATAAATCATTTCGAGGCACATCACAATAATGTTGTCACAATTTTCTGTAACAAAGAGAACTGCCATGGATTTAAGCAGGGCCACATCAAACCCTCAGGGCAGGAACTAATTTTGAAAGTCGACCGCCCCCTAGTGGTGGCGATGTTATTCCTTGTAGTTTGTTTCATTATTTATTTGTTTATTTGTTTAATAGAATTCGGATTTTGTTCATGGTCTCCCCTGATGTAAAACTGACAAGTGACTTTTTTTTCTCACAGTTTATTGAATACAGTTGAGTACAGGCAGTGGGATGCAGTTAGATTTTCTTGCTGGTTCGGACGAGGACAACTGGACCTTTAGCTGAGATGGCTGTGGAAGTCTGTAGAAAAGAATGGTACATACATTAATCATTTTTTTCTACATAGGGAAATGATGAAAAGAAATTGATAAAACTCTGCATATAAAAGATGCATGCCTATGCTTAAAAACACATTTTAAAACATACTGCTTAATTTTTGTCATTTTTGTCAATAATTAACACTTAATATGCAAACGGGTAAAAAAAGAAATGGTTTGTTTTTTTTTTTTACACTTTTTAATTTGTGTAATGATCTCATTTTCCTTCAATGGCACAGTTTGCCATTCAAAATATATGGAGTAAAATGTGTGCTTTTTAATTTTTTTTTATTGTTATTAATATTTATTATACCATCACGAATATAAGTATATTGTTATGTATACTTATTACACCCAAGTATCGTCATTTTAAAAGGTTATTTATGGTTATTGAAAAAAAAAAACAGATGCAGTTTGTCCAGACTTGAACTCAGTGTTGTACCTCAATCAGCTTCCCGCCGCTGATCTCGACGACGTGGCTGTAGTTGGGAAATTGTGTCCTCAGCTTGTCGCCTTCCTTGGTGACGGTTGCCTGGTGATGTTAAGAATAAACTGCATTCACGGATCTTACAATAGGTCGATTCTCTTCAGGAAAAATAATCGGAGCAAATCAAATTTGCATTCAGTCTTGTGACGGTCTCTCGCCGAGCTGTAATTTCCCACTGCATGTATACAGTAGATGCTCGTTTCCTGATATCGCAAAAGTGTTAAGAATACGACTTGATCGTACCTTAAACTTCTTTCCTCCGATAGTCTCCATGTCGCATTCTTTGCCGATAACGAATTTGTTGGTGATGCTGTGGTTGGCGGGGTAATGCTGAGTCCAAGCGAACTCATCACCGTTCTGGTCCACCTCCGTCACAAGCTTGTAATCACGGCCTTTCTCAATGACATCAGCAGGGATCCCTGAATGGCAAAAGATTTGTTATTGTACGTCCTTGGTTATAATGCACTCTCTATAACCATAAACTATAACCAGCCTTGTCCTTGAATTAAGTGTGCTGATGGAATTCTCAAAAGAACAGCAGCCCACAAAGTGTTTCAATAAAATCGCTATTAATGGTTGAATAAGGTTTATTATAAATCGCCAACAAATATGGAAATGCAACACACAGAGAGCTGAAAATGTAAATGTACAGATGTTCATTTCCCCAAGCTGCATACTGTGTCTTAGACTCTCCCACGTTAATCAATGTGACTTCCTTTGTCCTGGAAGCTTTAAAGGTGGGAACGCTCAATCCCACAGGATCCCAGTCCTGATGCACATTAGTGATAAGAATAGTGCGTGAGCCCGATCATTTCTTGCCTCACCAACCATACGCTCAAATTGTTTTCAATTTACTCTCATTAAAAATGTATTTGTGCACTACATCACATAAATCCTCCTGTATCCTCCTATCGCTATCTTGTGATTTCCCCTGGACAACTCTCAGATCTCCCCTATTGGCACTGCCTTGGATTGCCATAGTTACCCTGAAACCACGGACAATCAGTAGTCCTTCCTGCCTCACTATAATAAAAATGACCACAACATCAGAAGGATTTGTCCATTTCCATTTACTCAGATGCTTGTTTTTAGACCCGAATACGGCAACTCAGCCTCTGCGTGTCATTCGACCTCTTCGTATGACCCAGGGCGCGCCACCACCTTCACAAGCTCTCCCACGAGCTTTCCCACACTGCACTGCTACGCTCCCTCCTTTAGCTGCCCGCAATGAATTTAAAACACTGATACTTGCTTACAAAGCCAAAAAATAAGGGCCAGTGCCCACCTCCCTCTCAGTGTTTATCTCACCCAGCACTACACTCCTTCTGATCTTCTCGCACCTCTCAGTTTATACTCACAACCCACAGGTTACAAGAAAAGTATGCATTGGCACTGTTTATCTTCAAACAACAGCTAATGGCCTAGGCCTTCGTGAAGCACTGAAGCGCATTCTTGAGTTTTACTTTCACACTATACCAACCTTCCTAAAAGTGTTGGTAAAAGACTGATAGTAAACACGATCCCAATAGAACAAGTACGCATATGTTTATTTTATTTGTTCAGCGCACTTCTGAAAGTCACTCCGGGAAAAAAAAGGCATTTGCCAAATCTATATGTACTTATGCACTGACAAAACCAGGAAGCATCAAATTTGCCCGCTGTGCTCATGCTTCATTAGGAAGATTAATGTATCCTGATAATTGATCTTTTTATCTGTAATGCACTTAATTAACTCCCGTATATCTTTACTAAGGGTCTCCGAAAGACGACTCGTTCACGTGAAAATGACACGTCGCTAATTCGTACCCTTAACTCGAGCCGCCGAATCACTCACCAAGAAGCTTGCAGAAATCATCATATCCCTGCTGACTCTCAGTCTCCCACTTGCCAGAGAAAGCCATGGCTGATTACAGATGATGTCAATGAGGAGTGAATGGAAGGCTGATTTTAGACGAAGGTGCCTGTGGATAAATTTTCCTTCACTTAAATAGACATCTGTTCCTGCTGACTCGACAACTTTATGACACGGGCACAGCACAAGCATAATTAGGCCATAAACCTGAACAATCGTATGACGGCAAAATGACAAGTCATTAAGATTTTGACCGCGAGGTTGCTCACCTGCATTAAATAGTGACTAGAGACCTCGAACGAATGATTTCATTCACTGCATTGCTGGAATAGTGTGCACCGATACCTATATACCTATAATTCATCTCCGCTGGTAGATTTACTCATTAAACCCGTTCGTAAAGGAGCGTATTAATGTAATGTTAATTAGCATTATAATATACCCTTACTACACTACACTCATTAAGCACTTTATTAGGAACACTATTCCAACACTGAGTATGCTGGGTAGGCTCTTTGCTCTGAAAACAAACTCAATTGTTCATCGCATGGATTCCATAAAGTTTCGGAAACATTCTTGTGGGTTTCTGACATAATTGCATCATGCAACTCCTGCGTATTCTTGCACTTGCACTCTTGGGTTAGCTTATTTTCTGTTCCTTATGGGTGGCTTTCCAATTTCCAGTTTTTTGTTTTGTAGGTCATATAAAGGCCATTATATTTCAGTAGGCTGGTTTAAATGATCAAATTGAAATGATTATAACTATACATACACCACAACTTTACACACACTATACGATATATATATATATATATATATATATATATATATATATATATAATATATATATCCTTGCCTAAGAATGCTGTATGATCCGAGCCACTGTGAAAATGCAGCTTGAATGGGTCGCAGTGTTCAGTCTTTGCCAGCTGGTGTTATTTTCCAGCATCCTTATTACCTGACTGATTTGATCAATAAATGTATTATATTTTCCTTACTGTCTTAGTTGTTTACAGTCTTAGTTGTAGTATTAGTAATGCTAATAGCATTACTTTTCAACCAGTGTTTTAGCAACTGGCAGATGGTCAGACTAAGCTCGATTTTTCAGCAGGGCTTTCTTTTTCTTGAGAGTTCTTTCATATATAACACGTTTAGTATTGAACATCCTTGGTGCTGAATAGACAAAATGGAGCGGATGGATGTGACAAAGACATGCTCTTGGCAGCGCAGGGAGCCACAATTTGACCTTGTGTGTAGGAAGATTTTAAGCTCTTTACGCTCTAGGCAGAACACAGGGGATAATCTGGGCAATCTTGCTGTCACAACAGGTTGTGCACACTCAAGCAAACCGTTGCTGATATAGGGTAAAAATGCTTAAACAAACCATTTGGAAAAGTTCCTCATATTAAAGATGAACAGGTTAATAATGTTGGCAAGGATGAAAATGAAAAATGTTTAAATAAAAAAATTAAAAAGTAATGTTTCTATATAAAAATGGTAATTAATATGACAAGTATAGAAACAAATCAGTGCAAAAAGTTAATACTTTTAAATATACTAAAATGTTAAAAATGAATAAGATGAAATACTATTTATTTCTGAATGTTGTAAAAAATTATCTGAAACTGTTGATTTTTTTTGTATTTAAAGCAATACTTTTTTGAGACTATGCATCGTTTCATTTCTGTTCCTGGTAATCAGCATAATTATAGTTAATCAGATATTTAAAAGCTCATATCCTTTAAATGACCAATATTAAGACTTCATTATTTGTAACCGAATAACTCGTATTTGATTTGATTGGGATTCGCCATTCAGGACATTTCGGCACAGATTTTTGGTGGAAAGGACAAATACACATCACTGTTTGTGTATGACCCACAGGTCAGTGCCCTTCAACACATAAAACTCTTATGGATTACAACTTCAATTGCCATATTGCATCATTGCTTCAGTTTGTCTAAAGCAAATAAACCTGACCTTATTGTGTCTTCATTCAAATAAAACATATCTTACTTTAGTTTAAGCAACTGTATAAATAAGTTTTAGTTTAGGGCATTTTTTAAGTTTAGGACATTTGGGCCATTTGATCAGAATTGGACATTTGATCAAAATATATGATCTTATTTTATGAGCTATATACAACCATGAGTGCATGAGATACATGCTGTATCTCATGGATGAATCTAACATATTGACCCTGTATATTTATATTTGTCTCCTGTAGTTTAAGGAACATGGATTCTCAATGGATTCTCATCGACTTTCGCTAACTTTTGCTAGCTGGCTGAACGTTTCGCTCACACTGGACCAGAAATCATTATACAGAGTTCAAGTAACAAAATGTACATTGATCCCAGTTTAAATGTTAAGAATAAACACACCAGAATAACCAGGATTGTGGTTGATCCTTCTCCCTGTCTTTAGCTAGTTAGTGCCAGTAGCCGGCTAGCTTCTTAGCCTTGTTTGGTTAATTCTCAAACCTAAAGAGAGTACACTCACACAGCCATCTTTTTTTTTTTTTAACTAAAAGCTAGTGTTTTAGTTAGAAATCTAGATTAGCTGACAAGCTAAATTCTTTACAAATATTTTAAGTTATGATTCTGAAGTACACAATTGAGGTCATGCTTTAAAAACATAGCTAAAGCATGCTAGTAGCACTGAGGGACCAACTCCTCTGAATCAGGGGCTCCTGTTTCACTTTTTCATACTCGCTAACCATAAATCACATTTGATGTGCTCAATAAAGTTTCTATTCTCATAGCATTTCTATAATATGCAGGAAATTACCATAAATACAAGATATAATTGCCTCCCCAGGGCCACATCAGCATTGAACTAAATAGTATATCAGTATAACACTAATAAAAATATTTAGTGCATAATATTTATTTTGGGATGCAGCCTTTAATTCTGTTTGAATGTATATTATGAGATGGAGAGAGAGAGAGAGAGAGAGAGAGAGAGAGAGAGAGATGTGAAAAAAAAAATTTCCTGCCAGCCACATTTAATTGTTTAAAAGATCATATTGCCAATTTGTTCTGTGTGTACTATTCACACTGTTTAAGACAAACAGTGTCTTAACAATTTAGATTTAGGCCTTTAACAGCTTGTTTCCTATAAGCACCATAGTAATCTATGCTATAACCACTACAATAATCTATGCTATAACCACCATAGTAATGCTATCAGTACAACCCTTGCAAAGAAAGATAATTCTTGCATGAATAGATTGTGAGAGCATTTTATACCAGAGAGGGCTTTTTAAGCCTAAACAGCATATGGAGAAAGGTTGACACAAACAGACACACATATGGAGAACAGTCACACACACACACACACAACATTTGACACACACAACACTTAAATATACAACAGAACACACACACACACACACACACACACATACACACCTACACGCACACACACACACACACACACACACACACACACACACACACACACAGAGAGAGAGAGATTTAAAATGTCTTCTGTGCAGTTTCCCTACACAAAAGAGTGCAAGCATGTTCCACCAGTCCATGGAGATATAGGTTAAGGTTTTCTGTGTGGAACTCGAGTGACCAGCACAGAGCCCTGACCTCAACCCCAGTGAATACCTTTGGGATATAGTGAAACACACACTATGCCTCTGGCCTCTCTCCCAACATCAGTGTCAACCTCTGTAATGTTCTAGTGGCTGAATAAACACAAATCCCCAAACTCACACCAAAATATATTGGAAAGCCACCCAGAGGTCATGATGAAAGTTAAACCTACAGCACACCAAATAATAAAACACTAACATAACATTAATTTATTTGTGATTTTTATATATTTCAATATTTTTATGTTTCAAAATGTCTTTGCAGATGTGGGATTAGTAGAATGCAATCTCTTTTATGACTATAAGTCATTGACCTCATTGTCTTTTGAGTGACTAATAAGTCTCCCCAGACTGTGCCAAAACTCATGAAACAGCTATTGTGACCAAGGTCTCATTGTGTATCCTGATTATTATATGTCTATTTAACCCACGTCCTTGACAGATCTTTTCTCAAAAGTAAATCGGTTCGATGACTATAAATGATAGCAGCACATAAACTTTTACAATACAAATTGTCCCTTAAGGTCTGAGAGTAAATGTTCTATAATGAAGCATACTATGAGGATAAAGCAAATAACTTAGGTAAATTTCCCAGGGTCATCTTTTATTGTTCTGTGTTAAATGTTACCTGGTTTTGCCAATAGTACTGCTGTGGGCATTCACGAAAATATCTAAATTTCTAAACTTGTGTAGAAGAGTGAACTGTTTGTTAATTATTGCTTTTTAAACTACTGCAAAAACTATTAATATACTGTGCAAAATTAATGCACAGTAGCCAAAATATGCAAAACGTGCGTTCTTGCATTCTCTCTGATTCTCGGTTTACAATATAAATAAATTAGCAGAAGGAAATATGCATGACAAAGAACCTGCTATACCTGTGCATGCACAAAGAATCTATTCACCAGGGTCATGATGGTAAAGATGTTATGGGTTTGAAAGAATGATGAAATTTGAGACAAAATTTGTGAATGAGTCAAGTTGCACCGACAAACCTAGTAAGAAAATTAATTCATTCATTCATCTTCTACTGCTTTATCCGATCTTCCTCCGGGTCACAGGGAGCCTGTGCCTATCTCAGGCGTCTTTGCGCATCAAGGCTGGATACACCCTGTATGGGGTGCCAACCCATTGCAGGGCATACACACGCTCACATTCACACACACACACATACACTAGGGACAATTTTCTAAGGTGCCAATCAACCTACCGTGCATGTTTTTGGACCGGGGGAGGAAAAACCCAGAGGCACAGGGAGACCATGCAACTCTATACACACATGGTGGATGCGGGAATCTGGAGGTGTGAGGCGAACGTGCTAACCACTGAGCCATACTGCCCCTTCATAAGGTAATTTAATAGAATAGAATTTATAGAAAGAAATTATATACTTGAAGGAAAGGCTTAAAGGCAAACTCCACGCTGAAAAGATGTTTATATTGAAAGATTTGTGATGTTTTCAACCATTCTCAAGCAGATTTTTTGGCTGGTCTCAAATTTTCATTCTTCCAGTGAGAAGTCTGCGGTTTTGTGCCACCCTGGCATCACTAGAAGTTATCATATGGCATTTCTAGAACCATTTTTTCGTGTTTTAATAGGCGAAAAAAAAAATATTGTTCAGTAGAGTAGAAGAGTAGAATATGCAAAAAGAGTAGAGTAACATATTTTCAACACCGTATTCCGTAATGCTAAAAGCGAGGTATGTAAAGTGTAAGTAGATGAGAAAAAAAAAGATGTGACATTTTTTTATTTGGTGAAAGCAGTCGATTTGCACATCTGTGTAATACTTATTATTCTGTTATGCGGGTTCAGAGATCACTTAAAATGTCCTCAATAACACAAAAAGGTGGCGTCAGTATTGTCTGAGCGGGTTACTGCGTTCTGGCAACGGAGAGTTCTGGGGTAGAAAGTGTAATGATGTGCAATATTATGCAATACTATTATTATATGATATTATGCAGTGAGGCATGCTATTATTATTATTATTTATTGTTGAATTAAATAGTTCCTGGCAATAAAAAAGTTTGAGACCCCCTGCTGCAATGAGGGGCCCGTCCAACTCAACATTGCCCCTTGTGGCGCCAAAGTCTCTTAAGCAAAGCGATATTGAAAAGCCGGAAGCCAATCACAATATCGTTTCCAAGCCTTTTCATTGAATGGCAGACATGTTAGCCTAATCAGCGACAGTCTTGCGCAACGGGAGCCAACAGAGAGTGTGCTTCGTTCGGCAGTAGGCGGGATCTCCGCTTATCAGTAGGAGAGGGCCAAGTAGTAGTTGCAAAGCGGAAAGAAAATGGCGGCCGTGGCTGCGGAGCCAGGAGCTGCTGGTACTGCTGCTGCATCAACAACAACAACAACAGTGGGGGACGGGCTCGAGTACGAAGCGGAGCCTGGTGAGCATGCGGCCGGCATAAAGCCCGACTCTGCAGCCGGCTTTGCCACCAAAATGGAGCTGTGTCACCAGGCTGAGAGTGTGGATGCAGTTCAGGAATGCAGTCAAGTCCGGGTGGAAATGAGAAGGCCGGACCTGCGGCTCGCGGGAAACGCTCTCCGGGTGCACGCGGAGGATGGAGCCAGCGACGCGACCGAGATCGCGCTCACGGATCACGCGCAGCATGAGGCAGGGGCCGCAGAGGAGCGGCTGAAAGAAGCGGCGTGTTCGAACCCGCCGGCTGCTGAGAACGAGGTCAGTCCACACGAGTCTATCGCCTGCTTTCCGCCCTGCCCCGGTTCACAAACCGAACCCGCCACGATCTTCTCCCATTCTGTCCCTGCTCGAACCGAACATGATCAGGGCACCGGCTTTTCCCTGACTGGAACGGACGAAGCAGCACACAACGATCCCGAGTCGGCACATCCTGCTGATCCGGAGCCTGATTTCGAAGGATTAAAGACAATCCCAGAGAGCGAAGCTGCATCTGATGCTCTCTGCTCCGACCCCGGTCGTGCAGAGGATGCTTTCCATGAACACCCCCAGTCTCCCAAATCGCAGTCCACTTCATCAGAAGAGACCTCGTTTAGAGACTCGCTTGCACATATTTGCACCAGTGACTCGTCTAACATGTCCAGTAAGGACTCTGTCCAACTTCCAGCAGTGACCGAACCCCCCCACACCCCCCCAGACACGGAAGATGACACTTTAATGGGGTGTGACACTGGCTCGGTCGAAAGCGCAGAGCCGGAGCAGAAGGTGTGTGCAGACACTGTGGACAGACTGCCCGAGGGTATCTGTGGGCTCGTACCCGGGTCCGAGGTTCGAGTCTCACTGGATCACATAATCGACGATGCACTAGTTGTGTCGTTTCGTTTAGGCGAGAAGATCTTCTCCGGCGTGCTCATGGACCTTTCCAAAAGGTAAACACCTGCTTTACCCAGTGCAAGGAATTTAATACACCTGATCATTCCCTGTGTTTTCTTCCCTCTTCAGTCCTGAGTGGCATTGTCTACACATCCTTGTTTACCTTTTGGGGTGGTGTGAATGAAACCCCACCTCCTACACATGGCAATGTTACACTATTTGTGCAGGATTAATCACACAAGCACTTCATAACTTGTTTAGGAATGTACACATCTGGTACAAAAGTATTGATCTCAATATTTATAATCTTGGGGATGCTGTTCCAGGACTGCTTGGGCATTTTAGTGCATCACCAAGTGTTTATTGATTCTGAGGTCATACACACAAGCAGAGTACATGTACTGTTTTAACACAGCATCTTAATCTGTGTAGAGAGGCAATTTTTAATACCATCATTATGATCACTCTGTTAAGTAATCTGCGTGAGATATTATACAACAATCTATACATCATCTCTAGCAGAAGCATTTAATATTAAATTCATAAAGAGACCCGGGGATTTTTATGCATTTATTCGGTGCTTGACGGTTTTCCCGGGAATTTGAAATGACGACAACTTGTGCAGAACACTCGGGTGCTCTTAGATGCAGCTCGTCCGAGGGAAACGCTATGAAATGGAAGAGAATAGAGAATTGGAATTACTTTAGTGCATATTCATGGACATATATATATATATATAGATATATATATTAGATATATTATATCTATATATATAATATATATATATATATATATATATATATATATATATATATATATATATTAAAGTGAAGGTCTGTGATTCCGATAGAGTTTAAACCTGGCAAAGAAAGTGTTGGATAAGTATTGGGTATTATTAATAATGAGATGTTTATCAATCAGTTGAAAATTTCTTCTACCTGATAAATCAATCACAATATACTGTAAATCCACATTAGCAATCAAGGTTAAGTGCTGCATGTGAAGGAAATTCTATATTTTTTCTCCCCCCTAAGCTCTGCTGAACTTAGTAAATCCCTCGTTATGTAAACTAATGAGCCATGTTTATAGTGACGTCTGATTAATATTTCTCAAATAGATGTGTACGCCTCATGAGTAATGCAGACTTTCAGTCAGCAATGTCCTTCTACTGGGCCGGGGGGAAAATGTGCATACCTGGGAAAATGATTCATATTCACAGATTATGAAAATCTCATGGACAGCATCAAATCAGCTGTCTTTCGACATTAAAGTAGATAGTGATGACATTTCAGAAAAAGGTCTGCAAGAACTCTCAAGATGGAGATCTGACTCCTGTATACAGTCTTGCTTCTGAAACAGTGTCAACTGAATTTGCATATCATGTTTTTTTATTTGTATTTTTTTCCCGCCTTTACTCTATGGTTTCATACACAATCACCCCGTTGATGTCAAAGTTAGACTAGAATACCTAGTTTTAAGATTTTGTTTTAAAATAGAACATATAGATGAATCATTTCTATAATTTGTGTCTGTGTGTGAAAGAGAGGGCGAGAGAGAGAGATCAGGTTTCAAGATGGCTGAACTGGTCACTACACATAACTGGGTATGAGTAGATATATGGGTTTGGCCTAGATATTGATATTTCAGTGAACTCCAGTCTTTAGGCTATATGGAGAAAATAAGCACCACATGCATTAAAAAAAAAAAAAAAAAGATTTTGCCCCCTAAAGGTTTTTTCCGTTCTGTAGAAAATAACAGCGACTTTTTCATTGATAGTTCCAAGAAGTGGCCTTTTTTTTGTAAGCTTAGGACAACCAAATGATACAAAAATGCCCTGTTGAGAATGGTACTTTCTATGTAACGGTGTGTCTCCAGCCACACCCGTTTTAGGTTTTATCATCAGTCTGCAAAAATCTTTCATGTGAATAAGATTACTCTGCACTCTCAGTGCACACTTTATGCTGGTAGTTTGCATACTTTTTTAGTTTTGACTTATTGCTGAGGTGTCACTAGTCTATTATTGGCATAAAACAAGAATATATATACATGCTACAGAACATATAATCATTCACTTGGCCATAATAATGCTGATCTATTATTTATTTATTTTCAATCTGCGTTAAAAACTACAATTATGGTTTTATGAAGTTCCTATGAGCATGAACAAATATGTGTGGGTTGGGGGAGCTCATATCTTTCACATCAAAATGTTTTAAATTCATTACCACGATATTCACCAAATATTGCTTATTCCACTCACTACTTTAAAAATACAGCACTTCCAACAGTTTTGTTGCATCGCACTACTATGACCATATATTTACTCGTATAATTACAATGTGATGATTAAATCTGTAGCAGCAAATAGAACCTAAAATTGGGGAGATTTAAGATAATTATTCAGTATCCTCCATTGCACCCTGTTCATTTTTTATATGAAAATTAACTCAATTCTTTAACCTGTATCAATTATTTTGTCTTACTTAAAAAAAAAAAACTTTTTTGTTTGAATGTGCAGGGAAAAATGTGTTGATGATAAAGCAGCTGGTGATTGTAGGTCAGTAGTTAATACACACTGACATATCTGTTAGAGCTGCGTATCAGATGATCCCCGATACTGCAGATATACAAGCGTTTTTGCTCCTTTATGATTAATGTGAGGGAAATCATTGCGCGGGAATGCTTTTAAAGGAAATCAAAAAGCCTGCCTGTTTTAATTAGCACAAAAAAGCAATTATGCTCCATGCAATATGTCATTATCATTGTCTTCGATACAGGAAATACAGATCTTTTCCAGTTTAGCACTGCACGTCGATACAGACGTGGACAAAATTGTTGGTACCCTTTGGTCAATGAAAGAAAAAGTCACAATGGTCACAGAAATAACTTTAATCTGACAAAAGTAATAATAAATAAAAATTCTATAAATGTTAACCAATGAAAGTCAGACATTGTTTTTCAACCATGCTTCAACAGAATTATGTAAAAAAATAAACTCATGAAACAGGCATGGACAAAAATGATGGTACCCCTAGAAAACACAGAAAATAATGTGACCAAAGGGACATGTTAATTGAAGGTGTGTCCACTAATTAGCATCACAGGTGTCTACAACCTTGTAATCAGCCATTGGGCCTATATATATGGCTCCAGGTAATCACTGTGTTTTTTGGTGATATGGTGTGTACCACACTTACATGGACCAGAGGAAGCAAAGGAAATAGCTGTCTCAAGAGATCAGAAAGAAAATTATAGACAAGCATGTTAAAGGTAAAGGCTATAAGACCATCTCCAAGCAACTAGATGTTCCTGTGAGTACAGTTGCACATATTATTCAGAAGTTTAAGATCCATGGGACTGTAGCCAACCTCCCTGGACGTGGCCGCAGGAGGAAAATTGATGACAAATCTAAGAGACGGATAATCCGAATGGTAACAAAAGAGCCTAGAAAGACTTCTAAAGAGATTCAAGGTGAACTTCATGCTCAAGGAACATCAGTGTCAGATCGCACCATCCGTCGTTGTTTGAGCCAAAGTGGACTACATGGGAGACGACCAAGGAGGACACCATTGTTGAAAACGAATCATAAAAAGCAAGACTGGAATATGCCAAACTACATGTTGACAAGCCACAAAGCTTCTGGGAGAATGTCCTGTGGACAGATGAGACAAAATCGAAGTTTTTGCCAAGGCACATCAGCTGTATGTTCACAGACGAAAAAATGAAGCATATCAAGAAAAGAACACTGTCCCTACTTGAAACATGGAGGAGGCTCTGTTATGTTCTGGGGCTGCTTTGCTGCGTCTGGCACAGGGTGTCTTGAATCTGTGCAGGGTACAATGAAATCTCAAGACTATCAAGGAATTCTAGAGAGAAATGTACTAGCCAGTGTCAGATAGCTTGGTCTCAGTCGCAGGTCATGGTTCTTGCAACAGGACAATGACCCAAAATACACAGCTAAAAACACCCAAGAATGGCTAAGAGGAAAAAATTGGACTATTCTAAAGTGGCCGTCTATGAGCCCTGACCTCAATCCTATTGAGCATCTTTGGAAGGAGCTGAAACATGCAGTCTGGAAAAGGCACCCTTCAAACCGGACACAACTGGAGCAGTTTGCTCATGAGGAGTGGGCCAAAATACCTGCTGAGAGGTGCAGATGTCTCATTGACAGTTACAGGAAGCGTTTGATTGCAGTGATTGCCTCAAAAGGTTGCGCAACAAAATATTAAGTTAGGGGTACCATCATTTTTGTCCATGCCTGTTTCATGAGTTTATTTTTTTACATAATTCTGTTGAAGCATGGTTGAAAAACAATGTCTGACTTTCATTGGTTAACATTTATAGAATTTTTATTTATTATTACTTTTGTCAGATTAAAGTTATTTCTGTGACCATTGTGACTTTTTCTTTCATTGACCAAAGGGTTCCAACAATTTTGTCCACGTCTGTATTAGTGTGAAAGTGAACACTTATAGATGTTTTATAATATTGGCACCGGATATCAACTCGTTACTAAGAGGTCTGTTGTGTTCTCGCCGTCTGTCATTTGTAAGCTTTTTCTTTCTTCTCTCTCTCTATCTCTCTCTCTCTCTCTCTCTCTCTCTCTTTTTTTAATAACCAGTGCCTGGCCAAATATTTTCCTCCAGTTCTGATAAGACATGGCATATGGCCACACAAGTTACAAGAACAGACTGCACATCAATATATTACCTGCTGCTCCGGTTATAATTGTACAATATTTAATGAATAATTTGTAAAACAGGATTATTGGGGTTATGACTCGGTTATTATGACCTTGTAATGGATAGATCAACATGTTTCCCTTTTATAAATTGTTCATAATGCTTAATGTAGTCATGATTCTTTGGCTCAGCCACATCATGTTAAAACATTTCAAGCACTCGGTCCAAACTACATCAAAGCTTTGAAATGATGTTCCGGCCTTATTTAGTCACATGCAGGTGGAAGACGATGTTCATTTGCATTTTTGGCCATGATTCTTGTTTGGTATGTTAGATCTCGTCACGTTTTGAAAAACGAAACGTAACCTTTTGATTCCTTCCTAGAAAAAAACACAATGCAAACTATTGTACTTTATTTCTGTTCCTGTGACACAAAATCCAAGTTTTGATATTTCCTTTCTACCAGACTTTAGAGCATTACCAAATAATAGAGTATTATGACCTGGATGCCACCGATTACATGAGCTGACAACAGAGCATAATTTACCTCAGGATTATGTGAGGTTTTTCCCTTTTGTATACTTTTTGAGAATTTGCAATAAATGCTCCATGTTGACATTTAGAGGGCTTTCAGTACCAGATGCGGATTGTAACATTTATATCAAGCCATTATGCAAGCACACGCCTTAAACAAATAGTAGTGGGAATATTAGATATTATGAGTCTGTATGATTTTTGACTCTGCTGCTTTCGATTGCACTACTAAACAGAAACGATGTCTGCGATCATAGGAAATACGTTTTGTAAATGTATCAAATGCTAAACATGAAGCCACTTCTTTCTGTAATGTAAATGAGAGAAAAGCGTGTTGTGAATTCACATTTTCTTATGTTACTTGTGTTCGTTCTCTGTTCTCAGATTTGGACCCTATGGAATTCCAATAACTGTGTTTCCCAAGAGAGAGTACAAGGACAAACCAGAATCTATGCATCTTAAGACGGAGGCATTCCAGCCAGAGACTGAGAAGGCTGAAACTCAAGGAACGCCTGATGTCCTTTCGGAGCGGCCTGTGCAGGGGCCTTCAGTGGCTCAGCCCAGTCCTAACCCTGAGCCCAAAGCATGGACTGTAAAACTACCCCCTTTGTTTCAGGAGGGAGCTCCTTACCCACCTCCGCTGTTTATCAGGGACACCTACAACCAATCATTACCTCAGCCTCCACCTCGCAAGATTAAACGGCCGAAGCGGCGGCTTTACAGAGAGGAGCCTACCTCCATTATGAATGCCATCAAACTTCGACCGAGACAAGTGCTGTGTGATAAATGCAAAGGGGCTGTGGTACAAGGGGAGAAGCGCGAAACGCGTCGAGGCCCCATTTCGGACTGCCGGAGCGATGATGCAAAGCGTCGGCGAAATGAGAGCACAGCTCCGGGCACTGGGAAGCGGCCTCGTAACGATGCGCGCTCGGAGGACAGGAGCCGCGCAGCCGACGTGCCTAAGCGGCAAGCCTCAGCGATACGGGTTACTTCTTCGGCCCCATCCACTCTGGTTCAGAGCCAAGTTAAAGGAACAGCTGCAGGGAACCGAGTGATTAAAGGAGTGTCCGCCGCAGCCTCAGCCAATGCCCGAGTCCAGCTCAGTGCCAAGAAAGTGCTGCAGAGCAAAAACGTCGACCACTCGAAGGCGCGCGAAGTGTTAAAGATGGCGAAAGCACAGAAGAGGCAGAGGGAATCCGTCACCGGCAGTACCGGCAACACAAAGGCCATGACGAGGGCCGCGACTCTTCAGGAGGCCCACCAGAAGGTCCACTTCACTCGGCCGACTGCAGCAGAACAGTGGAGGAGGACCAGGCATGTCCAACCCGCTGCCGCCCAGGATGCGCATCAAGCCTCAAAGGTACCGTAATGAAGAAAATGATTCTTCCTCATGTAAGCCACCTTGCTTGGAGAAAGTGCCGGGAGGAGGGCGTTTAGTGCTGCCTAAGTTAGCTGCTCCTCGCTGCACCTCCACACGTTCCGCAGGGCAGGCCGCTGCCGCTGCAGAGCCTCAGGGGCCAGACAGTGAGCTGTATCCCCCATTGAGGCAGGTGCGACCCAAACCCCATCCGCTCTCCCAGCCACCTTCGGACCACAGCAAAGCGCAGCCTGAGCCAGAGGAGCAGGGGCAGGAGATGCGCGGGAGCAAGGCTGGCAACCTGGTGGTATACATGACCCTGAAACCCAGGCAGCCCGACTCCTCTAGTACCTCCATGTGCAGCGTCGATAGTGCAGACGACTTAAAATCGTCAAACTCTGAGTGTAGCTCGACAGAGACCCTTGACTTCCCTCCTCCTGGCGATTTTCGATCTGCCTCCGCCCCTGGCACATCTTCCACTTTCGTCTCTGCCGCTTCCTCTGCTCCCAAGGATCCCAAAAAGCGCAGTAAATCCCTCAAGGCTGCAGTTTTTTCCAAAAATGTCTCAAAGTGTGTTGCTCTGGATGGCAGGACCATTTGTGTAGGGGACATTGTGTGGGCTAAAATCCTTGGCTTCCCTTGGTGGCCTGCTCGCATTTTAGCTATTACAGTGAGCCGCAAAGATAATGGGCTGTTAGTGAGGCAGGAGGCCCGGGTCTCTTGGTTTGGGTCCCCTACCACTTCCTTCCTGGCAATTACTCAACTTGCCCCCTTTCTAGAAAACTTCCAGTCTCGCTTTGACAAGAAGAGAAAGGGCCTTTACCGCAAAGCCATCACAGAGGCCGCCAAGGCAGCCAAACAGCTCACTCCTGAGGTTCGCGCCTTGCTTACTCAGTTTGAGACGTGAGTCTGTGTGCCTTTTAAAAGGTAGGCAAAGCAGGTAGCGCTTTTGCCCCAATACCCCTATCAGAAACAAACAAACACAAAAAAAAAGAATACAAACTCTTCACCCCTTACTCGTACCCAGCCACCTTGCCGAGAGAAGCCCGAAATCAGGCCAGTCAACCAGGACTCATTTATTTTCATGGGAAAAGAGCGAGTAAATAGGGGAGCTGAATGTTGTTGTAAGTCGACTGAGACGCTGAATAATGATAACGATAGGAAATGATTTGTCATGATTCATGTGAGGAAATGTATTATTTAACTTTCTTTTGAGCCCATATGCCATATTGAATCTATCATTTGATATTTTCATGTCAGTATATTTCTGTATTAGTGCACAATGAAGTTTCTTTTTTTTTTTTTTTTTCCCTTTTTTCTTCCCGGATCGCTCATTTGCGTCAACCTCTAGTGTCATAGTTCGAGTCAGTCAGTGGAAGAGATTTGTATTATTTTTTATGAATATTGTTATTATTCCTAATCCTTTTAAATAGTATTTATTGAATTGAATTGAATTGGAGAGGATAAATGGTTCTATAGCTCAAAAGGACGTTTCAGGGAGATGCGAATATTGGTTCCGGTTCAGACGGAGTAAAGGCATCTCTGTCGCTCCTGGGTTCTAGGTTCCTTCCGGGTTTGTAGAAAGGAGGCGCCCGTGGACCTCGATGTTCAGGGAACCACTCCACTGGCCGTCTCTTCTTTTAACACTCATTGTAAAACCGAATGACAAATCCTAAGGCGTAAGAAAAACGGTAAAATGTGAAAAAAAAGGACCCTTGTGGGTATAAAGTCTCTAACTCAGGTAGATGAAGAGACTTGCCTGGTGCTGCTCCTCCTTTATATTCAGACTTAATCAGATGCTGGATCCTCAGTGCGAGGAGAAAAGAGGAGTCTTGGCCTGGGTGTGGTTTTTGGCCGGTCGTGGCATCGCAGGCAGGTTTTGCTGAGGTTTCGTTGGAGGTGTGTACAAGCCAAAGCCGCCTCAAGTGCCAGAGGGCCGAGTGAACAGAAGCTCTGTTCATCTCTTAGCAGATAAAACCAGAAGCAGACGTGCCTGTCGAACTTAGCAGCCCTGATTCCCACCCTCCCAGCTGCAACTGCTCGCTTCACTTCTCCTTCATCCTCTCACCCACTTCGCAGCTCTTCTCTCCTCCACTTGTCAGCGTGTCCCATGTTCTTTCCCTCCTTCCTTTCCCATCTGTTCGTCTTCCACTATTGCTCTTGTATATCTATCTCTCTCTCTATATATATCTGGTTTTTTCGCGACTGTTCCTGTTCCCTCATTCACATGTAGGTATGGTGTTTCTTTTTTTTTTCTCTCCCGACTCCTCCGTCGTTTATCCGTTGTGCTTCAACGTGAGCGCACTTTGTTACAAGCATTAAAAATTCACAATTCACAATTCTTGCATTATACCGTCAAGAGAAGACTGTTATTAAACTGTCTTGCTGAAGACTAGAGCACTGAAGCACAAGACAGCAGTTCTGATAAGTAAATCGAAAATGTTTAACAATAAT
>JACRUU010000024.1:7600590-7768090 GCA_030449085.1 Kryptopterus vitreolus
GGTTTTAGATTGAACCTCATGTCTGCAACCTCCTGTTATATATAATAATCCCAAGAAAGGCTTAAAAAGTCTTAAAAGACCACTAATTATTAGTCTTTATATATATATATATATATATATATATATATATTTATATATATATATATATATATATATCTTCCAGATGTCTTTCAGCCTTCATTCCTCACCTGCTGCTTCACCATTTCTCCTTTTTAAGACTTTTATTCATCAAAACTGACCCTGCAAGAGCTGTGCTTTTGAGGCCGCCCTGACCCATCGCTCAAACCTGCTTAAGTCTTCATTTTTCCTGCTTCTTACACATTAAATATCAGGAGAAAACGTTCACTTGCTGCCTAACCTATATATACCACCCACTAACATGTGCCATGATGAAGAAACAATCAGTGCTATTCACTTCAGCGCTAATAATGTTATGATGTCATGTAATACACCTGATTGCATTTAATCAGTCATTTTTTTCACTCTTCCGCGTCAGTACTTGTGTATTTCACGACCTCGGAGTTCGGAGGTCTGACCTGTTGTTCTCTTTGCCCTTTTTTTAGTGCTGCGACGCTGAAGGGATGCTGATTGGTCCGTCGCTGACTGGAGGAGCCGCCCCTCCCCGAGAGAGCCAGGTGTAATGGAGAAATTATTTTTTATTTAAATAATTATATATTTATAATAACGGATTGAAGACCGTCCACCTCCTGCTCAACCAATCATGCTGATCGTGCTCGATTTCTTTTAGTTGATTATTTTATTTCCCCCTCTGTGTACGTCCACGGTCACGCGCATGTTCGAGTCAGGACGTCTGCAATACTGGACGGCATGGGTTCATTGTCACTGGTATAAATTATAAGTTGGGGTTTTAAGCGTACGGAAATAAGGACGAAGAATTCATTAACCAAGGAAAGGTTTTTTTTTATGTGAAATGCAATAAATATTGCATGTGCTACGCTTCAAAGGACAGTCACGGAGCGACGGGGACGGATTACTGTTCTGAAGTGATGAATAAACGCCAGTGTTTAGGCTGGATTTCACGTTTACTGCCCGGGTGCAAATTCACTTCTGTGCAATTAAAGGATATATGTTTTGTTTGTTGTTTATTTTCCTTACTTAGGATGTATAAACAGTGAGCCATTTCATTTGAGCTACAAGAATTGCTTGTTCGAGCAACAGCACAAATGAGAGAGGTCTTTTTCGTTGTTTCTTTTTGGGTTTTTTTTTTTCTCTCCCCAAATTAAAATGATGAACCTTTGAAATAAAAAATAAAAAAAATTAAAAACCCAACTGGGAGGGGAAAGGGGGGAAGGGAGGCGGGGTGGGGTGGTGGGGGGGGGGGGGGTCAACACTGAATAACGTTATAGTATTGTTCCTTATGACATTGCAAGGTTATAAAGAGTGCACCTTCCACCGTCACGTCCCAGTAATAATTCCTCGTATCCTGTCATAGATCCTTCCATCGGCCAGGATTTTACCCGTAAATTTGGCGTCAGTTTGGACCCGTCGTGATTTTACGCGGTGTCTTAAAAACCACACACTCTGCTTTCCACCAGGCTTTCTTGAATGCCTCAGAGTTCTGCATGAAGAGATGGAAAAGAGGAAAGGAATGCTGCAAGCTCTCACCCTCTCCCTCTGTTTCTCTCGCCTCCTCCTCTCTATTACACTCACACACACACACACACACACACACACAAGCAGTTCCCCCCCTCCATTTTTCCTCTCTGGAAGATTTTCTTATGCATCTCTGTACAATCGGACAACTCGTGAATATATATGAGAATGGTGGATGTGGGCTTGCGAAGAGATTTTATTATTACTTTCTATGTATCACTTTATGAAATGGATGATAAAATAAATCAGATTCCCCCCTCCCATATTTGCACCGTGTGATCTTTTTAATAAGGGTTATAGAATACGATCACAATGCAGACAAAGACGAAAGTTGTTTTCATTTATGGTTTCATGAGATTCAGGCATCTTATATTTATTTTCTATCAATCAGTTTTACACCCCAGTCACACGTACTGTACTTAATATTTATATTTTAAAAAATGATGAATGTTTTGAATGTGTAGGTTTGAGTAAATTTAGACTGTTTGGACGAGTCATGTTAAAAGGAATTTCATTAAAATACAAATCAGTGACTTTATATCATAATATTTAAATAATGAGTACAAAATCCTGGAGTTCAAAAAAGTAAGGAAAAAAAAGAAACAAAGATGAATCGCAATTCAAACGGTTCGAAATGTATTAATAATGTGTTTTACAAAACCGAACTCAACATTAAGCATGAGAAAAAAAATATTCATGTAAATGTTTGAAGAAAATATGGCGTTTTTTAATGAAGTACGTCATCAGGACACCAAACAAAATGTTTGTTTGCTGGCCATCACGGTGGATTTTGTTGCTCGATTCGAGATTTGGCCCATCGGTAAAATAAGTGCTTAATGATTGAAGACCAAAAGGTTTTTATACATAGCAGGATGTTCAAATAATGCATATTCCCCATCCAATTTATTAGGAACACATGTACTCTTCTGCAAATGCTTATCATTTTTTTAGAGTTCGAGTGGCCAATCGCTTGGTGGTGTTCAAAATCTTCAGCTGCTCTTTACACCAAAAGAAAAGTGAGGAAAAGGTGATTTATACTGTGTACTCTTTTTTTTCAGCACAGTGAAATCATTTCTTCACATATCTCATCACTGGAGAAAGGTGGAGTCAGAGCACAGGGTCAGTCATGAAACAGCATCTCTGGAGTACAAATGGTTTAGGGCTTCGCTCCAGGTGAGACGAAGGCTTGAAACCATGACCTTCTGATCAGTAACAAAGAATCTTAGCCACCAACACCAAACAATATTGGAGGAGGGGGGTTTGCATAATCTAATTCACGTTATTCTGGTGTCAGGGACTCATCTCATGGAATTTTCATCTCCAGTAGGTTGCTGTAGAAAAACATCCAATGAGCAGAAGTTCTATGTTTTGACAGAAACTAGTCAATAAGGAAGGCTCACAGGAGACCACATCACTGTCTACAAAAGTGGTAAGTTACAGGCTGTAGTGCAGAGGAGGAGGAACATCAGTGAGGTTAAAATGTAAAGGGGATTTATACTCGTCACTTGTACAGTGAAATTCTTTATTCGCATATCCAAGCGATGTTCAGAGATCATGACTAATACAGCATCAACTGGTGCACAAAGGGTTAAGGGACTTCATAAAGGGCAAGAGTATCACCTTGGTTATACTGAGGGCTTGAACTTTCTGATCGGTAACCAAATCTATATCCATTGAGCTTCATCCATATAATACCCTAAATATATTCTAATATCTAACTAAACGTACATTTTTCTTTTAGTTTCACCAACAAAGCATTCTTATACCATTTCTAGTGTAGACATGGTGATGATAGACTGTGAATACCTTTAGGATATACACTGTAATATAGACAGTAGCTTTGACATGGGCAGCTAGTATGGGGAATTGGAGGTCAGAAGGTGAAGACGGAGAATCGATCAGTTCGTGTGTATGTTAAGAATTGTTCAGCAGTTGTTAATAAAAGGTTCGGAACCTGAGATCGCCCTCTTTTATATTCCATCCTAACATTACACACGGAGCTTCATATAACTGAAGTTGACGGTTCAGTGACTTGTTCAAGAGTCCAATCGGGTAGGGTGGGATTTGAACTCACAACCTTCTTAGCAGAAGCCCATCTAAACTCAAGTGCTACCTCTGTTCTTGTCACTGAGATGACCATATTTCCATCAAAAAATAAATAAATAAATAAATAAATAAAATCCCATGAGCCTTGTTCTTTGTACCTGGAGGTGGGGTTCATCCAGGATCCTATAGAATAGTGAAAATGTAAAGGAACCCCTTCAGCAGTGTTTAACAGTGAGTTTAACGGAGTTCATCAGAACCACTGATTACTTCCGTGTTATTTATTTTTTTTCCCCCAATCAAAAACAAAAGGGGATAATAAGTTTTGCCCTGTACCTGTGTTTTTGTTAATTGAAGAGCCGTACGATTACATTCTAGAAAGTAAAGCACTGTAAAAGTTTATGATTGTAGTATTTTTGTATAATCATTCAGTTCAGAGGGAGCCTTTGACAACGTATTATCAACCCCAATAAAAACAACCAGTGACTAAGCAGTGATCATCCAGACTCCTTTTTACTCAATTTTAAGCAGAACGAGTGTGTTATACCACATTGCGCTGACGAGCACGCTGCTGC
Organism: Kryptopterus vitreolus; assembly: GCA_030449085.1. Lineage (NCBI taxonomy): Eukaryota > Metazoa > Chordata > Actinopteri > Siluriformes > Siluridae > Kryptopterus > Kryptopterus vitreolus. The sequence goes on from JACRUU010000024.1 coordinate 7,604,823, forward strand.
GCTGCGGCTGAAACGATTCCACGCTGCTATCTGTTGTTGTTGGGATTCTGAACAAAGTTAATGGAGTAGGATCCCGTGTTGTCATCCTGTTTCACCTGGAAGTTGGAAGTCGAGAGGCCGAAAGGACGCAAAACCATGTTGCCCAAATCCTTGAGTTTACCTTAAGAAGAAGGAAGGAAACATATTTAATTAAAAAAAAAAAAAAGTGAAGCTTGACTGCAGTCTAATCAATAAGGAATATTTAAGCAGGCACATGCCCCAGTCTGATCAATAATAATGTAATCCTGCAAGGCAAAGAAAGAAAGACAGAGGAAAAGAGAAATTGTACCATGAAAACGAACATATGTGGGTAAACCGACCCCTCCCTCCCCCCACAACGCCCCAGGTGTTTTCCCAGCAACCCTACGAAAACTGTACGAGTGCTATTTAATAACAACCTCCTCTATTTATAACTCACAAATTTGGCTCATGAATTCACAGGCCAAAGTTCACCAGGATATCAGTGTTGCAAAATGTATGTAATGTAAATGCTCCCAGTGGCAAATGCCATGTCCTTTCTACATCAGTGAACTGGCCTTTTCTGCTCTGACTAGTGTGTTGTGTATTTTTTAAAAAATAAACAAACAAATAAATCTTTTTTTTTTTTTTTATCTAACCACCATTGCCAGGGGGTCAAAACATCTGCACTTCTTCAGAGGACCAGAAGAAAGTAAAATCTGGTGTAGCCTGGGTTCAATTTGTGGAAATCGCAAATATCCTATTTAAGTTTTTTGATTGATTTTTTGTGGCAATTTCATTTCATTCATTCATTATTGATGTACCCGTACATTTTACTGTATTTTTTATTACAGCATATTTTATACAATTATATTTTTATTCTACCAAAGAAAATGTGCTTGCCCAAATTACACAACATATAGGGTGTTATCACCTGTATTCTACGTTCTAGCACTGTAGGGGACACAGCCGCACAGTACTGTATACAGATTTACCTTTACATTCTTTTAAAGGGTAATGTATTATGATGTGGGCATGTTTAGGGCTTAAAGGTTAAAGGTTTATAGTTTTTTTCAAAATTCAGGGGGTGCTCTAAGAACATAATCTCCGCGAATCAAGGATGAGGAAAACACTGGCAGCCTGTGTATTACACACCTACAGCTGCACCCTACCCGAATCAATCCACCTCTCAATACCATCATTATTATGCCTCAGAATAAGAAATCATAAATATTATAGAGAAACGCAGTATAACAGAGTGCTGCATCTAGAGCAGGAAGATGAATCACCATTATTGATTAATTCCAGTTTATGCGGGCACCTCAAACTATTTATTCCGGCAACTCAAACAAGCATGTTGTTGAATGGAGAGGTGTGTGTGTGTGTGTGTGTGTGGCGCTGTGGGATAAACATGACAGCGCCAAAACACCTTCTTAATACAGGTAAAAACAGCGGACATTGAAATTGATAATCGAATTTTGCGATTCACTTTATGACACATCACACAGCTGTAAGTGCATCACAGACAGGATTCGCACACAGCAGAGTTCACCGTAGCCACAACTGCACCACCCCCATACATAATCTGCAGCAGAAGCATCAATATTATCCGCATTAATGTGACCCTGGCTTTTCAGTGCATTTTCCTGGGAATTTGTGTAATTAAGGCAAGGAAATGAAAACGAAAAAGTAAACATGGTTCATGAAAAAGCCCCACGACTGTTTAACAATTGTGCCGACTTTTCCTCATGTCCTGCTTTTTTTTTTAAAGTCTGTAAACTTCCTTGTAAGTGTATCTGTGAGTAAAATCTATTCTCCTTCGTCAACCGTCATGGAATGAATAAACAGTTACAAAATTCACACAAACATATTTTAGCAGGCTTAACACACACACACACACACACACACACACACACACACACACACACACACACACACACAATGGTTATCTGAGGTACTACAGCCCTTTGCTTGGCTCGAATCAGTCTGGCCCTACATTGACTTTCATTTACAACGAGGACACAGATGAAGATTTTTCCCTCTCTTTATTGCACCAGGAGAACTCTTGAGACAGTTGTGTGGAAAATCCCAGATCAGCACTTATAGTGGAACCGACAATCACGCCACTCTCAACATCACATAATTGAGATCACCCCCCCTTCCCCCATTCTGATGATTGAGATGAAGGTCAACCAAAATTCCTGACCTGCATCTGCATGCTTTTTATTCGTTCCACTGCTGCCACATGACCACCATCAAGCTCATCATTAGTTTTAAACTACCCACAATGTCGGATTTAACACTGACTTCATACCCCGATTTATGATCAGCTGGTGCTCCGGATTGTCGACTGGCACCGGTGTCACATTGGAAAAAAAGCCCAAAGGCAAATGTCACTTATTACAGCTTTTTAAAGCACAGTTGCTTTAGGCAGCAATTGAATTGTTCTAACAGCGGACCGTGGCTGTGAAGCTCACCACAACTGACAGGGACTTTGCCTCCACACTATTTTTATTAAGCACTAAATTAAAAATAAATACTCTGAACTTTATCACATTTTTTAAAACGTGGCAGAAATATGATTTTCGGTTTAATGCTTTTCCAAGGTGCACCCAATATTTTACATTGGATTTTACTTGAAGTTGCAGCGAGGTGGGCGGAATGCAGCCATGGTTAAAAAGTGCTGCTGTCAGCCTTTTTCGTTCAAAAGTTGAGTAAAGAACGACTTATCAGAAAAGTACAGTGATAAAAGGCTGACTAATCAGGTTACAAGGGATAAGAACGAAAAAATGTAAAAGATTAAATGGAGGACAAAAGAAAAAAAAAAGTTAGCCGTCTTAAATCAGTGAATAATGAGACATAAAAAAAAAGACCCACCCAAAATTTTCCTCTTGCATGCCAATTTGCACTAACACTCTCTCACTCTATAGATCATATAACAGCTACCAACCAGGGAGAGTGAACAATAACATGTGCTTCCTTAGAAGAAAGCACTATTTTCCCTGTTCTGCACACAACCCCTCACAGCACACAGTGTGTTGGATAGTGTTGATGATGTTGACAATGGAGACACAATGCCATTCCTCCCACCCAGAGAGCAATTTTATTCCCTTGGCTGCCAACTATATGATCTCATCTAGATTCGAACCTGAATTGACAAAATGGCAAACTTGGTATTCCAGTGGACTTTTCTTTTAAGCATGAAAAAATATATGTGTAAAATAGGCTGTAAAATATATATTTTCTGTGCAGAATACAAGAAATAACGTGGGTTGTTTTGTCGGAATGCACGGTGCATGTACGGGGTGTGGTCTAAATAAACCTGAGGTAAGTGTGCTTTGTACATGTGATTAATGAACGTGCAGGGTAGAAATTCATCAGCATTTGCAATAAATCTGATGGTTTTAACCAATATCATTAATATCATCAATATCATTCACCAACTGAATATCATTCAGTCAGTATTTTTACAATGATTAAAAATTATCAAGCTGAAACTGTGACCTGTTTCAGTAAACCCCTCTTCTTTCCTTTTTAACTAAAAATGTTCTGTACCTCTGTCTCCTCAAAGTGTTTTGTTCTGAGAACAGCAGGCACATTTGGTCCCTTTGCTCTCATTCTGTTAGCCTTTAGCCTAGTCATGAGCTCCCAGATTAGATTAGATGAACAGAGCCGAAGGAAAATAACAACCCAAACAACAACCCAAGCCCCCCCCACAACAGACAAAAAAACACACTGAAAATGCATGAGCATATGTGTGTGTGTGTGTGTGTGTGTGTATATATATAATATAATATATATATATATATATATATATATATATCTATATATATATATATATATAATATATATATATATAGATATATATATATACACACACATACATACATATGCAGATCATATATCTAGCTATATCTAGCTATATATATATATATATATATATATATATATATATATATATCTCGCTATATCTATATATATATATATATATATATATATATATATCCTGTTATATATATATATATATATATATATAACAAAAAAGGTATAATCTTACCCAACATCTCTTCTTTCAATTTCTCATTTCGTTCCTCTATCTGTCGGGGTAATCTCTGCAGAACAAGATGAAAATAAGGTTGAATTACATAACCCAGAAAACACAACATAGGATTAAACGTGATATAATAATAGCTTTCTATTCCTCATCTAATTTATGTCACGTCATTCTCTTTTATAAAAAAAAAATAAAAATTTTAAAGTAAGAAGAAATTGGATATGCAATGGAAGATACAATGCTGCACCGCCTGTCCAAGTCATTCCGAGTGCCTCACTGCTTGTCTTGATGTCGGCAACAACTCTCAAACAATTCGTTCCGAGTGTTGTGCAATGACACAGGAAAGGGAAACTTTATAGCTGCACCATTCACCACATGCCATTTGTAACTTGCCGAATTGAAAAATTAAAGTCATACTTCTGGTCATGAAGTTATTGTGCTGCTTCATGTCACCCTGAAATATTAATTCCGTTTCAAAGTTGTTTGTTCAGGTTTGGAAGTTCGGTTCAGGCTCACGAAGACAAAAACGTTACTTTTTTTTTTTAATATTTAGTAGTCAGACGCAGTGGAAAATTCATTATTGATAAGTTTACAAATTCTGGCAATTCAGATCATTTTTAAAAAAGGTACACTAGCTGCTTACCAAGTTGAATGAAAATACTATGAGAAGAATAATATTTAAAAACAAAGCACACTCAATAAAATCACAATGCGAAAATACAAAAGAACACCCTATAAAGAGCCATAAAAATATACATGCAAGTCCAAATTTCCTTATTCTGAGGTTCAGTGTAATTATGAGGCTCCTACATATTCCCAACATTACATTCCCAGAACATCATTTCGGATCAATGCCGCGACCTTTGGCATTACTTAACTACCACTTGGAAGTGTATTGATTCGATGTTTCAAAGCCTCTTTCACTTCTTTTCATTTCAATATCCAATATCTACTCGCATTGAGTATCGGATTGATGCTGTCCAGCCTCTCCTTGCCTCCATTAATGATTCTGCACGGAGCTCAGCGTGTCTGATGGACATCTCGTCATGGATGGCAGCTCATCAGCTGAAACTAAATCCCAGATGCATCCTCATGTGAAGATATTGTGATCTCCCTGGACAATTTATGGACCTGTGCCATCTGGCAATGTAACCTTGGGGTAGTTCTGGACAACCGCCTGCCCTTCTTGCCACACACTGGCCACCTACAGAGCTCCTATTGTGACCTTTCTAAAAATAAATAACTGCATTAAAAAAAAAAAAATAAATAATTATACTCCAAAAATATATAATAATAATAATAATAATTCTAAAAAATACTATGTTTTCCCAAGATTTCTTACTTTAACATATATGGGGGGGGGGGGTTCATTTGCATTTGGTATAATGAATCATTATTAATTATTTTTTGCATGTGAATCTGAATTTTCTGTTTTCAGATCTCTTTCTATATATAACCAGGTTATCATCATGATCAGAAAAACCAAATGTGCGTGTTTAGTCCCTTACCATTCCAAAAAACTATCTGCAGAACGTAGTGGCCTGTTTCCTAATCTTCCCACACCAGTCCATTTCTGCGTCCACTTTCCTGTAGCTGCCTACATCCGATCCAATTTCCTGATGCTCGCCTACAAAGCTAAAAGCAGACCGCCGCCTGCCTACCTGAAGGCATTCCTCACACCTCGCTCTGCACCATGTTCTCCCATCAAGCCTGGTACAGCTCCACTAAACTCTCAGTCTCTCCTCAAGGAATTATATACAATATGCCTCTGTTTAATGCAGAACTGGTGGAAAGCTTGTGTGGTGTTATACAATAAAAACTGTTCTCTGGGACATGTTTAGAAGAAAATAATCGACATCACGGTGCTAAGCAGTTACTGGACTTCACAGCAGGCCTCATCAGACTGCTGTCATTTGTTAGTGAATTATTTAATAAGTACGCTATATAAATGGACAACCGCTAGAGAGAACAAAAGATATAGACAGACAAAATGACATACAGACAGATTGATTAAAAAGACAAACACAGATAGAAAAAAGAAAGAGACAGACAGACAGACAGATATCCTATAATCCATTATGACAGCGTTAAGACCGGATCCTGCTGTAACAAGATTAGGTGAACGTATCTTACACAGCAGGCTTCTCTTGCTGCTGTGTTTCTTGGTTCTTTCTCCAGCACGGTCTTGTAGTCCTCCAAAGCTTCATCAAGTTTCTCTGTCTGCTCATACAGCTCTGCTCTTCGCAGTATGGCACGTACATAGTCTGGATTGAGCTCTATAGCTGGAGAAGAGAGATATAAAACAAGAGCTGAGATCACTCCAGAGTTTCAGATGTTCTGGATAATTATACTTTGTGACAGCGGAACAATGATACAGGTTTTTTCTTGACAATGCCAACTCAGCAATATGTCAAACATTTCAGATTATGTCCTGATAGAGGCTAGTCAAAAACAAACATCACGAGATGCATGTTGTATTCGTTTCATTAATGTAAGATTAGCTTTTAATGCAATGTTTTAATGCAACTGCTCTTTTTAATTCAATCTTTTTTTGGTGAGTCTAATTCAGGACTCTGATGCTCGTATACAGGTTTTATGGCCACAAGTTTCACAGGCTTGAAAGCTGCAAATTGATTAACTTTTCACAAAATTTCCATAAACTGTCACATAGATTGAGCACTTTGGTTGTAAAAATGCAATCATTAGATTGTATTTCAATACTCCAATATTACCTGAAGAAAGGAGAAGCTATTAACAAGTCACTAATCAGTCAGTCTTTAAGATTTATATAAAACTCCTATATATTCTATACCAGGGATCACCAACCTTTTTGTAACTGAGAGCTACTACATGGACACCGAGTCATATAAAGGGCTACCAGTTTGAAATACTCCTCTGAAATAACAAATTTACCTTTAGTTATATATTATTATTATTATTATTTTATTATTATTAATGATACTCGTTTATCTATGTGAATACACTTGTGATTTTTGACAGTGACTATCAACAACGAATTAACTACATTTTACATTATAGACGCATCTCACTGATGAGTTGTGACTTTTTATAGCAAGCCTGAGAGCTACTCATGTGCTCCTTGGGGGCTCCTGGTGCCCACGGGCACCACGTTGGTGACCCCTGTTTCTATACAATGTACAGTTAATCTGTACTCCTTTAATATTAAGGATTAAACTGGACAGAAGTAGTCAGTATAATTTATAAATCTGGATATGGGGTGGACTATACGGCAATTCATAATTCATGAAGACTTTTCTACAGTATATAACTAAGAAATACAAAAGTAGATCTAAAGAGTACATTTAGAAATTCACAAAGTGGTATATATATATATATATATTAATTATGAAATAAATTTTATTGACACATTATCCAGCCACTCAATACACACTCAAAACAAAAACAAAAAACTTTACCTTTAGAGCAATCAGTGATGGCGTCTGTTTTCTCTTCCTAATAAAGAAACCACAAATGAAAGGCAAAAGATCACAGTTTATATATATATATATATATATATATATATATATATATATATATATATAGATATATATATATATATATATATATATATATATATATATATTACATGTATTATGTACATTTTTCTTATGTTTCCACACGGACGGTTTAAACTGCCGGATGTATCTTGACGGTTTTTGGTGCTTGATTTGAGACTGAGAGCATTAGGAAAACAAATGCTTAGTGATTAAAAAGCATATTTCACTAGAGCTTATATTTATTCTTATTATATTCTTATTAATTATATTTGGGTAAAGAAAGGTCTTTGTGAATAAATGTCTTTTCACTGAGGTTTTAATTTCAGCTTTATATTTCTTTATTTAAATATTTTGAAAAAATGCTCACCCAAAAATGTTCATTGCATTAAATAACACGATAATAAAATGATTGCTGTCAAAATGAACTTGCATTACATATATAAAATAGATTCCAAAGTATTATCAAAAGCATATTTACTGTAAGTAATACTGACTCAAGAGTAAACCAGGTTTTCTTGGCTTTCATCAGGTTCCCTGGTACATTTGCAAGCTTAATATGCATCAACAAATCAAGTAGGAGGTGTAGGATGTGCAAACTTGTACCAGGTGCATGCGTGCTGCTGCTCGGTTAGAGAACAGGATGGACCTCTCTTTGCTGTAACAGACCGGACAGACTGCCATTGCGTCAGTGTATGATTTCTGAGCCTCTACATACTCTGTGATCAAATACAAGACAAAATGAGAAAACACTTGCATAACATTACAGAAACTTTGGTTTAGTATTCTTACTGTTGGACTGTGTGTGTGTGTGTGTGTGTGTGTGTGTGTACATATAAGCGGAAATTTGACTTGCAGGTGGTTAGAAATGTTAAACAGAAATATTCGCACCCCGATTCTTGAACTGAGCATTGCCCTTTTCTTTCAGCGCCGTACTCTCGAGTTTTCTCCTCTATAATAAAAAAACAAAAAACAAAACAAGAAGCAAGTAAACAAGAAAAAAAAACATTGGTGACATTTGCAATAATTACTGCACTCAGCAATTCAAAATTAAAAACATTCAATTTTGTGGCAATATGAGGTCAAAGTCTTTCCGGGGCATGCTGTGAGGAAAAACTAGAATGTGACAGGAGCTGACTGAGATAAAATGATAACTAAAAATAATAACTCTCTAACTATGGTGATAAGAAAAGCATTTCAAATTGCACATAATGTCAAAAAAAACAACAACACACAAACTGCAAACAAATCCTTCAAAACTGACTAGTTTGGGTGCATTTTATATGCTTTTCGGCTCACCACAGTTGTTATGGGTAGTTATTTAGATGTCAGCTCGTACCAATCAAACCATGGTCCTCTAAGCTCTTGTCAATATGGTGTTTCTGCCCACAGGATGTTCTGTCCACACTTACTATGCTTTTGCACCAAGATGTACACACTGGTGTGTGAGAAAAATCCCAGGAGATCAGCAGAGTCTTAAATACTCAATTCAACCCATCTGTCACAAATAAGCATGCTATTGTCTAAACCAATGAGAAGCCAGACTGGTCTCTGAAAGAGTCTCAAGGTCACTAGCAGATGTTCTTCCATTCAAGACGCTATACACAAAAAACACATTTAAATGTTCAAACTGCCACAATTTAAATAAACTTTTCTCATAGAATAATACTTCAATCTCATTCCCTTTTTGAGTCTTGCAAATCCATGTGCATTGAATAAGCTTGCGTCTGGCTAAAATCCAGATGACCAGATGGGATTATTAAAACCTGACAGCAGCTTCAGATATTGTGCCATTCTGTTTATTAGACCACTCCAATAATGGAAACTCCATTCAGGTCAATATTAAACATATTCAATGTAAAGGATACGATGTGGTGTAAAATATGACGCTCACCTCTTTCTCTTCCTCCGTCAGGTTTTGTTCCGCTTCTCGTAAATGCTCGTCGTCGTACTCACTGGGCTTTGTTGGCTCTTCCTTGAATTCTGAATCCGAGTCTTCCCCGGCTTCCCCCGACGCTGCATCCTTCGGCAGCGACTCGTGTCCCCTTGCAGCAGCGTTTCCGTCAGACGAATGTGAAGCCCGTGCAGAATCGGCACCGGTGTCAGGATTTCCAACAGATTCTCTCGGCAATTCATTCACTGCCCCTTCACCCTGTGTTCGATTTACAGTCGGTGACGTTCTCTCTGTATAAAAGGTCTCCTCACAGTCATAAAAACAGTCCTCTTCCTTCTTATTCGTGCTCTGGCCATCTGGATGCCCTCCTGTGTCCGAGACCTTCAAAGAATCCGCCATTGCAACCAATGTCTCAGATTCACCCTCCATCCCTGGCTTAATTCTTCCTGGACATATTTGTGGAAAGAAAAATTAAATACACTATCTGTCAGCAATAATATTGAAAACATTAGTTGCATCAATCACTTGGAAAAAGCTGTGCTATTCTTTTTATTAAGGAGGTGAAAAAATATGAAAACCCTAAGGTTTTTTTTCTGTCAGGATGATTTGTCTCAGTTACAAATTTGATAGTGCTCTTTTACAAACAAAGACATTTCAGTGCATTTGAAATTCCAATCACTTTTGCAATTTAAAGGATCGATCTCGTGCACGTATAATTGAATCAGTTTCTGCATGAAAGTGAGACCTTTAGAAAATAGGCCTAAAACAAAATAACTGCATGATTTGCATAATCCATTTTTGCATAATCAGACAGAAATGAGGGCAAATCGTGCATAGCAAATTGAGAGTGAAAAAAAGTCCCAGTAAGTAACTAAAGTGCAACTATTCAGAAAGTGTGTGTGTGTGTGTGTGTGTGTGTGTGTGTGTGTGTGTGTGTGTGTGTGTGTGTGTGTGTGTGTGTGTGTGCACAATGGCAAGTGTTTTCTTGTGATACAGAAGTATCTAGGAGCAACAGCGGCTCAGTCACGAACCAGTAGACCACGCAAACACAGAGCGAGGCTGACTAGTGCTGAAGCACACAGCTCATAATGTATCTCCTCTTCTCTGTTGCATCACTGACTAAAGTTCCAAACTGGTTCTTGAAGCAAAATTAGCCCAGAACTGTGCATCAGGAGCTTCATTGGGTTCCCAGAATTAGGCTGCTGCACAAAAGCCTGAGATCTCTATCTACAATGACAAAGCAAACTGCCATCAGACTCGGAAGATCAGCAGTTAAGATGTAGGCGAAATCCAAACACCACTAAACTGCCACTTGTTGGGCCCTCAAACGAGATCCTCACCCCCTTAAGGTTAAAGGATAAGTGTATCTACCAAACCGCTCCAGTTTCGTTGTACCTTGTTGTGCAATGAGAATAAAGTTCTATTCTATATTACCATTAAAAAAAGCACACAAATGAGCCTTTATCTCTTCTATCGCTTATATTATGCGATGACCACTTGCCTATGCCAAGTTTACTTATCAAAAGGTGTGGGCTTAAAGCCCAGGTATTGCCAGACTGCAATTCTTGGAGTTTCCAGGGGTGCTGTATCATGGACAACTCTGTGACCCTACCTTCTTAATATTGCAGCCGTAATATTATGACTTCTGAAGTGAATAACTCTGATTATCTCTTTATCATGGCAGTTGCTAGTGGGTGGAATATATTAGGCGAGTGAACAAGGAATCTTCGAGGTTGATGTGTTAGAAGCTGGATAAATGGGCAAGCATAAGGATGTTTGACAAAGTGTGACGGCAATGGGACTGGACCAGCAAAGCATCTTTAAAGCTGCTACTATTGTGCGGTGTTCTAGGTCTGCAGTGGTCAAATGAAGGAACAGTGATGATCCGGCAAACAGGGTCAGGGACATCCAGAGCTCACTGATGTGCTTGGGGAGTAAAGGTTGGTCCAACAGACCGATACAATAGACAAGCTATTGGAAATTTTTTTCACAAACACCTTCCAAAACTTTAGACTGGGGTAACTTTGGCACAAATATATATATATATATATATATATATATATATATATATATATATATATATATATATATATATATATATATATAGCAAATAGAGAGTGAAAAAAAAGTCCCAGTAAGTAACTAAAGTCTCTACTCCGAGAGAGTGTGTGTTTGTGTGCACAACAGCAAGTGTTTTCTTGTGATACAGAAGTATCTAGGAGCAACATATACATACACACACACACACTATATATATATATATATATATATATATATATATATATATATATATATATATATATAATATATATATATATATATAGAATATAGCAAATAGAGAGTGAAAAAAAGTCCCAGTAAGTAACTAAAGTCTCTACTCAGAGAGAGTGTGTGTTGTGTGTGCACAACAGCAAGTGTGTTTCTTGTGATACAGAAGTATCTAGGAGCAACATATACATACACACACATATATATCATATATATATATATACACTATACTATATATATATATATATATATATATATATATATCGTATATATATATATATATATATATATATATATATATATATATATATATATATATATATATATATATATATATATATATATATATATATTATTGAAAATCAACATCACTGAATGTTTACTGTAATGCTTTTGAACAATCCAGAGACCAGGAGTATGTGTGTGTTGACCATGTAAGTACTATCAGGGAACATTTAACTACAGCTTAAAATACTTTGTTCATACCCTTATACTTAATATTATTAAGTTTAAACTCAAGGTGAAGCAAATATCTTAAAACCACAATAAAATGCTGCTGACAATCCCATGTCCCAGACTCACAGCTACCTGGTTAGCTTAGCATTGTGTTTCCGCTAGCGTCACTGGCAGGTTTTTACTAATACAAGACGGCTCTGAAAAGTGTACATAGAAGAATTAACGGTAATATCTGACTAGAAGCATTTTTACATATAGCGTGATACAGAATCCTAATAAACATACCTGACACACACTCCTCACGGCTCTTAGCTCCTTTCTAGAAACGACACACGAAGCCTCTTCCGGTATCCTGATGCGTCATTGCGAAGAGGATGATGGTAAATGTAGTCCGAGTATTGTAGTATTTTATATAATTGTACAAATACATGGATGCCTCTCCGCAGCCAAATCCAGACCATAAATATTACATAGAATAAAGAAATATATAGAATATATATACGATATACATTTGAAATGTTTGAATGATTTGTAATAACACTATTGGTGTCACACAAACGTGGATGGTTTCCTCTTTTTAGTCTGGTTGCTCTCAAAGATTCAAATGAGTTTTTCTTTACTACAGTCACTCCTATTCTTGTTTATGGGGGATAATAAATAAAAATACACTTAAATATAAATGAATATGTACATTCTGTAAAGCGGTTAAAGGAATTATAGAGATGAAACAATTGAACTGAATTGATTTAGCCATGTAGGATGTTCTGGCAGTGTAATGTAGTTTTTTGTGTTATGTTGAAGATATTTCCTAATCTTGAGTATCAAGTCTTATGGCACTGGGATAAAAACTTTCAATGAGTCTTGAGGTGTGTGTCTGACCCAAGAGTGATTTTGCCAGGCTTGTCCTTGGGCAACGCCCTTAACTATTTGTGCTCTGACCCATGTTTCTGAAAATAAGATGGGATATGCGAATAAACAATTTCACTGTGCTGTAATGTATAGGTGACTATTCAATTCTATTCTATTCTATAAGAGTAAAACTGACTGGACTCTACACCCTGGTTTTCCTCGCTTACCTCAGAAAATATAAATGCTGATGAGCCTTTTAATTGGCAACTTTTGTAATAGTACAGACAACGCTTCCCCTGATGTAAATTGGTGTTTGCACCGTTTCTTATTTCCTGTAGGCAACCCTAGATTTATTGACATTGAGAGAGGTTATTTCCCAGGCATCACTCTGCTAGGAATATCACCTCCTCCCTGTAGGATGTTTTCTCTCTACCGTAGTGTCGTCAGCAAACAGGGAGTACAAGAGGCTCGGTACACTTCTCTGTGGGGTGTCCATGTTCAGAGTTAGACCGGAGGAGGTGTTCATGCCAATCCGCACGTACATCCAGTCGCATAAGAGTGGAACTGTGTCCTTAACCCAGTTGTTTGTATTTGAGCTTGGTTGAAATGGTCATGTTAAACACTGAGCTGCAGTCCAGAGATAGCATTCTGGGATAACAGGTTCTGTTGTCGTGCCAGTGTGGTGTGAAGTGCAAAAGGCATCACATTCTCAGTAAACCTTTTTTTTAGGCAGTGGGTCTCTGGGATGTGTTTTTAAATGTGTCTCAGCACACTTCATTGCTATTGTGGTCATTGCTATTGGGCAGAATTATTCTCAGATGTAGTAGTCATTAATGCAGCTAACTAGAGGTTAAGATAACAGTACTGCTTTGAACCAGGTCGGCACTATTGAAGTGTTCAGGAGAGATCAAAACTGTGTGTGAAAATAGTTGGTCATTTCATGACAATTTCCATCTGGTTTGTCAGCTTTTCATATGTCGAATCCATTGAACTTTGTTCACAGAAACCACTGGCATAATCTATTTCATTACTGCGGGGGCTTGAAGTGTGTGTGTGTGTGTGTGTGGGGGTGTGGGGAGGGGGGGGGGGGACTCATCTTGGGGGGGTTTGGGTAAAAACTTTGTTAGTAAGCTTGAAGCGGTAGTCTAAATGTGGGTGATTAGTATCTAAATCTTAGTATATAATATATATATATATATATATATATATATATATATATATATATATTTCTAGGTAGTGTTAAGGGTCTCTTCAACCTTGAGGTCTTGATCAGTCAGTTGCACTACTCCTCTTACAGAGGTTTAAAATCTCTACTGCTTAACCATAGGAAGTGGACTGCCATGGAGCACTAGAATTTTAACAAAGCACCGCTTGACTGCACGGAAATATACATCCATTCTTTTTTCTGTTGTCCATCTGTCGTATGTGTCAATGTCACCCCTTTCCTCTTTGTAAAGGGGCCACCACAACAACGCCACTAGTAATAATATATGATCTGAGCTGTGATAAATTCTCAGTCTATTCTCTCAAAACAATCATGGTTCTTTCATTCTTTTCTTTTAGTCCTGCCTCATGGGCACAGCTGTTTATCGGTCTACTTGATACACTCATATCAGTGCCTCAGATACTAATAATTCACCACCCAAATAATATCAACAACCATTGGTCCCTTTTCAATGACAGATGGAGCATACAGTGATTATTAATAAAAGGATGACAGATAAACAACATATATGACACAATATTAAAATGAACAATGCAGGTAGATATTATCTACAGTTGTGCATAATGATAAGCATTGTTTGAAAAATCGCATATTATGTGAATGATTTAAAAAGTAGAAATAATGCTAAGAGGTTTTAATATTAGACAGGGCTGTGATTATAATCAAATCATTCAGATTTCAGGATATGTTATATAATTGTGTGGTGTTGTTTTTTATAACCTCAGAAATGGCCTTAGCAATAATGTACAAGTGTCAGAACACAAAACCACAAAAAGCAGGTTATCTTAGCAGATTGGCTTAACTAGCATGATTTATTTCATTTCAGTCATAAGCCTATTTTGTTGCTCAAAAAGCTTAGCACAGCTAGCATTGTTCGTAGGTATATGTCATCCTTGATTGATCCACCTATTTTACCTCAGGGAGGAAAAAAAGATTAGCTTAGCTGAAAATTTTCTTCACAACTTACTGTTTCAATGGGAAAAATTTAAATTCTGCCTTGTAATGTTGAGTTTTTTCTATATAGCAAAGAAAAACACACTACTAAGAATCCTAGCTAGTCAAACTAATAGTTGTGGTGCTTGCATTTACCATTATTGTAGGTTATTTTTTAAATATTTTTTGTTGCTTTATAGACAAATCAAGAGATCAGTAAACTCAATATTGCTCTATTTATTTAAAACAAACTTGTTTTTGTATTCACAGCCTCAATTTAAAAGTCACATTTCTTTTCTACCAGCACTAACCAGCTGGCAAAGGCGTTCTCCAAGCTCAGCCTGTGATTTGGCACATAGTAGCTGATCGGACTAAACCCAGGGTTTTCAGCAGGTTTTTTTCCAGCAGGGTTTTTAAACTCGGAGGATGACATCTCCTGGCTCCTCTCTTAAACTGAGCATTACTAGCTCAACATGCATGCTTTTTAGCACACGTTCCACAGACCAGATGCTGTAATCTCATTAAAAACGGAGCAAAGTTGTGATGAGCTGCAGGATGCTGGAAGCTTTTCTCTTCTGCCATTGGATCTCTCTGAAGACCTTTAATTTATTTACAAGCTGCAAGAGTGGCACAAGTAGCTGTGCTGACATCCCCTGTTTTCTGCTTTATAGATTTGGCTTGTCTTGTCTCTTTGCCATCTGGAACATCCATGACTCTAATAGAGCCATAAGTAGAAAGTATGAATGAGGAATGGCAATTGAATATGTAATAAAGCAGCTAACACATACAGGCTCTTAAAATATCTATTTTTTTTTTGTTTTCCTTGAGAACACCTGCAGGTTCAGAAATGCTTTTAGTAATCAGCTTTTTCTTTACAGGATATTTCCATTTATACACATAATATATTTGTCCCAATTGCATTCTAATAATCTTCATATAATCTAAGCCTACAATTGTGTACAATTGAGAGCACTCGTCTTTGATTCTTGTGACCTTTAAATGATTTGATTTACACAGGAACCTTGCACTCACATGAAAAGGCGGCTCAGACAAAATTCCTGTAACATTAGGGAAACATTCTCTGAAAGCTTTACACTTTTACTAATTGCCTAAACAAATTGTCAAAGAAATCCTGGATTCATGACAGTCTTGAATACCTCGTTGACTGTGAGGGGTATGGACCAGAGGAGCGCTTGTGGGTACCCAGGAAGGACCATCGTAGTCAACCCAACCAGGTCTCAGTATCCTCTTCTTCCACCTTCTAATTACCCTCACATGTCCTACCTAGTTAGTTCTCCCTTATATAAGCCCTCTATCTCATCACTCCTCATCCAGTCTGCCATTCACTCACCTCTTATTGCCTGGACTCTGTCATGCTCCGAGTTTACCAGTTCTCCCTTTCCCTGCCCGACTTCCTGTTCAGTTAAGTTTATGCTCCCTGAGTTTGCCGTCTTATATTGCCATCTTATATTCTTTTGTGTCCTTTTCAGTTCTTTAAACTACACCTTTTTTGCTCCCAATCTCTGTCTATGGGTGAACCATGACAGATATATCTTTGAATGATGAATAAAAAAAACTACAGCCATTTGTCAGTGCAATTTAAAAACATGCTACATAAACTCAACAAATCAATAGAAAGTGAAAATGAAAGCATAGAAATCTGAAAGATGAAAGCTCAAGAAGGGAGTTCACAAGGGGAATGTATCCCAGAGCTTCCTCATATTGAGATTATAGGAGGGCAGGCATGAACCCCCCTTGCAGTTTCATCTGGCCTGCTAATGCCATTTTCGACAGGATCAGCCACCGGGGTGGGGTAGTGGTTAGTTTACCCTCAGATTGATCATGTGCATCCCAGATGTAGGTCACCTTTTTAGTGAATGATCATTGATTGAAACCCGTTTTTTTGCTAAAGACAATTGAGTTGCACCCCCCAACACCCCTTTCCTTACCCTTTCATCAATAAAAAATGGGCCTCCATAGCACTCAATCACACTACTAGATCGTGAATGATTAAAAATCATTTGGTGGTAGACCATTTTCGACATCAGCCACCATGATAGGGTCACAGCGCGACAACCCGCGAGTGTCAGTGGTTATCCGGCCGAACCCTGCTGTCTGAGCATGCACTGTCACCTTTTATATACTGTATGGACGCCGTGCTCGGCCTTCAGAAAAATGCTCAGTGTAAAAGTATAAACCGGTCCTGCTCTGAACTATAAATGTGCTAGTGACAAGAGTTAATTATAGTTATATTGGAACCCGGCGACGAATATGGCCGCCGAAGCGGTGGTCTATTCTTAGTATGGAATATTGTTGCTTTTATTCTTTCTGGTCTGGCCGCCGAACCTCATGGACACAGAGCCATTTTCTCTAATAGAAATAATACCAAGGCTTTTTTTTCATTGAAAGATGCAGCACAATGTGATTATCCGAACCCGAAGAGGATGTTAAAGGGTGACTGATAAACATATCATGATCTGTTTAAACATAAGTTCTGGTTCCGCCTGTTCCGCCCACAGAATCACCCAATATTAAAATGTATAATAATGCTAGATATACCCGCCGGCTCCGCCCTGGCCCATCTAGAGAGCATAATGCTCAACTATTGAGTGTATCCCTTTTGGGATATGTTAGTTACATTAGTTCGCACACACCCAACCACACACATTCACACACACACACACACACACACTCTCTCTCTCTCGCTCTTCCCGGCTCTTTCGCTCTTTACACACCCCACACACACACACACACACACACACACACACACACACACAACAGTGCTCTTTACACACACACACACACCACCACCACACACTACACCTGCTCTCTCGATCAGGTGTTCCTAATCCTAGCTCCCTCTCCATCTCCCCTTTAAATAGCCCGGCTCTCCCTTCATTCCCCGTCCGGGCTCGTAAGACTTAGGTCGTGCGACGGACTCGTGCCATTTCTATATATATATGTGCTTAACCTTTTGTCTATTCCTGTGTCCAGTTCCCGCTTCGCTCGGCTCCAGAATCCGGACTTCCAAGTCCGCTCCTGAACTTCGGTCCTCCAGAGACCACGGCGCACGGCGCGCAAGGCTCTAGCCTGTCTGGCCGCTCCTTAGAGCGGCGTCTCTTTTGTTGTTTTCTTGGACTATTACAATATCCTATGTGTTTTTGGATATCTGTGTCTGTATATATATATATATATATATATATATATATATATATGAATAATATATAGGAATATGCACAGCCATATCTACAGGCCTAGAGGGAACATAACTGGACACTATTTCCTCTGTCGCAGCTTTAACACAAGGCTTGCTTTTTGTATCCTGGTTGGAATTATAGGCCTTTGTGCACACAGCCCTGAAAGTAGTCAAATTGGTGTCTGTCAGACAGTCACCTGCTCATTCCTTTTATTCTTCTGCTGTGCAATTATATTGATGGCTCTCGAACATTTGCATTTGTAAACTGTCTAAATTGGATTCCGGATCCTCCATTTGCACAGGAAAAGTGAAAGGCTGAAAAGTCAGTTCATCCTACTGTACATACAACTACTTAAAGACAAAAACGGACTAGTAAGATAATAATTTCCTCAAGACTCTTTAATTCAGGCTCTGATTTAAGTGTTCATGATAACGGGTAATATTTAAAAATGTAAAAAAAACAACAACAAATTAAACAAACAATATATCATATAGTTAAAAAAGCACTCCAGCATGTGAAACCCAGTTATATAGCACACAATGTTCCCAAATCCATAGTCATTTTAAGGCACACCAATCACAAAACAAAATACTGGTGAATCGAACAGCTATAGCGACAAACACAGCTTGTTATAAATAGGGTAAATATACACAAAGCAAAGAACAAGATCTAAAGCCAACATAATATTTGCAGTTTACTTGTCTGAAGGAGAACAATAGCGGTCTTAATACAAAACCTTGAGAGATGACAGACTGCACTTCTCAGGCTTTGAAGAATCTCTATTAATCTCTGGAAAAAGATTTTGGTTTAGAACTAAGCCATATATTCCTTTGTCTACTGTAACTCTATTTTCAAGTCTGTCTGTAAAAAATTCATGGCTAATAATAACTAATTGATACCATGTTCACTGGGTTTTTGGTACTGAACAATACCAATGATACTGAAATTACTACGATACTGAGTATTAATTAATCAAGGGCATCAAATAACATGCTTTTTATCTGGTTTTGTGATTGAAGCATTTTCAAGAGTAAATGACTGTTTATTGTACTTAAGTAGCTTTTTCTTGTATCATACTTTAGAAATGTATTTCCCTTTCGGTAGACTTTCAAAGTCAAATATCTTAGATATTCTAATATCGAACTACATTTTGAAAAATCAGTTGTTCCTTTTTATTTGAGTAGATAATGGAACTGGTGTGCTGAGATGAGCAGGACTGTCTTTTTCATTCTTTTAAAGTTAATTAAGCAAGAGTCTTCGGACCAGTCGGGACAATTAAAGCCATAATAAAACATTGTACATTAAGTACATTTGACAGCAAATACTTTTTCACTTTTACTTAGGTGAAAGTTTACTTTTTATATTACTTTTAATATAATAAGTATTTTTTACCTAATGTATCTCCAAATTAAACTTGCTAGTGGTTTGTGTCCATTGTGCACCACAGTGAATAAGTAATACCAGGATCAGTATCAATGCATCCCTTCTAAATTGTCAATTAGCAAATTGTAAAAAAGATAATTAAATAAATAAAAATAGCCACAATCTGAAGCAAGCAGTAATTCATGTCCACATACACAAAAGCTCAATTCTACACTACAAACCAGACTGAATAACATTCTTATCTTTGATATGCAAAGCACTTTTAGATTCTGAATAAAAAAAAATTATTTATACTATTATTGTTAATAATTATAATAATAATAATTATAATAATGATAATAACAATAAAATAAATTATCATAATTATATACAATGGGACTTGACTTTTAAATAAAAAAAAAGATGAATCATTTTATAGAACAAATAGAGACAATGTAAAAATTAGTAAAATTCAAAAGAAGTCAAAACGAACAAATATTCACTCTTAATTCCACCAGGGTTGAACATCAGTAGCCACTGTATGTGTCATAATTTTGTTCACAAAGCAGACATGTAGAATAAAAAAAAAACTTCAATTACAACAAGAATGTCAAATTTACACCTTTAAAAAAAAGTAGAAGGCAAGAGGGAGCACAAGTGTGAAAGATAAATCTCATATACCCATTTCAAAGTTTCATTTCAGACTGAAATTTGTCTAGAATTGATTTCTGGTTCTACTTCTTCTTGAATGTTCTGCCCGTTGGCATGCTGGGGCTCTTTTTCTGGAATCCCATCAGAGATAAGAAGAGACAACCTGCTGGATTTGTCTGAATTCTCATGCGCAGTTCCAGGACTTGCAATGAACTTCCTAGGAAAAGAACTGCTAGAGAGAGAGGTTGAGGAGGAACTCCAGCCTGGTAAAAGACCTGATGTTGCATGAGAGTCCGTGCCTCTGCTGAAGAACCGAGGGCTGGGAGAAGCATGATTGCTGTTCGTGCAAACCGAACTGTTGTCCATGTAGATCTGGATGGCGGGACCCATGTGGGATCGGTAGTTGTAGGGTCTCCAGCCTTTCCTCTGCTGGCACTGGCAGCGCAGGATGCGGATAAATCCCTGTTTAAACTCGCGACTGGTGCAGGGGTAGATGATGGGGTTCAGGCAGCTGTTGAAGTAGCCGAGCCAGAAGATCACCTTGAAAAATGTCTCTGGAGGACGCAGGTTTGTATTGAAGGAACCTAAAACACACACACACACACCAAACATTCTTCAGTGAAGTAATTCCCAGGCCTTTAACACCTTGATCAATATTCTCTTGCACCAGTAGATGGCATGGTTCAGCTAAAGGAAGCTTCAGAAGCAATATGGGTAAAGTTTGTGAGTAATGGTTCGTTTTTTTTTTTTTCAAATCAGAAACCAAACAGTAATCGCATACCATACACACTTTGCAGATTAGAGCACTGTTTTACCACTGGCATGAAAATCAAGAACAAATTTGCATCACTTGAAGGGGATTTGTAACACAAATTCGATCCTTTAGTCACTGCTGAATATGAGGCACTCAAGGCAACGCACTCACACACTAACACACCAAAGAGCTCTTTTTTTTCTGACGTGACAATTGATTTGCGAGTTGTATCTGAAAAGGCTGTAGTAACATGTTTTCAAACCAAGCAATTTTCCTGCAATATAGTGAGTTTTCTAGAGTTGGAGCTGTAGTCAATGGAATATGTACACGTATCACTCATTTCATTAGGAAGCCCTGTACACTTACATGCATATATTCAATCAGCCAATCACATGAAGCATGAAATCATGCAGACACAGACCATGGGCTTCAGGTCTCATTGGTTATAGCACGGTTATTGGTGCCACACTGGTTACTATTTCACAAATTACAGATATCTGCAGAAACTACAAATTCTGTATTCTGTGCCAGAGTGAAGAAAGGGGGTCTGAAAATCATTCTGCAGCCCTCACAATCGAAGCCACATACTTTTTTGAAATTTTGCCATCTGGCCGACACTGCAGAACATCAAACACCAGGACAGCTAGGCAAAGAAAAGTTTCTCCCCCCAGGCAATCTTTCTCATGAAGAGTTTAATGCTCTCCCCATTGTGAAATAACACTAAAAATATGTGCAATACCACTATTTATGTCTGTGCAATAACATTTTATTTTATTTTATTGTATTTAATTTCCAAAAAAAAATTGTAACTGGAATCTGTCCACACACATACATACACACACACACACACACACACACACACACACACACACACACACACACACACACACACACACACACACACACACACACACACACACACACACACACATACACAAATGTTCATATAATTGCAAACATATTTGGCGATAAAGTGCTTTCTCATTCAAATTCTGTAGTAAAGGCTGAAAAGCATGGCCAGACTGGTTGGAGCTTATAGGAACACAATCAAAGAATATTTCTTTACAACCAACCTGAGCGGAAAAGAAAATTTTAAGAATTGAAGCTCCGATTCCGCAAACTCCACAAATTCAGCAATTGTAACATAGGATAGGAGCTCTTTGGTGTACGGATGTATACGGAGTTGATTACCCTGAGTGCATCATAATTAGTGGTTGTCTTTTAAGACATCTGATCCTTGT
Organism: Kryptopterus vitreolus; assembly: GCA_030449085.1. NCBI lineage: Eukaryota > Metazoa > Chordata > Actinopteri > Siluriformes > Siluridae > Kryptopterus > Kryptopterus vitreolus. Next base: position 7,627,219 of record JACRUU010000024.1, read on the forward strand.
TTACTCAAAAGAAGTAATCATAAAGTGTTGAATGTTTTACTTGGACTTTTATGCATGTATTCTTGTCCATTTTAAAACTTAATATGCACAAAACATTCATTCATTCATTCATGCATCTTCTACCGCTTTATCCGATCTTCCCTCGGGTCACAGGGAGCCTGTGCCTATCTCAGGCATCTCTGGGCATTAAGGCCGGATACACCCTGGATGGAATGCCAACCCATCGTAGGGCACACACACACACACACACACACACACATTCATACACTAGGGACAATTTTCCAAGGTGCCAATCAACCTACCGTGCATGATTTTGGACCGGGGGGGAAACCGGAGAACCCAGAGAAAAAAAATCTGAGGCACGGGGAGAACATGCAAACTCCACACACACATGGCCGAGACAGGAATTGAACCCAGACCCTTGGAGGTGTGAGGCGAATGTGCTAAGAACTAAGCCAACATGCCACTTATAGCTTGAATATTAACATATTAATAATCTCTTCTTATTGAATGTGTTTATATATATATAAGGTAGAAATAGGTAGATACCTATGAGACAAACCCATATGTCAATAGAAAACAAGAATGCCACAAAACAAGACTTCATCTGTAATTCTTCAGTGGTAATCTGGCTAGAATTTAATTATTTTAGTAATAGTGTTATGGATGTGACAGCTCTCTGTCTCTGAAGCACAGTATTTAAGAGCAAGTAAGAGAAGAATAAGAATGCTTGAATTAATTGAATAATGCCCTTGAGTTAATAGCAGGATTTGCTGCCCCCAGATGTAAGCTTTTATTGATGTATTCTAAGGAAGCTACTTATAATTCAAGCTTTCAGATTAGGTACCCTGAGCTCACTAATCTGTCTGGGTACTTGAAAATGCTTTCTTGTCATGGCGGATATCATCACTTTCGGACATATGTGACAGAAATGGCAAAAGAACAAACGGAAAGACAAATATGGCAAAAAATTAATCTATCAATTGGAAAGGCTCCTACATCTCCTGTCAGTTATTTTTCCATTATTTATGTCTTACTAAAACAAGCGTATGATGATGATGATGATGATGATGATGATGCTAAGACTCAGCTATGATGAGGTCCATAAATGGATGCAGGATGCACAACATCTCAAAAAGATGTCCTGTGGGAGCAGTGGAAAAGTAAATGGAAGAGCCGAGAGGCAAAACAGGAGACGTTTGGATATGCCCAGTGGATTTTCATGACCTTTGTGTATATGAATATCCAAAAACGAAAAAATAAATTTCTATGGGCTGTAAAGAACAGAACAGGAAAAGACATCAAGGAATTAAGGAAGCTCTGATGCAGGTTAAATAATGACCAAAAAATGTTATACAGTACATTTTCACTGTTTTTTTTCATAAGGAACAATAGACCAGTAAGCCAGGCTGCTCTGAGGGGACAAAAATGTGATGGGCAGAAAAATACCCAGGTTAATCAAAATTGAACAATTCTTCATTTTTTCAAATTGTCCATTCAGAAATTTCTGCTCAGGTTATTAGTTTTGTAGCTTTCGCGTCAGCATGACCTGGTTGGACCTATTGTGCAATTTTTCCATTATTTTTCCCGATAAAGAGCTAAGTGCGTATGTAAAAATGTCCATAAGAAGATGAATATTAAATTACAGGGTCAAACTGGAATGAAAATCACTAACAATGATTTCCGCCATTTTTACTTTCGCATGGAGCCATCATTCATTCAGGAGAAGAAACGACCACATTTCTATCAAAGAACCGCATTAGTTTTGTGTTGCCCCGTTAAGTATTTCTTTCTGCTCGTCACCTTATACAAGGCAGGGTATAATTGAAGACACAGTCTCTAAATAGTCTTAATATAGTAGACATCCTACTGTAGTCACCAGGATTATGTTTTACACACAGGAGCTTAAACAGACTTGAATTACAGTGCTTTATTGCCCCCTTGTGTAATTTCCCCATAATAAGTATTCATATTCGGACTTTTAAATGGCATTAGCATGGCACAAGAAGACAAAGGGCACCGAAAGGGAAAATTCGACTTCCCGAAGGTCGCAGAGATGGAAAAATTTTTCCTCTTCCAAAATCGTCCTTTCAGTACAAACACAGCTGACCCATAGTGCGAGGTGGCCGGCTATAGGAGGGTACAGCATTTAAGTCTTAAAAAAAAAACCCAAATGAAAGCAGATGCTTCATTCCTGACCTGTTTGGGCGTATATGTGGTGGGAACGCTACCGCTTTGGTATTCCCACACCTCGGAGCTTTCCTAGCAGCTCACAAGGGGAGAAAGCCTGGGAATTAGAGAGTCCTTCGAAAAGGACATTGGCATTTCCTCTACATTCCTCAATGAGACCTCAACAAGATTCAAGGCTCGACAGGATCGCACTTGACCAATACAGCAACAACCCAATTAATCCTAAGGCAGATAGACAGATGAGGGATTTATAGAATTATCCTATAAGCCTAATGCATTAAAAGCGATAAGGGAAGGTTCAATTAAAAAGTGTGAGCGATTCCTTGCTTCCGAAACGTCTAAGCGAGCAAATAGCAGATCAGATTTTTAACCTTATCGCAGAAAATATAGACATTTGTCCATCTATTGTACTTCTAATCAATGTTGAAGCCATGCGATCTTTTCAACAAGTTTAATAAGGTGCGGATTATATCCTGTTTCTAGCCCTGTAGCTAGACTCTGGTCTGAGGAACTTCAATAATCTTAAACGTTTATCCAAATAGGGATTGGAGTCAATGAAAATCAGACTGTGCTCCTGAAGCTCATGTTTTAAAAACTACTGTGGACAGTTTCTTTCCTCTATACTTTCAAAGGTTTTAATGTATTATATTTTCAGTTTAATTCATGACTTGGACCCTTAAACAATGAAAACACTCATTGTGGAGATACACAAAGCACTAAAGCACCCGAACAGGTGATTGATGGAATAATTTTCATGAGTGTGCTAGTGCCAATAAAAATGATGACCCTGAACAAATTCAATCTTTTTTTTAACTCATACCATTATTTCACCACAGCCAGTGTCATGATTTTTATAAACATAAATTTGAATGAAAACGTTAATTTCTCTAATTATTATTATTTGCATTTGGGCAATATGATTTAGAAGTAAACAGATAATTAAGGGTAGTAAAGGTGAAGGGTGTCATATTTATAAGCACATTAAATGAATAACCTTTAAACATATAATAAAATAAATATATTAGGCTGCTATAAAGAAGGCAAAAGGCTGGGACTCTTCTGACAACCCTACAATACACACTGGAAGAAACAGACAAAGAGAAGTGTCCAGAAAGGTGAAAACTGAATAATATGTACCCCATGCATTTCTATATAATTTAATATTTTCCACTTGCAATTGTTTATCTCTTCTATGAGTAAACCATGAAACAACAATCATACGACTGCATATTTTTTAAAATATGAAAACAATATCCCCATTTATCACTCAAAAATCAAGATGAACCAAGAAAAAAGCCTCCCACACTTAATGGCCTTTAAGGACCATGATACTGCTTTTGATCGCCAGTCTCCTTCACTGTTCTGGCCAAGACAAATAACATCAATCAATGTGTTTTTACTGGCTGTTGAACTGCATTCTAGATGAATGAAGTACCTGGAAATTTACTTGGTCATTATTTTGTTGCCACTTCCAGTTTGTAAGTTCATTCATGAATTTTGCAGGTGTCAAACTGTATGACAATCACAACTACTTATTAATACAATGAGAGAGAGAGAGAGAGAGAGAGAGCAAGAGAGAGAGAGTGAACATTCTGTGCTGTATAACAGGATGTTGTATGTAGCTCATATAATTAATTACACTTGCTTTACTGTACATAACATATGGAAAAGAACCCCACAGCACGATATACTGAATTGTAATAGAAACCAGATGTGGGAGTTATGGAGCCCCAACATCTATTGCATTTGCTGGTTTGTTGTTTGCTTTAACAGTTTACATGCACAAAGACAAACTGTACTTTGCTTGTTTACTGTTGCTCTGGTATCATCAAGAGCACATGTTTCTACAGTTCATATACAAACATGAATGCATCAGAAACGAATGCGCATAAGTAGAACTTATAGATAAATGTTAACCCTTGAAATCTTTACTTTCAAACTAATTCAAGGTACAACAAATAATTAGCTTTGAAGCCATCGCCCCAACATGCACAGCTCCAGTAAATTGTGCTCCAACAAAATTACACTGAAGATGGTTGTAAATCAGTATGTTTGGTGCATTTAAATGAGTAATTAGGGGTTCTTGGCTTGGGAACCTGTTATAAACGGCTTATTTATTAAAGTTTGTTAATAATTAAGAAGTCAAAGACTAAAAAACAGCCTCATATACCTGGTTCTCGAGCACCTTGTGTCTTTCATTTGTCTTGTATGTTAGTATTTTTTAGTCTACTTCAAATAACTAAGAAATATATATACATATATATAGGAATGAGGCTGATTGGCAGAAATAAGGTTTTTGGAGCTTTTTTTTTAAACTGGAAACACCTACCGATGGGCAGTACGAGGAAAAACGGTAACCAGCACAGGATGAACATTCCTACTACAACGCCAAGAGTTTTGGCAGCTTTCTTTTCTCTAGAAAACTTCAGTAATTTCACAGTGAGAGAGCTCCTCATTTGGCCTTTGCCTGCGCTGCTGCCGCCGCAGTCGTCCTGGATGTGGGAGCCTCGGTAGTGCACACGCAGTGTGAGCTCACTGGAGTCATTGCGCTCCTTCATCACTCCGGCTTCAAGGTTTTTCGTGGTCCTTTTGGCGACCACGTAAACGCGACAGTACATGGCCAAGATCACAGCTAGGGGAATGTAAAACGAGCCGAGAGACGAGAAAAGCGCATAGAACGGCTCCTCCGTTATTGGACACACGGTTTCATCCTCAGAAGGCGGCTCTTTCCATCCCAGCAACGGGCCGATGGAGATGATCAGAGCAAGTACCCAAACTCCCAGCATTGCCAGGAGCGCTCTTTTCTCGGTCACAATGCTGGGGTACTGCAGAGGGTAGCGCACTCCAATGTATCTGTCGATGGATATTACGCACAAGCTCATGATGGACGCCGTGCAGCACAGGACGTCGACGGCCGCCCAGATGTCACAGAAAATCCTCCCGAACACCCAGTAGTTCAGGATCTCCAGCGTGGCGGACACCGGGAGCACAGTGGTACCGAGCAGGAGATCCGCAATCGCCAGGTTGATGATGAAGTAGTTAGTTGGAATGCGCAGATGCCTGTTGCACACCACGGAGAGGATCACCAGGATGTTGCCCACGATTGCGAAAACTATAAACGCACCGAGCACCATGCCCACAGGCAGCGCCCGGCTGAGGCTGAAGTGCGCACCGCCAGGCCCGTGGGTCGCGCTCGAGTTGGAGCTGTTGGGGGTCGCATGGGAGCGGAGTTCGCTGTGCAGCCCCAACGACGCGTTATTCCACACGCCTGCGGCATCACCGAGATCAGAATCCATGCTGGCAAACCCGTATCTCCATGCCAAAAAGTGACGTCGCGTTTCACCTTTCAGTAAATGCGGGGTCTCATTTGTGGCGCAGAATCCAACTACCTCCGGCGAGCGACCCTCCGACGCGTTCCGCCAAGTGTTTCCATACAAAGCGCAGCGTCAAACTTCTCCATTGTCACCAAACTGCGCTCGCGTTCACAAACATGCCATCCCCAGAATGTTGTCCAAGTTGCGTGCTGTTCGCTTGTGCATTGCAGTTTGTGCTCTTTTTTTCCCTCCCAGCAGCTGATTGTGTCCTCCGCAGTGCTCTCGATCAGTTCATCCGTGCGCTCTGAATCCCAACCCCCCCCCCCTCTCTCTACTCCCCCCCCCCCCCCCACCCCCCCAACTCATTCCTGCCGGACATGTCAAGCCTCGGACTCACGACTGTAAAAGTCCCGAATCAGGTGATGTAACGCAATCGTTTCCACAAAACAGACATATGGGTTTTTCTTTGGCTGTTTATTATAACTTTATAACGTTATGACAGCCTGTTCCCAAAAAAAAAACATTACACACAACACTATATGACATGTTTTGAAACCATATACTGACATTTATCTTTCTATCTGCATGTTCAATAAAGAGGATTTATGGCAAAGAAAAAAAACATTTTTAGCAGCTAGAGTCATTGCATTTATATTTATAGCATTTATGACATTATGGCATTACATTTATGTGCAGTCGTACCTTAACCAAAGTGAATTACATTTGTTTCATTCATAACACTGAGCATATGAGGGTTTAAGGGCTTTTTTAAGTGGCCCAAAAATGGATGCGGCTGAATTAAGCTCATGACCATTAGATTCACAGTCCAGTTTTTCAACCACTAAGCCGCATTCATTTTCTGGCAGAAAATTACTTTTAAGTTTTGGCCTACAAATACTCACAATGCAGAACAATTACATAATGCAAAGTTTGTATTGCAATCACTGATTTCACGCAATCACAAAACACTTTCATTAAGCTGACATTTGGTTCATCTTTATAGAATATTCTGACAATGTTCGGTTTTGCATATTCCCAAAAACATAAAGAACACAACAAGTTCCCAGGACTGTATGACTTTTTAAACTACTAACTACACTGGAATGTTTCTGGAGCATGATGTAGCGTTGCCATATAACATATTTATACAACCATGTTATCTACAGACATGTTTAGAAGGTGCCTTTAAAAGAATTGCATTAATTTTAACTATTAAGTTGTAAATTGTTGTATACAAATATTTACATGGTAACAGGTTTGAATAGGGATGGCTGATATTCTGTAATCACAAACTATAAAGCTGGCATTTGGTTCATCTTCTGTCAATGTTATATTCACTTTCAGGCAGCACATTCCCAAAAACATGAAGAGCAAGACACTTTCTTATCACTATATACTATGTTTTGCAATTCTAGTATATTCAAATATGTGGATTTTTGATAAACCAGATGTTTTAATAACTATAGACATCCAATCTAAGAAAATGCCCTTGCAACAATTTCTTTGGGGAAAAAATGCACTTTTAAGCATGATCTTTATAATCCAGACCAGCTTTATATACAGTCGTAGCTACATGGTTTTCATCTATTTTCATCGAAGTTAAGGAGAATGTTTACTGCGCTGTAGTGTTCCTATGAGCTTCAAATAAACTAAAACGCTACCAGAATGTTTGGGGAGCGTTCCTGGGAAACGATCGCAAACTTCTGGAACGCATTGAATTATAACCAAGGTTTATGGGAACATGAGTGCAGGAATAGGTTCAGCAGCCCCCCCCCCTCAGCTTGTACTCGCATTTAGTGTTATGGAAGGTGGGCAAAATGTCACGAGCCGGTCTACTTGTGTGTCATAGTACATTTGATTGCAACCCAATACAGTGGCAGACACGCAACACACGTCTGTCAGCGCCACTATTCTTAGAGCCTTTCCACGGTTTATCTTATGGACACACGGACAATACCACAGACGCTGGGTTGCTATGGGTGGAAGATAGGGTTTATACAAGGACTTGACATGTCATGCAAAAAATACAATACAAATAAATCCGATATAAGGAAATGTATAATTATTAAAAAAAATAGATTTATTGTTTTCATGATGGATTGATTATACTAGACATACCTGGACATGCATGTTTCAATTGCAGATTTGTCCTTATTCTACGCAAGCCTTATATTGCACATTATATGAACTGTAAAGAATGCCGGATCATGGTTTCAGAAGTATGTCCAGGGTCCGGGTTAAGAGAAGAGCGTCTGTCAAGTAATGAGTAATCGAATTGTAAACACGGTAAGAGCACCAGGTGAAAAGCCAAAACAACTTCATAGATATTATTCCAAGCAACTGTGAACTCTGAAAAACGCCGACCCGCTTCATTTAGACACAGTCCGTTTGAATTTGTAGCTAATAGCTAGCTACCTATAATTGTAACGCTAATATATGTTGAGCGTACAGTTTGCAATTTGAACTTTGACTCTGCTCCATTGTGCTAAATTTAGACCAGACCATTCTATTTATTAATAGATTTTTAACTAAGTCACTACAACTATAACTCATGCTGCTGAGAGCAACGTGAGCCGTCAGGGCATGTGATCAGAGAGGGGAAAGTTACGGTATAGCTGCACGGAAGGCTGACGGCTTGAGAGCCAGGATTTGGTGGCATGACAGATGGTTGATGATCTCAGGACGAGTGTGATTTAGTGGCGTTTTCAATTGCAAAGGTAAATCCGTTTCCCATCCGCACTGCACGCGAGCATACACATGCCCACGGCTGAACCATCTGCACTTATATGTCCGAACATATACTTGAACACCTACGCGCACAGGTTTGAGGCTCCCCTTGAAATCAGTCCAGTGTAATATCTTGCCAATGCTTTAAGTAAATTGAAGTGCTTACATTTTATAGCCGCGGCTGATGAATAGCGGTGATGTGATGTGAGATATGGAGGCGGAAAAAGGTGCTAAGCTGTGAGCTGGAGCGTGCTAAGCCATGCAGTCTGCTTGCAGCACTGCACCCTGCATTTTTCACCGAGCAGGACAGATAAACGACAAATGCCCAGAGCGCTATAACATTTATACTCTCCTGGAAGGATTACATATTACTCCTGCATCGAGAGCAGTCGATTTCAGAGAAGCCAAATATTGTTTACAACAAGGTTTCTGGGGGAAAAAAATTCTTGTTATTCATGGAGTTTCCAGACAGAACATATCGAATGCAAACACTGCTTAGAAGATATTATTGTATGACATTTTTGTTTCTATCCTAAAAAAAAAACCCCGAAAAGAAATCATGCTTCTATGTGATTATGTAAGTAATATGGAATAACATTTCAAATTTTAGGTCATTTCAGAACAAAAACAACACGTGAGAAAAATGAACACATAGCACAAATCAAACGGGGAAGATAAACAAATCACGTGTACACTGGCACTTGAAAAGCGTAAAAGTAATAAAATGAAGATGAAAAAGTGGAAAGAAAAACATGAGCGGAAAATAAAATGGCACTAAGTAAAAATGTACAATGTGAAAATAAACAAAAAACTATAAATAACTGAATAAATAATAATGCACTGCCAGCAAGGACTTCTCGTCTGGGCCTGTTAAGGTTTTAATATATCTTTTGTGCAAACACGAATATGTATTAAATTCATGAATTTGATAATTATTTAGTCCATTCTTAGATTTCAGCTGCCATGTTAGTAATGAAGTAATCAGACTGCAGCATTTTTACTCCAAGCACCCGTAGACACATCTGCATTTTCACGTCTTTGATTGGACGGTCAGTGAATGCACTTGTTGAAGCTATCAAAGTGCAAGCACATTTTGTCGTTGTCTTGCCTTGACTGAGAAGAAAAAAATTATTTTGTCGCAGACATTTACAAGATGGACATTTACAAGATAGACATTTAAAGAAAAGCCCGACAGTGTTAGGAAAAGTTCAGACTAAACTGCCCGAAACAGATGTTAAGCTTTTTTCTGGACCTACAGTATTTATTATTTTGCAGTGTGTTGCTTGTAGAATTTGCACAAAAACACACATTTTGCCAGAAATTTTAATTTACAGGAAAACCGTGATGCACAGGAAAAATTCACAAAAATCCACAGAAAGTACGCTAGAAAAAAGGAGACTTATTGTTAATTGGCTTTCTTGCTTTAGTAAATCCATTCATTCTCTCTGTCTGTGATGGCGCGCTCTGTTATAATGTGTATCTGTATGGTTTCTATAGTCATGGCGTGATAAACATGATAAGCGGATTGGCGGAGAGATGGTAGGATAACACTAAAGGAGTGTATTGCATTACCAGAAACTGTAATAATGGTGTGCAAAATAAAACGTATTGTTAAATGGAGGCAATTGCAGCTTGCGTGTAAAAACATGTACATGTATTGGCAAGCAGGGATATGATAATAATAACATAGAAAAGTATTTTTATTTGTCTAGCTCTTTTATATATGTATATATATATATATATATATATATATATATATATATATATATAGCTTTTAACAATAGACATTGTTAAATAGACATTTATGAAAAGGATTGTTCTTTATAAATGCAAGTTTGTTCATTAGGAGCAAGATGGTTGCGACTGTGGCAAGGAAAACCCCCTGAGGTGGGTTAAGAAAGAAACCTTGAGTGGAACCAGACTCAAGAGAGAAACCATCCAATATCTGTTTATTACAGCTAAATGATGTTTAGTTGATCAAATGTGAACTAGCCCTGGATCAGTGGGGTACAGTGATTCCCAATCCATGCTTGGGGCTCCAGAGTGCTCTGTAATTTCTCGGATCCCCAGAGGAACGTCCCTGCAGAGTGCCGTGTTGGGAGATTGGGAAGATCTGAAGAGAGGGGCAGAAACACTAGACACTGGTACCTAAGGGGCATGTCACCTTGGTCAAGAGAGAGAGAGACAGAGAGGAACAAGGGGGAGAGAAAGATTATGGAGTATCTGTATTGTTGCTACTGATCTGTAGGCTGGGGATTCAAGAACCCTGTATTGTGTATATGTAACAAATAAAGGCTATTCTATTCTATCTATTGTATTCTACTAGCTATGGCAGGGTAATTAAAATGGAGAGCCAGAAGGACACAGAAATGAGGGATCTCTGGGATACGAGCCTGTCCACCAAACCTGAAGGAACGTTCGATAGTGGTGAGATGACAACATACAAATATCCCAGTTCACCAAATACCCTATATCATGATCCCTCCAGATTACGTTTAAAAAAATTCAAAACATGTCCATTTAACCTTTACATGAGCAGGGTAAAAATGCTGTTTATATCTAGTGGAAATTCAGGCCGAGAGACGGATTGAGGAGAACCACGGTGCAGCAAGCTTCAGGTTCGCTCAAGGGCAATTGCTTGAGGGAAATTTTTCAAAGGACACAAATTAAGCAGCTTCATCTTGTGCGGCGTTGCAGCTGGTACTTTTATTAGATTCTCAAACCATTAATATAAATAAACAAGCAAACAAACAAATATATTGCATTTCTGTTAAGGTTTATTTAGCTGATTTTCTGTATTTGCAAATTGTTTTTTTTTGCACATGCTTTATTGGTTATTGGTTGTTATTGGTTTGGCTGATTTATATATACAATGTGAAATATTACATATCCAAACAAAAAGCACAATATTACACAATATGCAATACTGCTTATACACTATGTAATATTATTCATTACTACTTAAAATGTACAAATATGTTAATTATGTACACATACTAAAGTAAATGTGTGTTTCATGTAAATACTGTGTAAACCTTTGTGTTTCTAGTAGAACGTGCCTGAGAATAGAGTACTAAAATTTTATAAATAATTAAAATCTACTTTTCATATATTACTACTTTAATACTTAAGTTGATTTCAAGCTTAAATTTGGTACTTTTACACAAGTAGACATACAACTTGAGTACATTTACTTGAGTAAAGGATTTGTCCACCACTTGGGCTGTTGTGCACAATAAGAAGTTGTAAACAATAAAAAGAGTAACCGTGCGCTCCCAAAGAGAAAAATCTTTAACATGTAATGTTTAAACCCTGATAAGAGTTGTCCATAGCCATGAAGGTCAGGGTGCGTGGGATGGCATTCTTTCTATTTCCATCAGCGTGACACTAGCCAGTCATGGGCATCTGTGGTCAGATATATGTAGAAGAAGGCAGATTGCACATTTTTGATGTGGTTTTTGTGTGTCTTGTGACGCAGCACGAGCAGCAGCAGTCTGAACAGTTGGTGTGTCACAGAGGAAGCAAGTTGTAGCCTCCACTCTCCGCAGTTGGTTGTTGTTTGATAAGAAAGGGCTGGCTGGTGGGTGGGAATTGGCAAGATCATATTGGGTAGATGCTCAAATGTTGGCCAAAAAAACGAACAAATCTGGACAGTGTCTGAAAATACACTTTTTTTTGCCTCCCATTTGTAAAATGTTTTAGACACTAATGTTTAAGAAATTGAAACGAGTCATGTCTTCAACCGAAACGAGAGGATTCAACCGTTCTCAAGTGATGGTGCGTTGGTAGATTCGGTTCACTGTATATGGATTAGAGTGACCTTGAGTGGCCTGCTATAGAGATCCCTAACTGCAGTTATAATAACCTCTATTCTTCAGGGAAGATGTTCGACTAGATTTTGGGGTGTCTTTGCGGATGTTTGTGGTCGTACAGCAACAGGGGCATTAGTAATCTTAGGTATGTTGGATTGAGGAAGCCTGGTATGTATTCTGCGTCCCAAATCATCCCACAATAGGGTTGAAGCTCTATAACAAGTGTCTTAGTGTTCTTCCACACTAACCCATATATACAATATCTACTAAATCATTATTTTATAGAGTGAGACAAAACATTCACATACCTCTGTGAATGTTCAAAAAAAAGCATAAAAAAAGCCTTATGGTCAATTCGAAACAAACTAAGACAAAAGTCTCAGAACCCCTAATTTATCATGTTCAATATTAACATGTTATATATATGTTTCAAAAGACTTGTTTTGGAGACATATTACATTTGATATCTCAGTTCTGACTGATATGTGGATTTAAAAAAAAGAAAGAAAGCAGCATTTGTATACCCTTCTGTAACCGTAGACCCGCGGAAGAATCTATATTGTTTTTATAACCTGTTTTATTTATCAAAAGAAGCATTTCTCACAGCAGGGTCTGGGAACCCCTCAGGATATGAGAAATTTTGCCCAGGGGTTTATTCTTTTTCTATTTAGTTATAGAGATGAAACTCAGAACCCACAATAATAATAATATATTGTAATATATACAATAATTATATATCAAATAAATAATATAATCATTATTTAGATATTACTGGGTTAATCTATGATATATGAAAGATGACAATATTGTGAATAGAAGTGCATTCATATTTTAATTGTGTATGCAACATTTTAGATAAAATCTTTTAAACTCTTGCATTTTCAATAAACTCCAATTTTTTGTATGGTTGGAGACAGATGCAGTTTTTATATTAATTATATATCCTTTTTTTAAATATGTTCTCAAAAAATGCTTATTTAATAAATATATCACAGAAAAAAAATACACAAATAAAATTTCATATTTATTTAGTTCAGCATCGGCATTCTTATCCTATTCTTAATAACCCAAAGAAAGTCAGCAAATAAGTATAAATAATGCAATTGTGGACCTTGTGTTCTCTTTGCTGGAAAGTTCAGAAATAAAAATTGCTCTAATAAACAAAATCCCTGATGTACAGGTACTTCTGTGTTTCAGACTTATTATTTTTCACCTCTGAAGAACCATTTCAGTAAAATCTTATTTGTAACCATGAAATAAGCAAACATTTCATCATGTATGAAATGTTCTGAATATGAATTTTGTATATTTGAATTAAAAACATAGCACAATAAATTAAAAAAAAGCCTTTTAACATGTATTTAAATAATGTACTATTCATAAATAAATATATTTAATAATTAAAATACAATTATTTCATTTTCTTATCAATGTTTTGCCTTTCTTTTGCTTTTTCTTGAAGTTTGATCAGCCAAAGGTACAGTTGGGGAAGAAATGAAAATGTGTGTGTGTGTGTGTGTATTTTAAATGAACTACTTATTTTTTTAAAGATATGATCTACTTAAATAGATATTATCTATTGTTCTACTTATTTGAGCATACTTACATTTTATTTAATTTTATTATCATTTCTTAGGATTTTTTTCGATTTAAGAGAACATAAAGAGCTAAAGAACCCATATAGCTTGCAGTGGGTTAAATGCCGTTAAATGCCGATAACTACAGTATGTTCTGCACATATATATATCATTGCATGTTAAACATATTTATGCATATATATATATATATATGCATATGTATATACATATATATATATGCATATATATATATATATATATATGCATATATATATATATATATATATATATATATATATATATGCGATATAAAAAAAATCATGCCTAACCCGCTTGTTTGTTTAACATGATAAATCAGTGCTAAAAATATTCATGGGATTGTTATGGAATTCTGAACTATTAAAAGCTTTCTGGGATGGCTCCGCATTGGAATCTAGATAAAAGTAATCGTAATTCATCTGACTGGACATTTGCCAGGGGCACAGGACATTTGGCTGCAGTGTGCTGCAGAGAGACAGCGTGGCACAGAGAGCTGAACACTGGGTGGTGGGAGCCCAGTGCTGATACACTGCGCCGATAAGCGATATTCTCAACTTCTTGTCGCTGTTTGTCATAAACATTCTGCGTTATATGATAAATGCTTCATGTTATAGTCTCCAAAATGGTTCCTTAGCCCTGTTGGAGCAGCTATAAATGTCAGTAAGGTATAATCCCCAAAGAGCCATTTATTTGCATTAAGGTTGTGTCTATGTATAATACTGTGCACTATATAAAGTTCTACCATATTAAACAACCCCCAAAATATGTTTGTGAAAGAAATATTCCCATGTTTTTTTGTTTGTTTTTTAAAATATGTATTTTAGACATTTTTTGTAATATATTCAGGTAATAAATAAATTACCACCGTTTGTTGACAAAGATAAATTGACGCTAATAAATACCAAGAGTTTCCGTGTACGGAAAAGTGCTACTCTGCCCAGACTGTGTCCGAAAGCCCATCAGTTCTGTTTAACACCTCACAAGTTCAGTGGAAAACAAAGCCATGCCAAGCAGTAGATTATGTGGACGTCAGCCAACATGATTGTTCCTGAAGATTTATGAAAACATCTTTCTTTATAATTTTTTTTTCTTTATTCTTTTATGTGGCCTATAATATACCATTCATCAGGACCAGATCAGGCAGCTTCAGGTTTGTGTTCTAAGCCAAATGACTCAAGTGACTTTACAAAAAGCAAAATCCACACACGGATATTGTACTTAAATCAGTGGAATAACGATCCTTTACATATTAATGGAAATGTTTGTGACAAATTCAGGATGATCGAAAGGATTTAACTGATGAACATTGAATGTGTTTGTGGAACACTGCCCACTGTGGTGTTTGTGCAGTGGTGCAGGGTTACTGAATTTTTCACTGTGTACTTTTGGAAAGATTGGAATCAGGAGCGTACTTACAACTCCCCAAAAAAGTTACTCTATACTCCCTTGGTCTATCTGAAGTATGTGTATGTGTTGTGGCTGGGGACTACATCTGCACCCCCCAAACCACACACACACACACACACACACACACACACACACACACACACACAAACACACACACTTAGTCACACGTATACCATATTTGTGATCATTCATTCGACAGGCTCTGTCATAAAATAGGCTGACTGGGGTCAAATAATTCTGCTTGTGATTGTTAAAAAGCACTGTAGCTTTCTCAACTTTTCCCAACACTAGATTAGTAAAAAAAAAAAAAAAACAGAGAAAGAGAGCAAAGAGGAGAGAGAGAGGGGGAGAGAGAGTTAGAAGCTATTAGAGCATTCCGGACCAAACTTTTGTGTATGGCACCGATGGCCAGTGTGGGAGTCGAGCACTGAAACAGAATGTAGAACAATTCAATTCAGTTTTATTTGTTATACAATGGTCTCAAAGCAGCTTTACAGAGATCAAGTGGTTATAAATGTTTATTAAAGAGGCGTTACGTTTACTGTCTATAAGTTCCTTGCTTATAATTGTGACTAATCCAGTGGCAAATGTGGAAAGGGAACCAGGATTCTGTCCTCATCACAGAATGTCCGTTTATTACAAGTCGATCATCAGGTGATTATATGCAAAACTGCTATGAAACAGTTATGAAAACTTGCAAAACTTGCAAGAAATCTCTAAGTTTACAGATCTACATGACACCGTAAAACTTTGGACATTGTAAGAAAAGTAATGTTACTGTTCTAACACACACTTTTTGTTATATGTTTTCACGCATGACTCATGCATCATTATTTACTTATTAATTATTAATTATTGCATTTAAGTAACATGTTTTAGTAATGCTTTATAATCACTCTGATAATGACAGGCTTCTTTGAGTCATCCCATTATGGAGGGTTTTTTTCCCTTACTATTATTGCATCTAGTTTCTCATTTAATTCCAAAATGTATATCCAGCATTTATATTGACAACATCCATTGCATGTAATGCCTATCCAATGCATACAAAATAGTAAGTAAAGTATTATATATAGATATATATATATATATATATATATATATATATATATATATATATATATATATATATATATATATATCTATATATATATATATATATATATTTCATATATATCAACGCATGCAATATATCCTGAATTAAATGTATTCTTACACCCCAAGTATATTTCAACAATTTTTTGAACTTTGACAATTCATAATTAAATAATCCTGAGCGCTTACAGACATTCCAACAGCCAGTTATTAACTATAAACCGAGTGATTATGCTCATGTCCATTAAATTCGAGAGCAAATTTGTCCCCACAACATCACACTGAATGTGAGAGGGAATCGCGCTGAGCTCTCGAGACACTTTTTTTTATTCAGGCTCAGTGTTTTTGTCTACCGAGTTCCTCAAACATTCTCTTTGTAATTCAAATATGTTCACCTCATTTTCTTAGAAATATATATATTTTTAATGAGTTGACAAAATTCAGCCACAGTGACAGCTGACAGGTTTTCCCAAGATTCGGAGTCCATTCTCTAGTTGGAAGCGATCATTATAATTTTACATTTTTTGATCGGCCCTGTGGGAAGACCCTCGATGCCGCACCAGAGTTTCCTTTGCTCATAAACGTAGATACGTCCTTCTTTTGACATTCAGTTTATAATCCAGTTATGGAACCATGAATGCATTTGGGGACTGGTCCGTAGGGCAGGATTTCCTACATGATAACGGCCCCAAACACACCTCCATGTCGACCACTGCCTTGCTAAAGAAGATGAGGGTAAAGGTGATAACCTGGCTAAAGCGTGTCTCCAAAGCCAAACCCTAACGAGCAGCTTATTGAGGTACTGTAGGGTCCCTGATGTCGTCATGGAGGAGTGGAAGGGGACTCCAGGAGCAACCTGTGAAGCTTCTGGTGAAGTCCATGCTGATGAAAATTAAGTCAGTGCTGGAAAATGTAATATATATTGTCAGCTGGTACAAGAAATTTTGCTGTACAAGAAAACATATTATTCGTTTTAGAGCATTTTATAATTTATGATTAGATTTTTTCTAGATTCATTGTGGGAGAAGCATTTTGTCCATGGGTAAAGAATGAAATAAAACGATGGTTTGTTTGCTATCCCATGGTTCCTGTCACTTACAGGTAGTTTGCAGAATTCACAAATACACCCCGTATCCATCTGGCACCGATTAACAAATATCAGCAGCTGAATGAGTTCTTTCAAGATATTTGCGCATCTAGAAGTATGCTTAGTTTTATAATTGCAGAGTTTTAAGATAAAATTGCTAGTTTAATGAATAGCAAAGATGACAGTGTGTAAGATTTACAGTCTGCTAACCAGGACTCGACTACATGGAGGATGTGAAACATGCCAAGTGAGAAAAGCCACAAAATAGAACCAAAAAAAACATACAATTAAACAGCATTTGGATGGTTATTGTTCTTTGTCATGCCTCACTTTACTAGTATAGGTTTTAATGGTGATACATCAAACCCATAACATAACCAGTAGTCGCAGATGTCACCCCGGGAAAAAAAAATCATATGATGTTCTTATTATACCTCCTGCTTCCTATATTACATTGAAAGCAGCGTTCATGGTAAGATTAACATTCTTTTAAAGTTAATCTTTGTGACATTTTATTCTCATCGGTAGAAGAAGCACAAATGCCAGTGTTCATGTAAAAAAAAATAAAAGAAATGTGTAGAAGGTCACACATTTTTTTTCGAGTATGAAAGTGGGAGTACAAGGGGAAATAAATGAAGAAAACAAGAAAGAAATTGAAGCGATTGTGCCAATAATCTTTCAGCACTTTTTTTTTGGATTGCTGATTATACAATAGTGAATCTTACCAAAGGACCAAAACAGTGAAAATGCAAACCTTTAGGTTGATTGGTTCACTTCAAGCAGGCTAGTTCGATAAAATATTTACAGCTCTCTGTCACAGTAGGTCTTGTGTTCTTTTCTTTGAAAGTTTTATATTTGAACATATAGCAGATGGACCTTTGCAAAAAAAAAAAAGAAAAAAAAACTGAAGCTTTGTCTCATCTGTCAAAAGGACATTCTCCCAGAAGCATTGTGGATTGTCAGTATGCATTTTAACACATTCCAGTCGGGCTTATTTATGTTTATCTTTCAGCAGTGGCGTCCCCCCGGGTCTTCTTCTTCTGGGGCTCGTTGTTGTTCAAAAAGCCAGACACTGATGTACCTTGACCTTGGAGTTCAGCTTGTATCAGCAGATGTTTTCCTTGGTTTATTGTCTATAATTTTCACCAGCCTCCTGTTCAATTTAGAAATGCTTTGCGTTTTATGTGGTCGTTTCCAGGGCGGTTGGCTACAGACCCATGGAATTTAAATCTCTTAATAATATTTGCCACTATTGTGACAGGAACATCAAGCTGCTTTTGGAAATGATCATCACTTTTCATATGCTTGTCTATAACTTGTTTTTGACTTCCAATTTTGATAATCTCCTTTGCTTTTTGGTTTGGTGGTTCATGTTGAGCAGAATGTACCCAATAATGCAAGACCCCAAAGTGACAAATGATTTTTCCGCATTTAAATGAGCCAAATGACTGATAAAGCCATAATAAGCCAAGTCAGAACAGGCATCTCTCTCTCTCTCTCCTTCTTCTTCCACTTTTAGCTGAACCCTTTAGGGGAGGTGGGAGATTAAGGCATTGGGCTCTGGATTGGAAGATCGCAGGTGCGAGTCCCACCACCATCAAGCTGGGCTCTTGAGCAAGGCCCTTAACCCTGTATTTCTCAGTTGTAAGTCACTCTGGATAAGGCTGTCTGCCAAATGCCATAAATGTAAATGGGCCGCCACAACGGATCGTTCTTCTCCATACTACACTGTCCTCTACTAGTACCTCTTTCACCCCAACTACCTGGGGTGAAACCTCCTCTTTTCCTCCATCCTCAGCATTCTTCTCCCGATGTACCCCATGTTCCTCCTCTGCACATGTTCAAACCATCTCAATCTAATCTCCCTCGCCTCATCTCCAAATGTCCTACATGCTCTGTCCCTATAATGAACCCGTTTCTAATCGTATCCATCCTTGTCCCTCCCAATGTTCAACCTCCAGCTCCGCCGCCTGTCTTTCAGACAATAACACTGTCTCACAGTCCTATAAACTTTCCATTTCACTCATGCAAATGCCCTTCTATCACAAATCACCCCGGCCACACTTCTCCACCGGCTCCACCCTGACTGCACTCTTTTCTTCACTTCTCTTCATTCTCATCACTTTTGCACTTAAAAGTAGATCCCCGGTACTCATCCACATTCACCACAACTGTAAACCTCCACTGTTTTCCCTCTCATCCTTTATCGCTTTACCAGCACATCCTTCCCAGCTCGGTCCCTCTACCTGGCCAACTTCTCTCCTTCCTTAGTGTCTAACTTCCACCTAATGTTCAGCTCTTGATAGGCCTGCTGCTTTGCTTTAGCCACATCCCTCTTAACCTGCTTCCTCATCTCCTTATACTCCTGCCTACTTTTCTCATCTCTCTGCAGATCCCAATTCTGTTTCGCCGACCTCTTTCTCCTTAACGCATTCCTGCATTTCCTCATTCCAACACCAGGTCTCTTAATCTTTCTTTCTCTTTCCAGATGACACACCACGTACCTTCCAAGCAGTCTTCATCATCACTTTTGCAGTCATTGCCCAATTGTCCAATACCTCTTCACCACCACCAAATAAACTGCTTGACGACAATAAATCCACTTTATGACTTTTGAAATGATGTCGCTTTCAGGCGAACCTGGTATTGTATTTTTCTTTTGAAATATAGAGGGGGGAAAAATCGAAAGAGTGTCAAGAAAAATGTGAGTGAAGCACATACTTCTGTGAAATTATAAATGATGTGTTTGGAGACTTAAACAGAGTGGATGGTGAGGGAAAGAATGCTTATCAGTGCCTGCAATGTAGACTATATAAATAAAGGTTTTGGAATATATGAATTGACCAGCTAAATGTGGTTCTTCCTCTACCACACGATAGAAGACACACAATTGTGTAAATAATACAGTGTCTGCATCTACAGTTTCTGTTTGTAAACATCTAGACTTTTATCGAGATGCCAATGTGTTTATACAGAACAATTGTATCCCAGAGCAGTTCAGTAGGATTTAGGTGTGGTGACTGGACATGCCATTTCACGATAGATAACAATCCACCCCTCTGTTTGCTCTCTAAATCACCTTTGACAGAGCTTGGATGTGTGCTCCTGGCTACAGGTCATTGCTTTATTGTATGGTGAAGTTGGTTCCAATTAGCCGCAGTCCAGATGGAATTGCATGGTGTTGAATTATGGACCAGTAGCCATGTTGGTTCAATAGCTCTCCAAATAGAAATCATTAAGCTCCCACATCCATGTTTCTCTGTGAGGTGATTCAGTCTCCTAACATATTCTCTCCTGTTCTCCATCTTATATAAGCTCTTATGAGTCTAAGACCGAGCTTCTATTAGACCGAAAAAGGTTAAAATTTGCACATAACTGTACACACGTATTTCGTCCAGTCATTCACTGTCCAATCCGTGTGTCTTTTTGCTATTTGCCTTGTTTACTGCATAGAAAAACATACATAAAACATAAAAAATACCTGGTATTTCCAAATGCTGCATATAGAGACACACTGTAAACGTTAGCTCCGCAGTCATTCATGCAAATATGTACGAAACTCAAAAACGAAAACAACTTGGCATATTTGATTTTCTTGTGCCTTGTGAGGACGAAAGAGAGAAAATCATTGGGCAGTTATCCCCCACACTCGGTGTGTTTCCCTGAACAGAACAAAAAAAAAGGTTCTGCTGACCTTTTAAAATTAGCTTATTTATTCAACCGTGCTGTGAAACCTTGAACTACCTTGAGCTCATTTTGTGAACTTTACCCACATTTCAGTATGCAGAGCTTGTTAATAAACACTTGATAATCTCTGGCAACTCGTCGATGCTTTTTTTTTCCCCGTGGAAAAAGCCAATAATCTCCATCTCAGTCCAAAACAGCCTCATTTGCGAGATTCTTGTGATTACATTTAACGTGTGACGTGTATCATGTTATTCCCAGAGAGAACTATGAGTGCGTGTGCACTCACACACACACCCACACACAAACATACAACGCACACACACTCACACACACGGATTAAATTGCACCTAAAGCATGAAATTAAATAAAGAAATGACACCCTAGCGAGCACCGTGTAGTCATTTTACATCCATGAGCTGATTTCTGAAAACATCCATGTTTTGTTCTGGCACAAAAGTTTATCAGGACAATAAGTAAATAAGTAAATAAGTAAATAAATAAATAAATAAATAAATAAATAAATTATGAACATCTCTTTGAATAAAATCATCCACCATCTTGTCAACTAGTGACTCACTATTCACTGGTACTTCATTTGCTACAAAAAGGGAGCATGTGACACATTGACAGCTTTCTTTTTAATGCACAATAATCCTTCATTGTAAATTAACAGTGTGACATATTTTTTGTTTGTTTGCCTGGTGCTTGAAATGTGTGAACATTTTCGCACTTATGTAAGGCAGAATTGGAGAATGAATGGGCTGAATTCGTTCTAAGCAACCGGTCCGGCATCTTTTGTATTTGTTTTAGGTAAAGAAAAAAAAAAGTCCACATTCTGTCAAGAAATAACAATCTCGTCATTTTGATTCATATTCAGACCAAATCAAAAAATAGCATGGTGCCTTCCATGATTAATGTATTTGGGTTAAACTTGGATTGAGGGGGTGGGGAAGCTCGGCTTTGTTTTCATGGATGCTAGCAATATTTGGGAACAGAGCTCTTTAATTTAAGCCCCACATGCAAACACGATGGAAATGTGATTATGCGAATCCATACAACGGCTCTAATGTTACCTGCTACAATAAGACGGCTAGTTTCATCGTGGGTCAGTTATGCAAATTTTCCCCTTCGTTTCCCGAATAAACCCATTGAAATACGAGTATTAAGACTTTTTTCTCGACAAAACATAAAAGAGTGTATTACGTTATCGTAGCTTCTCGTCTCCATTATGCCACGCCGCGCCATTTAAATATCCATTACATGAGTGAGTCACAGCACGTACTGATGAAGTGGCTGGGCCACTGCTAGGCCAGACAGTTGGATGTTGATGTACTGAGTATGTCGGAGATCTCGAGCTGCTTATAATCCTGACTGACAAAAACTAATACTGGTAAGTTTGCTGTGAGTCATAGTCAGCTGTGAGTCAGCTTTTTTAAGTGTTAAATGTCTCACAGTTTCTCACACACATCACACACTGCTTTTTCCCCTTGACTCTTCTACAAATCTACCGTATGTTTTATAATGAAGTGCAAAGAAAAAAAATTAAAACACAAGAATGAAGAGACAAAGGACGAAAAAAGGTAACAATGAGGAGCATGGAGAAGACACGCAGAGGGAGGGTGTAGCTCAGCACTGGGCCACTGAACAAAAGGTCAGGGGGTTCGAGCTCCGGTATCACCAAGCTGCCGCTTTTGGGTCCTTGAGCAATTCCATTAATGCTCTGTGCTCCAGTATCATGGATGACCCTGTGCTCTGACCATAGCCTCCAAAACAAGCTGGCATATGAGAAGAAAGAATTTCACTGTGCTGTAATGTATATGTGACAAATAAATGCTATTCAATTCTAATCAACATGAAGGGGTAAACAATAGACACGAGGTGCAGTAATTTGTAATTTCTATTTTGTAAAGACTACACAATTACAATAATGCTAGTCAATATAATTCATTAGTTTCCACCTCTGATTTAAATAAATCTCGATCAGTGAATGACCCATTAATATCATTCTATTAGTAGATTATAAATAACAGCCATAATAAATGGTAGTGCATTGGACACTTATAGGCAAATACTTGTTTACTGTTCAAGTGACTTCCACTTTTACTGGAGTAATATTTTGCCAAATGTATCTCTACTTTTACTCAATTGCATGGTTTAAATGGAACTTCATCAATCACTATGTAATATAAGCAGAGATGGATGCAAGTGCAGATAAGCACATAATAAACGAAAACATGAAATTCAAACACAATTTACAGAACAGAAAACAAACAGAAACATAAATGACATGAGAGAGAACAAAGACGTGCAAAGACAACCACGAAACAATGGGTCTGGTGCACAAAGAATAGAAGTGCTAATTAACCCATTAGTATCCCATTAATAAATGGGATACAGGTACAAATTGTCACGTGCCCTGAAGCAAACAAGTGTAATTGCCGATCAGAAACATAGTCCTGTGGCATAATCCAGTGCTACCAATAATCCAATGCCTCCCAAAAATTGGTTTCTTTTTTCAATCCAATTTATCTCAAGGTTTCCTCATTTACATCATTGAAGGGAATTTTTCTTCACCCTCTTTCTAGGGCTCAAATCTACATCCGGATTACTGGAAAGCTGCTCTTTGAAAGTATCTACATTTAAATAAGCTTCACAAATAAATTAGTAAAGAATGAAATTGTCATTGTCATGCTTGTTGTGAAATCTATTTAAATGGACCTATATTTAGAGCCACGTACATGGGTTGATATTACTCTGAGCACAGTGTTTGTGCTTAATTCTCATGAAGAGATTCTTGTCCATTTGTCCTGATGAACAGCTCTAGAACACAACACAGGACATACATCAGGATAATAAACAGCCGTGCAGTCAAACCCACATGTCGCCTTAAACATGCAGAGTTCGGTGTCAGGCATACATCTTACCCAAACACACATCTTAGCCAAACTTGTCTTATCATTCTCGCTAGAAATGGCCTTAAATCTTTTGATGCTCTGCAACTTTGACTGAATCTTTTCTGAGCAATATTTAAAAATAGAGAAAGTAAATATGAAGGAATTGGATGTTCACATATATAAATACAGAAATGGACAAATAAATGAATGCGTGAGTGAAGGAAGAAATGTTTTTTAGTGTAAGATAAACTGTCTTTAGTTTTGATTTCAGTTCACATTAAAATGACTTGTGTATGCTGAACACCTTACAGCCATCATAAAATCATTAGGTAAACCATGCTGCTGCACAGGCCCTGAGGCAGACTGGACTCTTAAGAATGCTTTAAGGCAACGATGTACACTGGATACTGGAGACCGGTGAGCATCCCTGGTTCGAATTGAGATTAATCATACAGTAAGACAATGAGATCCAAATTATGTAAACCACAAGGAGTGGAGATGAACATTCATCCTGTGTACATACATATACATAGCTATACATATACATACATCTATACATAAAACATCAATGCTTCTGTCCATTTAGCCACAAGAGTATCAATAAATTCAGGCACAGACATAGCCTTAAGAAGCCTGTGGTGCGGTTCCAATTCATTCCACACGTGTTCAATAGGGTTGAGGTTGGAGCTTTATAGCAGGCCACTCGAGATCATTCACTCCAATCTACGTAAACAATATGTAAATGGAGCTGCCATTGTGCAGAGGGTCACATTCAAGATGGAACAGGTTTGGGTCTCCTCAAGTCATAGGAAAATGTAATGCGTCCACATCCACAGACATCCTATACAGTTAGCAGTAACAATTTGACAAAGAACCTCCTCTGGCTTTATAAAGAATAAATCAATGAAGATGCTTTCAATTACCATTTAATCACAATACACAAAAGCCAATTTAAAGACAATGGACTTATATTTTTTAAAATCTGAATAAGAACGGATTTATTTGCAAACCATTTACAGGCCTTTATAGAACAAATCTGTTATTGGTCAAAGTCCGGCAAATACAGGAACGCATCCTATTAAATGATATACAATATATTAAATATGTTGTTAAATTTGATTGTGTTTTCTGTATTTAGCAGAGCACCAGGTTTCATTTTTAGGTGTGGCACTCATATACTGTATCGCTATCAATATACATTCAAATGTAACTCTAGAAGTTATTTTATTGCCATAAAAGTAAGTCAAAATTAAAGTTAGTTTAGCCTAAAATCTGCCCTTTAACCTTTAATCACATTCATTTTATACTCCAGGCTGTCTTTGAACCTTTAAGGATTTGTTTTTTTTGTTTGTTTTTTTTTTTTAGAAAAATGCAAATGACCCCTGAGCAAATTTAAAATAATTACATTCTGGACCTCATTCAAAGCAGTTTGCTGCCAAAGATCTTCATGGCAGCATCAAATGTTTTTGGCATCGGCAGCAATGTCTGAGACACAGGAGACAGGTGACAGGTGGGCGTCCCTGGTTCCAGTTTTTATTTATGATACAGATATGAGATACAACCACAAATATTGGAAATCAACACAGCAGCCATCCAATATACAGGCTGACTGTAATGCACAAGGCAGTACGCATGCTTAAGAGTAGCAGCAAGATATCCAAAAATTTATCTAGAAACATGTATGATTGAACTTAAGATGTAAATGAAGTAATTAATTCTAAATTATTTATTTCCAGCAGATTTACTATTTACTCTTATAATGAGTAATCACTTTGAACACTTTTTTTCCCCTCAGGAAATATTTATGTATTTATTTATTAGATTTTTTGAAGCTCTAAAATCCAAATAAAGAGTGTCTTTCTTCCTTAAATGGGTTTAAATAGACAAAAACAAGAGTTATGATCATTATTCTCAGGGTTATCACAGAAAAGATACACTCCTACTACTTCTCACAATACTTTACTATTTTCAACTGACAACATATAGCAAGAGAGGGAGGGGTGGTCTCATGCTATACGTCTAAGCATGCAGTATTTCACCGAGGACAGCTGGAACAGAGCCATAGAACCCTAAGCCGCACTAAAACTGGACATTACAGTCTTAAATGAATTACTGCAAGGATGGTGTCATGGATAGTACTTTTATCCTCCTAAAATCTCTGTTACTTCTACTGATAAAAAAAAACATACTAAATGGGAAACAAGTGGCAGTTAAAAACTATGCTGAGAGCTAGTGGCCTAGTGCCTCGAGTTAACTCTTAGCATGCGAATGAGACAGCAAGGAGGATGTTAACTCAGGAAAACTTTCCCCTCATCACAGATGAGCTAGGGAAATTTTTCTGGACTGGGAATTCCCATGAGACAAGCAAAAAAAAAATACTGGCACTCATCCAGGTGGAACCAGGAGTAATTTATAAAGAAAACAAGGACATGCTAATCACTTTGTTTATATTACTGATGAACATCTCATGGCTTTAAATACATGTCTCTCTCCACCCCCCACCCCCCAAATTCAGCTTTTTTTCCCATGTGCATGTGTATGTGGTTTTATTTTCTCTGTTTTATGTTATGAAAAAGTCCCCATAAGTATATAGAGATCTGATAGTTTTGACCTTGTAGGGGATATCTTTAACTTTAATTTTATTTGTAAAAGAAGCCACCAAAATGACTGAGGTTAAGGTTGAAGTTAGGTTTAGGTGTATGCATAGCAATGATTATCAATCAGTATGTCAGTAGAAGGTCAACAGTCTGTGTGTGTGTGTGTGTGTGTGTGTGTGTGTGTGTATACAACATACATTTTTTTGCCTAAAATTTGCCATTCAACCATCGTTTTCTCCACTGTTGCTTAAGGGAGGATTTAAAAGTAAATGTTCAGCATATTATTATTTAATTTACAACATTCTGCACTATTTCTGGGTCCTATTTAAATGTAAGAAAATATATGACATTAACTACTTTATCCAAATGGTCAGAATGTCCTTATGCCTAATATTTTCTACTGATGCACGTGTTGAAACTGTGCACTGGCAGATTTGATCTAAAATGGAGGATAATTTTTTTCATAATCCTGTGGAGTCCATGTCAGCTTGTGTGCACGCTGTCTTTAAAGCAAAAAAGGATATACCAAATTCTGAGACTTTCTGCATACACTATCTATCTATCTATCTATCTATATATATATATATACACACACATGGTGAGTTAAATGTTAATGTTAAATGCAATGTCATTTTAAATATTTGAATATTTTGAATTCTATACAACTTTTATGGGATGGTTGAATTCTTAGCTTGGGCCACCACTTGAATCTCAATAAAGCTTCATCAACATTTCTTATCTAATCTCCTTTTGCCAGGGAAAACGAAAATGCTTGGGAAAATTGTCTGTTGAAGAGGTGTCTGAAATCTTGCACTAATTAGATTGTCCTCAACCAGTGCAAATATCTTCATTAAAATGCAGGTGCATGTTATGGGGTTGGGACTGCAGCACGGCAACCGTTGCTATAAAGGACTGAATCTGCACTCTGTGTGCAAACATTGCTGCCTGTCCTGCTTCCTCTCTCAGTCCACATCCCCTCGTTCACTTTCATCGCAAGTGAGCAAAGTGGCTGACTGACAAAACCTCTTATGTTACTCTCTTTGGACCGGCTGTGTAACCCTCTGAACAATAGTACTAGCACAATGATTCTGACAGGTACTGGCACACATATTGAGCAGAAGTAATGTGAAACATACAGATCACCGCGGATGTGATGTTTTTCTTAAATTAAGACACCCTTTTGGGGACTAAGTGAGCTGAAATGAGCAAAGACCTATTTATGAGAATAAGACGGGACTTAAACCCAAATCACAGTGCTATATTTTATAGTTCACAAGATGCTCCCTCCAGACGTTTTTCATTCTCATGTAACATTCTTTTCACCAATCTTCTCAAACTGCCGTCAGATTTATATATATATATATAGCGTGTGGGAGAAAGTATATGGACACCAGACCTACACAAGCTTGTTTCCCAAATCACGGAGGTTAAAACCGACCCCTCTGTAGCTCATTTGCAACGAAACACTCTTCTGGCAGGTTTCTACAATGTTCTGGAGTCTATGTGCAATTTGTTTTTAATTCAGTTTGTTGAAAAAGCATTACAGAGGTCAAGTACAGACATTGAGAAAGAAGACCTTTCAGTCTAAGTTCTAATTCATCCCAAAGGTGCTTAATGGGAACAGGGTCAGTGCTCTGTGCAGGCCACTGGCATTCTTCCACAACGAACCTTGTATGGATATCAATTAATCGAAACAGGAAAAAGGCCTTTCCCAAACTGGTTGGCAACTAGAAAGCAAACAATAAACCCAAAAGTTAACATTTTGCTTCACAGAAAATAAGCATTATCAATTATGTGATCTACCACTTTTGGATGAGCAATTGTTGATTCTAGATGCTTGAAATTGATTTCTTTATAATGTGTTTTGATGATCATTTATTTACAGCTTCATTGGTCACTACCACCAAAAATAAGTGTTTTTCAGCAATGTTCCTGAAAATTCTATTCCATTTAATTCAATTTCCCTGCCATATTTAATTATATTTTCCAGTAGATGAGGTTAAGTTTGCCTTGGCACTAAAACACTATGTAAAAGTGTGAAAAGTTCAGCCTTCCTGAAGAGCCTTACTTGTCAAGATCCTGTACCTGTCTTCTAAAGTTACTGTTTGTACCAGTTAAATACCTTTAAATTACTTATATAAAAGTATTATAAGTAAATAATGAATAACCTATAAATTAGAATCAGTCTCATTTTCTTTAACAGATGTTTGCCATTTGCTTCTATGTATATGCATTACATGCAATCATTGTAATGATTCATATTCAAATGTGTTTTTGTGTGAAAATGAGTAAAATAATAATAATAATATAATTATATAATAATATAAAATAATAATACAATAATATAAATATAAAATATAAAATAATACAAATATAAAATAAATATTGAACCTGCAACTTTTCTGTCAAGAGTCTTACTGAATGTTATGGAATAACTTGGCCCAGTTGCCCAGTTTCATACATTTCCTAGCTTTCTAAAAGAACAAGGTTATTACAACACTAATTTCCAAACAGTTGGTTTCAGGTGTTCAGACCTCAGACAGAACAAAACAGCAGTGACTTTTGTAAATGAGAAATATGTAAGTCAGAATATGTACTTATATGCCCAGCCACGAACAGTTTATGATGCATGACAGTGTGTAT
Organism: Kryptopterus vitreolus; assembly: GCA_030449085.1. Classification (NCBI taxonomy): domain Eukaryota; kingdom Metazoa; phylum Chordata; class Actinopteri; order Siluriformes; family Siluridae; genus Kryptopterus; species Kryptopterus vitreolus. The sequence continues at coordinate 7,656,288 of JACRUU010000024.1, forward strand.
CTGCTATTCAGCTAACTAATAAGTCTTTGATAAGATGCAAAATTCGTACCTTTTATGATCTGGATATTATGCATACAACGCACACCTTTTTATTTATTTTTTTGGAAATGTCAGAGTTTCTCCGGCGTTCTATGTGCTTCGAAACTGGCATGTTGAGTGGAAAATCAATGCCCAAGCAACCTATCCACCATGTTCCAGCTGAACACAGTTGGTGCTAATTCACACGAATGGCATAATTAATTCAGACTCATGGCAGATTTTGAGAATACATTAAGTCCGGGGACAGAGAGTGACAGCAGTCAAATTAGTTATATTGAGTTCAATGATTCATTTCAGGCTGTGAGGTTTAACATGGTCCCATAACAACAGGTTTCCTTGAATCCAAACAATTATATGCAGTCACAATATGTTATGTCTGAGCTCAGCTTAAGACGGCGATACAATGTTGTGCAAATGACACAAAGATAGACTCTGCACAAACATTGTTTATTTATTTACAAAGCCTAGAAATGAAAGGGCCATTAATATCTCTATTACAGAAAATTTTCCATTTTCAATATTTTAGAAACAAATTACACCATGGTAGCTGGCAAATTCCCATTATCATTATTTATAATAAAAAAACCTCACAGAATTATATAATTATATAATATTTTACATCAATACTAATTTGAATCTTGAATCATACATTGTCGATGTAAATTGGTCGCACAATTTCCAAAATTTAATGATAGAAAATAATTTTTTATGCATGATTATTTATATTTATAAATAATACAATAATAATTCTAAGTGAATATAAGTTATACGTATAATTATAAGTGAAGTCTTCTCATTTTGCATGGTGAGCAATTAAGAAATTCATATATAAAAGTACTCTTTATCTATAAGTAATGTAGCTTTGGTGTTTACATGATGGCAACACCTTTCCTTTCTAGGTTTGGCAGACGGCATTGCTATTAGTTGATTTCTGATATGTGTTTCATCATAAAATGGTGAGATAAAACATACAACATAAGATAATCCTGATTTTAAAACAGAGTCATATGCCAGTTATGTATAATTTATAATGTATATGTTTAAGGATGAATTGATATACTGATGAAGTCACACGAAATGCGATTGAAATGAAACTGGGCATGATGACAACAAGTATTCTTGAGGCTCCATTTAATCACAGCTGTGTATCATGCATAAGTGCACTAGTGAATGCATCTCATTACATTAACTATTAAAGCAAAGGTAATAGAGGGAGGGAGAACGATGGAGAGAGAAAAGAGAGAGAGAGAGAGAGAAAGAGAGTGTCTCCTCATTTATTTTACACTGGTATGCATAGTACGTGCCTAAAATTGTAAATACACCCTTTACAGTAGATACAAAGAATCACAAAGAAGCCGCAGGTGCATCCAATATATAGTTAGAATAAGAATACTTACGCATCAGCTGCAATATAAAATTACTAAAATATTATATAAATTATGTGTAATTCATTCATTCATTCATTCATCTTCTACCGCTTTATCCGATCTTCCTCGGGTCACGGGGAGCCTGTGCCTATCTCAGGCGTCTATGGGCATTAAGGCAGGATACACCCTGGATGGAATGCTAACCCATCGCAGGGCACACACACACATTCACACACACATTCATACACTAGGGACAATTTTCCAAGGTGCCAATCAACCTACCATGCATGTTTTTTGGACCGGGGGAGGAAACCGGAGAACCCGTGGGAAAGAAAAAAAAACCCCCTGAGGCACGGGGAGAACATGCAAACTCCACACACACATTCGGCCGAGACGGGAATCGAATCCCGGATCCTGGCGGTGTGAGGCGAACGTGCTAACCACTAAGCCACCGTGCCCATTATGTGTAATATAATATAATATAATAATGTAATAATAATATTAATCTCATATAACACCTTAAACAAACAAATAAATAAACAAACAAATAAATAAATAAACATAAATTATATATAGATATATATACTATATACATATATATATATATATATATATAGAGAGAGAGAGAGAGAGAGAGAGAGAGAGAGACATGTTAAAATGATATATGGACTAATGAACTAATAATATTTAATAATAGCGTTTAATAATTGTCTCTTAATATCCAAAAGAGGAAAATATTCATTAGTGGGTGCTTTACATTTGAGAAGACAGTGGAAATTCAGTATTTCTGCACAAAATAAATAATAATACAGCACTGTAAGATTACTGGTACACTTGTGTGTGCGTGTGTGTATAATACAGAATGAAAAACATCTTTTTTAAGGTGAGTTATATACTTTAAGAGATAAATGCTGTCTCATATCAGTGGGAAGAGAAGCCGAAAGTTTTGGTGCATGGGAGGACAAAAAAAACAACCCTTACAAAGTAAAGGGAAAACATTTATTTTGGCAGATCGAGTGAAGATATTTTAAAGGTGCTCTAGTAAAGAATCAATGTTTATTAGTTTCGCTATTAGTTCTGATAAAATATCCTGTGGAAGAAATATAAAACTGCCATAACTTTAATGGTGAAATAGGATGGTAAAAAAGTTTTATGTTGCTTTTAGGGCTGAGTAATTTTGACAGTTGGCCAAAAACTATAAACAAATAAAGTAATACACAATACACAATAAACTAATCAGTCTAATGGTGCCCAACTCTAATCCATGAAAACCCTAACCCCTTATATGTTTAGTTTTATAATTATATCTTTTGACACACTGAGGTGAAATGAAAATGTTCTGGTGAACGTGCAAAATTCGAGGTAAATTTGACAACCAATGTAACTGGACCGCATTAGGGTTCATCAACGTTTAAGTGAAATTCTGATATTAATATTCTGTTTTCTTAAGAACACAGCTCTGTTGTTTCTGGAGGCTTTAATGCAGCCTCTTGGGGCGATAGCTAAACTACCTCCGGCTAGAAAAACAAAAAGTATTCTGGCACTCCGTGGCACAATCTGTCGATTTATTGGATTTATTTTTGTGCCAATACAATCCTCCTCTTCACAGGTATCACTTTTGAAAACTCAAGACAAGATTTCCCCTTCGATTAGGACCAAGGAGACTTATTCTTCCTTGCTAAAATTGCAGTACTTTTAGATGAACACATAATTATTCATAAATATAAATATCATTCAGTTGAATGCTAAATTATATTAATTTATTCATTCATTCATTCCTTCATCTTCTACCGCTTTATCCGATCTTCCCTCAGGTTGCAGGGAGCCTGTGCCTTTCTCAGGCATCTTGGGGCAGCAAGGCAGGATACACCCTGTATGGGGTGCCAACCAGGGCACACACACACACACACACACACTGCATGAAATGCATGAATGTGCAAACCAGTAAGTCACCATTCCCATATATTCTTTATTGTTATGTGTTACACTTATTTGAAGCACATGTTTTGGTTGTTATTTATTACAATAAAATGTTAATAATGCCTCACAAGTTGATGTGGTTTAAGATAATTTTTCTTCAGGACATAAAAAAAGCAACTTTAGGAAGTTAACAGTATCTCCACTTTACCTCAGGCTTCATTAAATCACCTTGGCATTAATTACTTCCTAATGACCCTTGTTCTTTCTTTATTCCTTACTGAACTGGATTGAATACATATAAGACAAGTAGATGTTTTCTCTCTTGGTCACAAAAATGGTGCAATCTAATACAATCTGTTTCTCAGGTAACAGATGGTCAAAGCTGTAGCCGACTCCATGAATTCGAAAGCCGCTCTAAATCACATCTGACAGTTAGATTTAGTTAGATGTAGTTTGTGGGGGGAAAATGAGTCATTATGACCGTCAGTGTTTCACATGGAAGGCGAATGACCTTTCTAATAATTGGTATTACCATTATCTCTCACTATAAAATCGAACCAAGCTGAGCTTCAGCCTGTTGGCTATTTTCAAGATTAGAAACAGCACGCAATCTTCATAATTGCTGGTTTATTTTATCATCATCAAGGACAGCGCCTATAGTTGACTGTTGCCATGCAGCTCTACAAGGGCGGTGAGATGGTGAAAACACGTCTATGGAATTTAAAAGGTGCTAGGAGAACCACTTCGCTGAGCTGCTCCAGCTTACTTGTGTCTCCGCTGTGATTTGACTAGTGCTCTATGCTGGACTTATTTACATCACACTTATTGATGCGATACAGGAGAGTTTTATTGGGGGGAAATTAGGCAGTTTTGCCTCGTGGTGTCAGTAGATTCAGTCTCTTATGCGCAAAACACGAAAATAGGACAAGCAGATGGCAGTGCAGAATGGCAAAAGTATTATTTGGCATATCACCGTCACGTAAATACTCACCGATCCAACAGGAAAAAAAGGCAAAATTGAAACCAGTGGAATGTGTTTCTTGAGTAGTTATAAAATATGAAACCTTTGTCAATATAAATATGAAACGTGTCACGTTTAAGAGCTTTTTGTTGCCACCATTTAGTTTTGTTGTTGTTTTTAGCTCTCAGTGAGTTTTTTCCAGGCATCACTGAACGTATTTGGGAGGTGGTGGCTCAGTGGTTAAGGTGTTGGCCTACGGACCGGAAGATCACAGGTTCAAATCCCAGCGCCACCAAGCTGCCACTGGGCCCTTGAGCAAGGCCCTTAACCCTCAATTGCTCAGTTGTAAGTCGCTCTGGATAAGGGCGTCTGCCAAATGCCACAAATGTAATGCAAATGGAGATGTATTTCCGCTCTGCCGTAGGTGTGTGTGGCAATTTATAGTCGAGTGGCATTTATCAGCATGCAAACACATGCACATGAAGGAAATTATCATTAACAAAATGTCTGCAAATGTGGCATGAATTTTCTCTTGGATTTGACCTACATACTGAAATGTTCACACACGATTAATGAAAGACAGAGGTTCTTGCTACATAATGGTTAAAATAAAGATTGTATTGAGGCAATATTGTAAGGCTGCCAAATATCTTGATTCACAGTGTGATATATATATTTTTTTTTTCATTTATAAGAAAATGAATTGTGTATAAGTATAATACGTGATAATTCATACCCAATTCAAATGTAATTATACTGTTATGGGCTATTCTACAAGGGGGTTTCAAGTCAAACCGGGACTTTTGATTTTACCAGTTTGTAACTGGATGTAATAAATGGCTGTGTTTTCTATTATCAATAGGTGCTGCACATGTCGCTGGCCATTCCAGAGACCGTTACTCAATATGGCAGACATCGGTGTTAGAGCGTCCATTGAACAGCGTGTGGTGATGAAATGGTGTAAAACCCTTGGAAATATACAGAAGACTTCAAGCACAGTAAAGTGATGAGATGCGCAGCAATTTCTCTTTGGCTATTTTTTTTTTTTATTAAAAACATAAATAAATAAATACTGATGTATTTACTTACTGATGTGCCATTTCTCAAATCAAGCACTAAAAACCACCATGATGGACACATTAAATACATCATAGCCAGTTCTGCTTGGTGTGTTGAAGATTTACATCATTTAAAACACCAAAACTACGTAAAAACATTTACATGTATATTTTGTCTTCACGCTTCACGAGTAGGGTTTCACTAATAATAAACATTCATTTGCATAAAGCATCCATATTTAAGTTGTTATTAATCACGAGTAAACTAATTATAATCATAATTATGCCATATGTAATAAAATATTTACAGACATACTTTATACTTATACTTTATTGTACATTATTATATTATATTATATTACAAGCAATGATGTGAACACTTTATTTAAAAAAAACATACATAAATAAATAAATAAATACATTCCCTGCATCAAGAAAAAAAAATCTGCAAATTAAATAAGCTCACAACATCTTTTTAGGCAGTATGCAAGGTTGTTGTGTGCATTTATGCACTCCAGCGACTAGATGAAAAACCAAATTGGTTTACAGCGCCCTATTAAGTACAGCACTATCCATTTATTAGAATGTCATATCATTAACATTTTTAATTTGTCCCATTATTAGTCATTAGTCAACTACAAATGGGAAAAAAGCCACCGTTACCCAAATGGTCAAAATCTATTTAAAAAAAACTTTCCTATTGGTGAACCACACTCGTGGAAAGCAGAAGTAGCCTATTTCCACACTGCAACCCATTAGTCTATGAGCCAGTGCTTTAAGAGATTGCATGCTGTAGAAAATGCTGATGTCTGTGATTCTAATTACATTAAACATCTTGGTTATTTGTAAGTATTTTTTTGTTTTATTTATAAGTATGTTTTTGTACATATATCTCTGTAGTGTTTAAAGTTAAAATAAATGCATTGAGACACAGAGTGGCTTGATATTTGTACTGAGAAATGAATTATCTGTGCTTTTCGAAAGTGTGTGAAGGATCTATTCTGACGATTGTGGGACAAGTTGGCGACATGGTTATTTTACCTTGTCAGTATGATGTAAGTACTTACGGCATATTAAACGTTTGCTGGGGAAGAGATCAATCCTGGTTCAACTGTGAACACACTCTAATTGCGACCGACGGACTGGCGGTAAAATATGAAGAATCACACAGGTACAGTATATCCAGTAAACTCCAGAGTGGGGATGTTTCACTCATCATCAAGTCAGCCCAAAACACAGACACTGGATTTTACATATGTCGTATTGAGATCCCGGGACTATTCAATGACCACAGCTACAGAGTTTATCTAATCATCACAAATGGTGAGCATACCCCTGATAATATCTAGTTTAGTAGCAATAGTTATTAGTACGATAGATGTAACAGTACAGTATGAGCTCCATGACCATTCTACACTGTGCCTTTGAGGTGCTACAGTATAGTAGTTGATCTTTTCATTTTTCTCATCTCATATCTTATTTTTCCTTTTTGAAAGGAATAGAAACAATCAGCTTCACAAAATTGCTCCCGACTTCTGCAGATAAGCAAACACTAGGTCAGTGACTTTACTGTATACACAGGATCTTTATTGCTTAATCTTTAACTGGCATTAAGACCTTTGCAGATTTGGTCAAAAAGGGTCAAACATGTTGACTTTGCATTGTTGAAATATACAGCCACTATATATCTTTTCTAAATATTAAGAATTACTGTTATAAATATGGCCTGCTTAGTCTCTATCCCAGACATACGACTTAAATTTTGTTGCATTAGGCTAAATTGTGGAAACAAGCAGTAATGCAATACATGTAAGAGACAACATAATAATTTGTGTTGATATATAAACTTTTTTCCAGAGATTATGCTGGTTAATAACATGTGTTTGGTTTCAGTGTCTTTCTCATCAGTCTTCAGTAGAGATATATCTGCATAATTATACACGCTGGCCTCTGGCTCTTAATATAAACAGATTAGCATGTGGTACAGATTCTTGGAATCATTATAGACAACAATGCAAAGTGAAAAAAAGGTTAAATTCACTTTGAGACAATATGTTAGTGTAAATCTGTCAACTATATGGTTGTACAGCTGCGTTAATTCCTGCGATAAAGAAAGTGACAGATGGCTTATCAATTTATTTCAGATTTTACAGTTGACTCAGGATACAGTTTATCTGTAAAAGAGCCACATTCTATGGTTTGTGTTAATATCTTTTTTAAATATTTCTTGTTGATCCAGGACTTCTTGCTCTAATTAACTTTTTTTCTTGTTTATTTAGGAGACACTGGAAACCTTTATTCTGATTGTACTGAGAGCAGGAGCCATTATATTCACCCCAGGTTTGATTTTGGCCCTTATGTGGAGTAAGTTGAAGTGTGTATTGAAGTATATGAACATATATATTAACGCAGTGCATTTCTAATACATGCATAGGAATTACACATTATGAATAAGTCTTATCATTTTGCTTGCATGTGATTCGTAAATGCACAATGGTGTTAAAAAAAAATGTGATGATACATGGCACATAATATTAATGTCAATATTTTTTTATTATAATAATTATAATTATTTTTAATTTAAAAAATGAAAGAAAAAGTTAATTACTACAATAAATGAATTTGTACGGTAAATAATTACATTCAAATTACATTCAAGTTGAAGTTTAAATTAATGCGGTTTAGGGAAATGAAAGGTTTAAACACAAATTGATCAAATGAGTATTTAATTTGCTGCTACTGTTGAAAGGTCAATACAATAAATACACCTTTGAAATTGAAATAACCAAGATAGAGACTTTTAGATAGACCACTTTTCAATACATGCTGAACATGATGAATTGGGAGGTGTTAGCTTAGGGAGTAAGGCATTGGACTTTAGATCTGAAGGTCATAGGATCAAATCCTGGCCGCACCAAGCTGCCACTTCTGGGCCCTTGCGCAAGGCAATTTTACCGTATAGGTCAGTTTTATGTACAAAATAAAATGTAAGTTACTCTGGATCGTTTGCCAAATACCGTAAATGAATGAAAAGATGCTACTTATGACACTTTAAGATCAAAAGTTTACATACATCTAGACTAAAGATTGTCTTTTCACAACTGTATACATTTCATGTTATGCAACATCCAAAGTTTGATTCATGGAATCTGTTTCATTTAGCCCTTCATAAGACAGCCCTTTCTAGCAAAGCCTCCTCACCATATGTTACTACAAGCCTTCTTCTTACCTGGGATACTGTTCTTTGGATTAATTCAATTCCGTTCAATTCAATTTTATTTGTAGAGCGCTTTTTACAATTTGTCATCATCTCAAAGCAGCTTTACATAGTACGTAATTGAACATAATATATAATGAAAAGTGAAGATCAGTTTAGCCTTAATTGTTTCTTGTTGAGCAAGCTGAAGAGAGGGTGACAAGGAAAAACTCCCTGAGAGCAGGAAGAAACCAGACTCAACAGAGAACCCATCCTCATTTGGGTTGTTAGTTTTGCGTGTGGTTTGTGGTTTGAGGATGTTTATTGTGAAGTGTGGAGTGTATCCATAAATTTGTTTGAGGCGTCATCAACTGGGGGGCGGGTCACCATGAGGGTCAGATAGGACCAGAGTGCATAGGGGGTCTGGTACAGTGGGACATGTAAGTCAAAAGCATGGATTAAGCATCTCAAGAGCCGATTTCATATTCAGAAAATGTTGAACATTATGGCCAATTTGTTGAACTTCATTCTGGTGTATTCATGTGAACCTTAAAGTCATCTCAGCCAGCTTTGGATTAGCCTTGGGTTTCGTCCTTCTAAAACCACAACTAAAACCAATGCTATATGTTCCGTTCTTTGTAGTTTCTACAGAATCTTTCAGTGTAAAATTATTTCACGCCTCAAAGTTGAATCTGTGCCTCCTTCTTAATCACTGCAGCAGATATGTGGTCCAAAAAATTTAGATTTGTATATTGTTTTTTTTTTTGTTCAGTTGTTGGATAAAACAGAGGATAAAATCTTTATTTCTAAAGATTCTCATGTGTGATTCCAATTAATTCTTAATTATGGCAATTGGCCAATTAAAAGCATTTAACACTTATCACATTTGGGAATCATCCTGAAAGATTAAGAGACAATTTGAACAAATGGAATTCGGAAATAAACCTGTCACAGTAAATGGTTTGTTTTAAAATCACGTCCGAGCGAAGGAGATGACTTTAAAAAAATTAAAAAAATGAAAAATAGGTTTCAATATTTTCAACCTAGCTGTTTGCACAGTTGTAGCCTCAATTGTAACATTTATATATCTGTAATTCGTATTATGTAATCTAAAGATTATACGTCTGTATTATACTTTTATGTCTATAAAACTGTCATATTTCTTGTCACACTTAAAATAAATCCGCCAGTACTGCGTTAAAAATGTTTATGTGGGGGTTATGAATGTGCTATAAATGTCTAATGTAGGTCAAATTAAATGTGTTCAGATATAATTATGATAAGCTTTAAAGTCTCATATTTCATCTTTTAAACCCCTGGCAGCTTCTGTAGAAATGTATGTTCCTCATGCTCAGACATATGTACTCACAGTTCCTCTTTGGGTTTTTGTTGTTGTTTCCTTTTTGGATTTATTGTAGTTTACTTACCTACTTATCTACAAAACTGTATACCTTATTAAGTAATTGCATAACATGATCATATAAAGAAGTTTAACCTACCAAAGTAGAAGAGATTTCAAACTTTTGATGTAAAATTAACACTAAACATTAAAGCTTCATTCAGTTCCACTATTTATAATATTAGTTAACCTTGAAATGATAATCTAATGGTCCAGATGGATTAAATAAATAAATATTACAAGAGGAAGATATTAATGTTTTATTATTGTAAGATTGTGAAAATGTTTAACTGTTAAAACTCTTAAAATATATTATTCTTTAAAGTTTTAAATAGTAAAAACTTTTTTTTTTCGTTGTCCATGTTCTACATTTTATGTTTTAATAGTTTACTGTTGTAAAACACTGTTGTCTACTTTTATTATTAATACAGTTTTTGTCCCTGGGGTTAATCCTGAAAAAGTGTTCTTTATAAAATCTTTTGAATGATTTTTTTTTACATATAATCATCCCATTTCCGGATCAAATCTATAGTACTTGAAACCTAAATCCAACTGAATGCTTCAACTGCTTAATACTGCATCATCTGCAATGTCAACATGAATTATGTATGTTACGGTCTCATGAGTTACACTGTGTCGAAATTTCCACATTTCCTTCTGCTGCATGCTGGTTTTAATTTAGCTCTCAGACAGTGTTTTTGTGGAAGAGTGGAAGTGAAAAAGATGACTCATGAGGTACTTTGCTTGCCATGCACTAAAGTCTTTCTACCCTTAGAGCTGCGGCGCTCCAGAAAACGTGAAGACAGCGATGAGATGGAAAATACCCCCAGACACAACCGCACCAGCAGCAGCAGCATCTCTTCTCCCCACACGTCTGGAGCACATGTGCTGTAGCCGCTCATTAGATATGCCATGTTACAATGAAATATTACACCGGTACAAGTATGACATTTTTTATTTTCAGTCTCCGAGTGCCTACAATCAATTTATACACCACTGGATTTTTCTTCTTTTACGCCTGACCAGTTCAAAATACATCAAGTCCTAAAATCCAAACTTTATACTTAACCTGTTTCCAGATAAACCACAACTTTGTGTGAAAAATGCACTTTCGCTTTTTTTTCTTTTTTAATAGTTTGTTATTTTGACATGTATCTGGTGGATTTATGGAGTGCTACAATCTTGCACTAGATTTCAGCTTTATCTTATCAGCACCTTAATGGTCTTTCACTTTGCTCAGGGTGCTCTTAAAATTGTACCCCCAAGGTCCATGTATTTCAATTCCCCCCATACTTTCACTGTATGTGATTGGGGAGGGAATGAGAATAAAAATAGTATTTTTATACTATTTTATACTATACAGCGGGGGATTTCTTTCTATGTGTATGTATATATATATATATATATATATATATATATATATATATATATATATATATATATATATTTGTGTGTGTGTGTGTGTGTGTGTGTAAATTCTTTAGATGGGATCCTAAAGAGACTCTATTTGGAATAATGTATGCATGGGAAACTTTTTTTGTTTTTTTTTTTTGTTTTTTTTTTACAAAGAACTTCCACATGGATTCTTCATGGGGCCCCTTAGAGGAACCATCTGAGGAATACTTAATCATTTCATATGAACAGTAGAACAGAAGATTTGCTCTTCAGGAACATTCCATGTTGAACCTGCTTTGAATGTGAAATCTAGAAGTTCTACAAGGAAAAATTAGGGACCAAGTCAAGATGAAGGATTTCAGAACAGCACATATAAACTGACCATGTAGCTCCTCTGTATCTCTAAATGATATCTAATTTCTAAATTGATTAATATATACCTGTATAAAGGAATAAACAAATGAATGAATGAAAGAAAGTTTCCCGATTTCCTTCTACCCTCCAAGTACACACTGGTAGGTGGATCGGCTGCTCTGTATTGTCCAGCTGTGTGTGTGATGTGCTTGTGCTTGTGTGAGTGTGTGTGTGTGTGTGTGTGTGTGTGTGTGTGTGTGTGTGTGTGTGTGTGTGTGTGTGTGTGTGTGTGTGTGTATGTGAGATGATGATGATGCTCTATCAATGTGATGATCCACTACAACCTTGACCAGCATAAAGTTCATACAGACGATCAATTATATGAAGGCCATGATTTTTTTTTTAAACTAGTCCAATACTGGCACCTAGTGTTGCGTCATCCGTTAGTATTATGAAGAAACGGATTATGCATCTTACATAACGGAATTACAAAGCAACTTTTTCCAAACATTTTCTTTTTGTATCCTTAAGAACGTTTTATTTTTAATAACGTCCATTTTGTAGCCATACAGTAGCTATAATGTGTTCCAAATCACAAAACAACTTATTTATGTAATCCTACATTCTCACAGCAGTGAAGGACATGATTTCCTATTACGTCATGCAGGAAGTCACATGAAGGTTTGTTTAAATGTGAAAGCCTCAAAAGAAAGAGGAGAAAATTAAATCCGTCGAAACTTTAAGCATGATTTGGGTGGATGTGCAGATCTCTCTTTGGCTCCTTCTCTGTTTTACAGGTGAGTAAAATGACATAGCAATAGTGTTCAAAAGCAAAGTTGTATTGCAACATAATCTGAAATATTTTGTTTACATTCATACATTTTTTAATCAGATGCTTAAACAATATATACTTTCTATAAACCTTAGTAACTTAGTAAAAAATGATTTCTATTTAATTTAATTTACGTCAAACAGGCTAATAATAATACAGTTGAATAAGTTATATGTTTATATGCTTAATACCATTAAATAAATAGAAATAATGTTTTATATAACAATTTTATGATGGGTTATGATTTCAGCACCATGTCAAAAACTTTTAAGGGTCACAATTTTGAAACTACTGCTATACTTGTAAAAAAAAAAAAAAAAAAAAAAAAAAAACTTCCCTAATAGCAAATCGTCTTCAGTCTGTCCATGCAGGGGCATTACTGTTACTGGCTACAGTGGTGGGAATATCACTCTGCCCTGCAAGTACAACATGAGATATCATGGGAACTGTGATATATGTTGGATGAGGGGAGAAATTCCATATGCAGGGTGTGGGACAGAAATCATTGCCACTGAAGGAGACAAAGTGGTGAGGAGAACATCGCAGAGATATCACTTAAATGGAGAGTTACAGGGAGGTGATGCATCTTTGACAATACACGACACTACACAAGAAGACTCCGGGAAATATGGCTGCCGCGTGCATGTGCCTGGGTGGTTCAACGATGAAAAAATCGTTGTTGATGTAGTCATTGTGAAAGGTAGTGTATCCACTACAAACAATTATGAAATTTCACAATATCTATTTCTTCCTCTATGTGTTATTTGGAGACAATATTGCAGATTTACAGCATTTAGAAGACGCCCTAATACAGAGGGATGTATAAAGATTTGCAATTGCAATTTTTATGATTATTTTTTACTAAGGGAAGTGTGTCTTTTGTAACCTTTGTTTTTGTTCAGCAACATTAACATCATGTGCTAAAGGAATGCTTGTAATACTACTTCCTCATCCACACTAATAACATCATAAGTGCAATGCATTTCTAGGCTATTTCATGGAAAGAATTAAGTCTAAGCGTTATATATAACTTATCAACTAAATCAATACAGACTTAATGGTTAGAAACTGTACTTAATTTGAATATTTTCAAAAAATCTAATAAAAAAAATAATAACAATAATGATAATAATTTCTATGTTGTAGCAAGAGATGTCTGTCATACAGTAGCAGCTCATAAATAAACACTGTTACTGCGCAGTGACCTTGAGCTTCTACACAACAAACTAAAACAGGGAAGATATAATTAGTCTGAGATTGAGTTTCTCAGAAATTTGTAATGGCGCACTTTATGAGAACACGACCCGCAGTATCAAAGTGTCATTATAAAAGGTGACTTCATTCCATGAGTTTTATCTTGTTTTTCTTTACACTAAACTCTTCTCTATCTCTTCCATATCTGTCTATCTATCTATCTATCTATCTATCTATCTATATCTATCTATATATATATATATATATATATATATATATATATATATATATATATAGTATATATATATATATATATATATATATATATATGGTGTATATGCCACGGCCATGTTTGTCTCGGCCATGTGTGTGGAGTTTGCATGTTCTCCCCGCAGGGGTTTTTTCTCTGGGTTCTCCCGTTTCCCCCGATCCAAAATCTGGACCATTAGACCTTATAAAAAGAAACGAAACTCAGCCTGCCTGAGGAAATACAATGAGGTTCATTTCAAGTTTTCTTTATGGTTTCGTTCATTCATTTCTAAATAAACTGAATGCTAGCACTTTCAGATCATTTCTCAAGAGTCCCCTTTTTTTCAACCTTTTGACCTTGAGGTCCTTTTGTGATTATGTATCTTGCTGAAATATTTGTACAAAAATACATGTACATTAGATGGTTGTACATTAAAGCATTCTGGAGTTTTGTAATAGAGTGAGGAGGAGGAGGAGGAGGAGGCAATGGCTCTCCTTGACATTTGGCATGAGGATTTTATAGAGTTAGTTACAATTCCTACCACAGGATTTTAAAGTCCCCTAAAGAATTTAAAATAATTTGCTTCGACAAGATTCCAATATACTGCTCAGACAAGAAAGTGAGACAAAAGCACAAGCAAGTGCGGGACTAATTTAGTGTGTCAGGGGTTACCCATAAATCCAGGCGATTTTTGGTCCCAGTCCAAAAGGAACAAGTGTGAACGGGAAGTAAGTTTGAGGCCTCATGAGAGGTGAAGAGGTGAAGAATAAGCCTAACCCACTTTAATATTGCTTGTTTTTTCCAGAAGGTCATACATGAAAATAGCTTTTGGTTCCTTTTAGTCAGAGTTGTGGTGATTCTAAAGGCTCACAAAACTCACAGACTCAGATCTAAGGCTGCCTTAGTCCACGCTGATGTACATGTTGACAAATTGATAGTTCCGATTTGCTTTGTGGCTAAATTGTGGTCATGTTGTTAATCAAGAAAGCAGTGTTAGATAACAACAGAACAGATAATATGGTCAGATGATAAAAGAGGCTTTGTGCCAATAGCGGTTGTGCCATATAGGTTTAATATCAGTAATAATAACAGCCTAATAATAATAATAATAATAATAATAATATGAGCTATATTACTATAATTGCAACATTTTATATGTAATTACATAGAAATTCAAAGGTCTTTGCCATGAAGCATGAGTTTTAATGGTTCTACAGCAAAATGTCCTCGACCCATTCATTCCTTCATTCATTGACTTTCCTCCACTGTTTCTGTCTCAGTTTAAATTATCTACAATTTGATTAGACTATTCTAAAGAGATTGTGGTTTGTGGAAAATCAATGGAAAACTATTAAGAACAGGAAATATGCAGTTTTTTGTGTACTTTTACAGTGAACAGCAGAAACAATGGTTATTTTCACAGCTTAGATCAGATGAATTAATCTCTATCAACTCTCATTTACACAGACAGACATTTCTATAAATGAATCTATAAACAATCTTGCTAATATTCATAAAAGCATTTTCATAAAGTAGCTACATATTATTAGTTTTAGTTTTGGCTAATGTGATTACGAGACAAATTGTTGACTCTTAATAGGGTATTTTCCTTAACATTAGGTGTGATGTATAAATTGCTGCTTTTTTATTTTATTTTCATTTAGATTATAAATTTTTTTACAAACTAAATACATAGGAAAGGTTTATTTAATGTAAAAGGTAATTCAACAAACAATTCATTCTCTAACTGTGACATTTAACTGATCATTAACAGTATTAATCTATTTATAGGCTTGATCTTGTCTGGTTAGCTTTACACAGTACAAATATATAAGCAATTATGTAGATAAAAGTGTCACGATGGTTTACTTACCCTAGCCATAAATGCATTTGATGTATAAGTTTATTTAAATAAAATGTACAATGCGGTTTACTTACCATCTGTATATAAGTATGTGCAAACTCCACAATAAAAGACAAGTTAAGCTGATAAAAAACATGAAAAAGAATCTTTAATCTGAACTATTAGTTGACATTATGATGTTTTGGAGGTGACATCCACGTTTGGATTTGAATGTCATGAGCTCAAGTTTAATTTTATTTCCATAGTGCTTTAACATTCGCTATGATGCATATATTCCGACAAAATTTATAATGTGTCATAAATAAAAATGTATATTATTTTATAATATTCTGGCAGACATTCAATTAATATAAAACATGTAACAATCACTTTCTTTCTTTCTTTCTTTTTTTTTTTTTTTTTGTTTTTTTCTTGTTCTTTTTTTTTTTTTTTTTTTTTTTTTTTTTTACAAAAATAGGACCCACTACTGAAGTGTATTCTTTATTACCAAATACCCCTAAGCCAGTAACAAAGGATCCGCAGGATACAAAACCGACACGAGGTACAGCCAAAAGCCATTTCATTTCCTGTAAAATGTGTGTGTGTGGGTGTGGGGGTCACAAATTCATTTATATTTACTTAATTTGATTTATACAATGTCACCTTTAAAACTTGGTAGCTGACAACACAACATGCAACTTTTACACCTCGTCTCCAAAATCTGAACAATCTGTAAGTATTCATGAAAAAGAAATTCTGCACTGATTATTGCTATTGTTACTAATTCTCAAAGTGCTCATTATTTAGGGGAGAGAAACAACTAATAAGACAGTTCCTGTAACTGTCGTATCAATCCTGATGATTTTACTCATTTTCGCCGCTGCCATGTATCTGATATGTGAGTAAATTAATATCACAGTAAACACGAACCAATGCTCTTTCAACATTGATTAAAATTCCATGTATAACTCTTTTCATTTCAGGGAGGAAAAAAAGGAGAACCAGGGAATCTGTTGAAATGTAAGTGAGAGGAAGTCAGAAAGGTTATTGGCTGAAATGTAAAAATGTTTTGTAACATGTAGTGTAGAACCACCCTTTAAAAAAATAAAAAAATAAAAAATAATAATAAACTTAGACTTATGAAGCATTAATTCAAATAAGTTTAATCCACTCAGAATGTTCTTCTTACTGTTGAACTGTGAGCAGAACGTCGTATTTCATATGTCCGTACTAAATAAACACCACCAAGCACAAATAAATACTAGTTGCTTGTTGTGTACCTGACCAGTTTAGTTTTTAATCCACTCATAAATAAAAGGTAATGACTGGTTTCACAAAATTCATTTGAGTCAAAAGTCAGATATTTGATTTAGAAATGAACTGAATTGAAAAAGAAAAAGTCTACCCAAATGTACAAATGTAGAAATACTCTAATATAGGCACAAATATAGGTACATAATGAATTATATTTTTCTTCTCTACTGACCAAAACCTATAAAAGTAATATCAGTAAAACAGTGCTGCGTATTACTTAGCAAATCATGATAGCATATTACATATCATATCACTTGTGAGGTGAATTTAAAAGTAGACACTGAATTTTTTTCTTTCTTTCTTTCTTTCTTTCCACTAAATCTAATCTAGTTTCCCATTTGTGCCCCACGGCTTCAGTTAAGTAAAACCAGTTATAACTGCAAGTCAGTATGTGAAATGTGCTTTACATGTGGATCCAATTCTCTCCCTCCAGAGACCAGAACTCAAACAATGAAGTAATCTACAACAACTCAGAAGTGAACCTCGGTCTGAACATCAGGTCAATGGCAATAGAAAATGTCTACCAATTAGACACTGAGAATGCATATGAACAATGGTCAAGATAACTCAAGGACTAACATCCTGAATTTTTGTTTTGTTTTTAGTTTCATCAATCATTGTTTTTTTGTTAATTGTCTTTTCCAGTTTAAATGGTAAAAACATTGTAATCCATATGTGAACATCAACAGTCTGTAGCTAGTCACATATGGATTATAGTGCAATGTGTACATGTATCAATTGTAAAAAAAAATAATAAAATTAAAATAAAAACTAGAAATGCAAATCATGTGTAAATGTTACAAGTTTAAGCAATACATTTTCGATCGCCAAATAGAATTCATTTTGACAGTTTGATCTGTAGAACAATATAGGCTAGTAACAATTTGTTGCGATGTTGCGATTAAATTATAGAGAGAGCAACGTAAACAGAGAATACTGACTCTGTGACTAAACAACAGCACACTCAGAGAGCAATTAGTGGAAAGCTTAGAAACTGTGATGATGTCAAGATAAAAACATCTGAATTTTAGCACTCTATAGCAAAAACAGCAGTGTCTAACACTATGATAATATCTATACACAACAAAATGAGTGGCATTGGACAATACTCCACAAAACAATACTTTGGCACTGGCAAACTGAAAATATTTAAATGTTAACGCGTAAGGGCACGGTGGCGTAGTGGTTAGCACGTTTGCCTCACACCACCAGGATCCGGGTTCGATTCCAGTCTTGGCCATGTGTGTGTGGAGTTTGCATGTTCTCCCCGTGCCTCAGGGGTTTTTTCTCCGGGTTCTCCGGTTTCCCCCCGGTCCAAAAATATACACAGTAGGTTGATTGGCACCTTGGAAAATTGTCCCTAGTGTATGAATGTGTGTGTGAGTTTGCGAGTGTGTGTGTGCCCTGCGATGAGTTTGCATTCCATCCAGGGTGTATCCTGCCTTAATGCCCATAGACGCCTGAGATAGGCACAGGCTCCCCGTGACCCGAGGGAAGATCGGATAAAGCGGTAGAAGATGAATGAATGAATGAATGACTGTTAAACACACAATGAGGTGCATTAAAAGTTCGATTTAGTCATTCGAATCAGATCTCTAACAGCTCTGCTTATTGTACTCTAAACTCAGAAGTTGCATAGACTTTACCAGTTCTTCAAGACTTTCCGTTTGCATACAGCCTTGTTATATGTGCTATAATATACCAGCAGACTTAACACCCAACACAATGGAAGGGAAAAGAAAAACAAGAAGGAAAAAAATAGGGAAGAATTTGTCCCAAGTTATCGAAAGACAAAATGTAGTTCATACAGACTTACATGAATGATGACTTTGCTGTCCAGTTTTTTCTTTGTAATGATCTCTCATGAGCTTTTGGGTTTCAGTGGAAGCATTGTTAGCAATGTTACAGCAGGCACACAATAGGCCAGTAAAATGTTTGAAAGCCGAGCTAAACTGAGATGACTGGTCAGAATGACTGAGTGTCCTCTATTCTGAGGATTCTCCCTTGGCAAAAAGCCCACTGACTGGCAATATCTGTGAAAGTACACTATATAGGAACAAAAGTATTGGAACACCTGATTTATCAGCCAGATGTGGTTCTATCCAGTACTGGGAGATACGTACAACTTGGTTGTAGGAACGTAGTTGTGTAGGGTGTCTTTGGATGCAGTATCATCAACTTTTCGCTTCACTTTTATGCCCTCCACAGGACAGGCATTAACTTGAAGATAGATTTATATCAATGACTGTTTATCTTAGGTCGTGTTGGGTTGTGATTTTTAAGCACGTTTCTGGATTGAGAACGTTAATCCAACAACTTTTTGCCTACTTGGTGGTGTTATTGTATATCAAAGATATAAGCAACTTTTACTCTCTACCTAATTACATTTATGATTCGATATTTCGTTTAACACCACTATAGTTTAATTGTCATTAACCGTTACCAGTTAAATATGGCATGGCAGCTTTATCTGCTGTAGCTCATTTATTCTGCTGAAGAGGCACTTTCGTTGTGATGATCTTTGTTAATGCAGTGTTAAAGAGTACAATCTGATTTGTATTTTAGGGAATAAAACCTCACAAAATCAGCCGTTTGTGGCTTTTTTCACACCTGTCTTGAGGTTCAGGACTAGTGCCTCTTTGAAACTATGTTTAAGATAAGGTAAATATTCCTGTGTTGTTAAAAACATACTGTTTTACTTATACATTTATGCAAGTAACATTTTCAGGTATACTTAAATACCTCTGCCAAGAATATGAAACCATTAGGAGTGTTGTTGTTAGATACAGATACTGGTGAATAGATAGACAATAAACAGCACACACTGTGTATGAAAAAAATACATTCTTGAACCACAGACCCAAAAGGGCTACATATAATGGAGTAGCAGTAAGTGTACGCAAAATTATAAAAATCCCAAGCAATATAGCTGTGCCTGATACACTTGAACCAGGAACAAAAACGCACGGATATACTGTGCATGTACACACACACACACACACACACACACACACACACACACACACACACACACACACACACGCGTGAACTACATGGTCAGTATCAGTGCTAGTCCCAGATAAGGTCAGGTTCCTCCCAAGGTTTTTTCCACATACAACCTCTGGGAATGTTGCGTTGTTGCCACTCACCTGTTCTTGCTAAATTTATAATGATTGATTTATAAGATTAAAAGTTACAATTCTGTAAAGCTGCTATGGGACAATGTCAATTGTTACAAATGCTATAGAAATACAATTGACTTGTATAATTGTACTTATGTATGAGAATGTGTAGAATTGTCCACCAATCAAATGGTCCACAATAGGTACCATGTGAATTAGGTAATGGAGAATTAGCAGACAGGATGCCAAATGTGTCTCAAATAATATCAGAAAAGCATCTCATATTGACAAAAATTCCAATCCTCGAGTTTGATGGGCAACAATATTAATATCAAAACAAGAATTTAAGGTGCGGATTCAGAAGTCATATTTTTGGGTAAATATTATTGCTGAAGTTTACGAAACATATGTTTGAAACATAAATACACATTTGCTTTATTTGGTTATCCTGATATATCAAAATATGAAATCATAAGATCACACAATCTGTATTAAACATCAGTATAAATTCAATTCCTAGTATTTTTTTACTTGCAGTACGTGTTTGACTGATCCTGATATCCAGTTGACAGAACCCTCATTGGACGTTATGGATGAGCTTTTTGTTTGTTTGTTTTAATGCTGGAAAATGGCGTCTGCAGCGAGATCGTTCACAAAGGCTTTATTCTCCTTTCCGTCCTCATCAGCATTTAAGAGCTCGTAAGGGACTCAGCAGCTCTGCCTTGCTTGGAGATGTCACAGACTGAGGTCTTGAGAACACAGCTGCCTTTTCACAAACTCTCATTGTAATTGGGCGCATTGCCTGGACTGCCTTCGGTGCAATGCAGTGTTTGCTTAAATGCAAAACCACGACTCGGAATCTAGTCCGAATGGCTGCCGCTTACAGTCGTGTGACTCTGCTGCTCTCTGTTCTTGTTCTGAGCATCTCAGGTAAATCAAACCAATGAGTGTTTTTAAGAAGATAGAGACCAGCTTGCAATTAATGTAACCACTTGTCTTGTCACTCAGTGTATAACCGAAATCGATTCATTTTATAAATCCTACATGTTAACATTGTAATAGTATTTCTTTTCCATTAATTCACTTCTCTGCATCCACCAGTTGCCAGTTCGTCGTCAGAGACACCATTCAAGGTAAGCGAGGGCAGCACTGTGATTCTGTCCTGTCATTACTCTGTGAAGCAACATGGCCCGAGCCACGTCTGCTGGGGTCGGGACTGTGGAACCTTCTGGTGCAATGACATCATCGTCCAGACTGATGAAAGTGGGGTCATCTCGAAGGTCTCTGACAGGTACAGACTCATCGGAGATGTTCTCTCAGGACAAATGGACCTGGGGATCCAGCGGATACAAAGGACCGACAGTGGACCGTACTGCTGCAGGATAAATATAGATGGACTTTTCAATGACAAGAAGGTGACCTACACTTTAAAGGTCATGAAAGGCAAGTAAACTGGATGAGGGTTAAAGTTTCTGGTTTATCATCAGTTGTTTGGCTCATGTTTTTTTGTTGTTGTTTTTTTTGTTTGTGTTTTGCTAAAGTTGCAACAACAACAGCATCAACAACAACTACACTTCATACCACTGAACCAGTGCAAACTAAGACCAGTGAGTAATGTATTCGGTCTCCATTTAATGAAATGCAGATATGTATTTTTTAATAGAAGTTAGAAATCATTTTGTGTGAGGAAGGATTAAAGAATAATGTTAGTGTCTAATTCTCTCTAATCATGTACAGCATGTGTGTGGGCATAAGATGCTTTTCAACAGGTCTTCTTAACAAATCTAAACCTCCAAAACCACACTCTAATTGAACTGTTGCATAAACACTGTGTATTTCTCTGTAGTGTTTGATGTGTCCATGTTCACTAATACACTTCAGGTAGTATGTAGTGTTCGAGTTATGATGAATGGATGGATGGATGGATGGATGATGGATGGATGGTTTAGCTAACAGTAGTAGGAGTAATCTAACAAATGCAGGTATGCTAACAAAAGCAGAAGCTAGCTAATAGCACGAGGTAGGTTAAATTAGCAAGTGCAAGCTAAAAGTAGCACGAACCAGAGAACACAACATACTTTTCTTTTTCTGTATGAAACTTTTTCTGCGTTGGTCCTCAAACCGAAAATGAGTTTAAAAATGAGTGGTGCAGTCAGTGTTCCAGTTGATCCTAAAGGAGTTCCGTCAGTTTGAGTTCAGACCGCTGAAAATCTTACACTCTGACCCATGCAAACCATATCTTCATGAAGCACAGGGATAATATTTAATGGTGGAAAAGATTTTTGTCTCCTAGTTCATCTTCATTCATCTTCTACCGCTTTTATCCGACCTTTTATCGGGTTGCAGGGAACCTGTGCCTCTCTCAGGTGTCTTTGGGCATTAAGGCAGGATACACCCTGCATCTGTGTATATACACACACACTCACATTCACACACTAGGGACAATTTTCTAATCAACCAACCGTGCATGTTTTTGGACCGGGGGAAACCCCCTGAGGCACGAGAACGAGAACATGCAAACTCCATACTTTTGCCAGAAACGGGAATCAAACCCTGACCCTGTAGGTGTGAGGTGAACACGTTAACCACTAATCCCCTGTCTCCTAGTTCAAATGAAGGGAAAATTGAATGCTACTTCATCAAAAGACATCCTAATGTGTTCCTTCGACGTATTCCAATAACTCATTGTCAATGTCAAAATTTTGTCTGTTAAAAAGTTCACATCAGTATAGATCTACCCAAATGAAATTTTGAATCATTGCATGTCTCAAGTTGTTAATTACAATGTTTTTCCAATATTAACCATGTGCACCATAAGACAACAATTTTTAAGAGAAATGTCACTTCATTATGTGAATCATCAAAAACCACACTCTCTTGTCAAAATGAAACTATCGCTTTTAGGGGAAGTGGTCTTTTGAGTGCATGCCTACATTTGTACCTCCTCTGTAGTGTCGCCTCTCACAAATAATCCCGCTGATGCTGAGTCAGCCGCTTTTGACATTTCTGGACATAACGGCACGCAGCAGAATTCAAATCCGATGGTGAGTATGATACATTAGAGTAGTTTCATTCTGATTCTTCAGCTGTACTAATTCGCCCCCTCTGCGCATTATAGCCTGATGAAGCGGTCTCGAGTATAACGCTTCAGATCAACATCCCTGTTCTGTCGCTGTCTCTGAGTCTGCTCTTGCTCCTGGTAGGGGCGTTGACCCTTCTGGCCTTCAAACGTGCGTAAACCTATTCTAAATGAAAAAAAATAATTCATTCATTTTATTACAGTGTGATTCCAAAGCCTAACTTTTTTGGTATTCTTGTAATTATTTTGCATTCAGGTGGCTTTCATATGAAGGTCATGGATAGTGGATGGTAAGTGGTAAAAACAAATAAATATATAATATCTCACTTCTAATAAAGAGCTGAATATGTAATATTAGATTAACACATTTTCCCCTACTTTTTTAGTCTGTCAAAAGAGCCAAAGCACATTGTGTATGAAATACGGACCAGAAGACCGGTGGAGGAGAATATTTATATCCTGGAATAGGAGCATATTTATTTTACACACTATGTAATATTGTATACATATGTATATGATTATGGATTATGTCGGTTCATTTGGCATATCTGAAAAGAATTAATTTGTATTCACAGACTACACGTATTATATAAATATATAAATGTAAGAAAGTAAGTTTTAAAGATTTTTTTTTATGATACAGTGAGATATGTAGGCCTCATATAACCTTGTTGTCAATGCAGTATTTATATTATGTGTGTTCAGTATGACCTGTTTGATAAATGTGTGCATGCATGATCGATCCTTTTCAGTGCATTTATTTCCACATTGTGTATTCAGGATTGATCTTTGTTTTCAGTGTGATGCTCAGGAGTACATGTGGTATAGTTGTAATTGTTGGTTTTAAGCTCCTGTCAATTGCCTTTTATTGAGTCTTCTGTATTTTTGATTATATCTCATGTGTAGCAATGAACCATAAGACGAATGGATTCATGAAGAAATAAATGAAAGTGTAGCTTCAATACAAATCAGACTGTCTGTTATAAATATTATAATTGTATACTGTTTTGTGTCAGGATCAGAGAAATCGGGGCACTGGTCAATACTAGAATTTGTCTTCCACAAATTATGACAGGTTTATGGTTAATGGACTATAGAAGGGCGCCCTCTACGGAATAAAATAAAATTAGCAGCTATACAGTAGTAATTAAAAATAAGTTTGGACTATTTTTCTTATACATGCTAGTGAAAGGTAAAATTTGGAACATTATTTATCTCACTATTTATTGCTTATGTTTTAATGTTATACATCCTGGAGGCCAGGATGTATAATGGTGTAAACTAATGGTGTAAATTTGGAAATAGTATCCACCAGGGGATAGGAGTGAGTGGTCAGATATGGGATATGCTGGGACAGACAGTGCTAATAAGCTATTCAATTGAAGATGCCAGGGGAATGGCTGGAATTCCAGTTCATTACAAAGTGTTTTTAGGGAGGTGGAAGTCGGGGGCTCTGTGCCTCTGTGCCCAGGTTCCTCCACTCCAATCTTAACACACCAGGTCGTCATGGAGCTCACCTTTTGTGCACACTTTATCATGCTGGATCAGGTTCAGGCCTTTCAGTTTTACGGACGTCAGATTGTTACAGCATACTAGGATATTCAAGGAAGCTGTTTACAAAGTTCGTGGCATATTCCTGAGATGATTGTGTCCTTCAAACTTTTGGCCTTATAGGGTATCTAAAAAATATTTTCATTTGATTCTCACATGCGTTAGTAGTCTTATACTTCTATCATTAATATTTGTCTTAGGGACAAAACACTAACTCAGTAGAAAATCATTAAAATAGAAAAGGTAGACAACTTATATTTCTTCTTCCAAGTAACGTGTGGATGATGCAACAACCTGTTGAAAATAAGTGAGTTATAAAATATGGCTGGAAAAATCAGACATGCCAATACATTTGTCCATTTGTCCATATAGTGTGTGTATATCTATATATATATATATATATATTATGTACTATATATATATATACCGTATATATATATATAGATATACTATATATACACATACACACACACACATATATATATATATATACACACACACACACACAGATATAGACAGATTATATAGATAATACAGATAGATAGAGAGTGTATATTACACAATAGAAAAATAGAAAATCTTTACCCAAAAATCACACATGAAAGAATTTGAATGGGGTAGTTTTATACTTGTTCACTACTATATTAACTGCCGTAAACATTCTTTGTCCTTTCCATTTGAAGCTGAAAATGGTTTGCACTCTATAATGCATTGGAACACACGCAACACCTGCCGTTATATGTTCTCTGTAAAATAATTTCAAATAAACTTTATTTATGCATAAACTGAAATCAGAATTTTCAATCTTATTACACATACAACAAAAAAATAAAAGACAAAAAAAAAACATCCTCCACCCTTCAAGGTACTATTTTCAATCGATCAAGGTACTATCTACAATGAAACATGTTCAGCATTTCAGTGTGCCTTCAGAATACAGTGGTTGGGATTTTTTTTCCTTCTGCTTCCACCTATAATACAGTGCATAACTCAATGTACACATGATGTACACATTTTTTTGTGTTTGTTTTTTTTTGTTTGTTTGAGGAATGCATTGTACAGGTTAAAAGATTAAAAAATTAAAAATTAAAAAAAGACAGCAAAACAGTAACAGTGGGAAGGACAACAGATACACAAGTCATTTCCTTCAAGAGTCTTTTTTTTTGATAAAGGAAAAAAGGCATCTTAAGGCTTATGCTGAATTAGATTAGACTTTTCTAAGGAAGTAAAAAAGCCCAAAGAGTAAAGTACAGCTCTCATGTTGACCTTTTTTTTTTTTTAAATATTCAAACTGAACAAAACACTGTTATTCATATTTATCATCCACGAAAGACTATTCCTACTAAGAAAACATGTCAGGGGGGAGGGGGGGCAAGAAAAAAAATGAAAAGAAAAAGAAAGACAGCAAGAAGCTCAAGACGCTCAGTTCCTCTCAAAATCTGCCTTTCAGTGATTTTTTTTTAATTCAGAGAACATCTACATAGTAAGTGTCCACCAGCTGTCTTCTTATTCACATCCTTAGAGTTTCTTTGCAACTGATTCTGGAATGTAATATGATATTGGATCAACATTCATAACCAACTGCATTAACCTGTAATAACTGCTACTAGTCAACATGTCTTTAGTAATGTAACGATGAGACTTTGTACACCTGCACAGCTCGTGAGAGAGCAGCAGAGTTCCTGAGAGGCCTGCCGGTGGAGCAGGTGGTGAACAAATGGGTTGAACGCTGGCAATGCAAGAAAAGAGGCGAGGCAGGGGGGCGGGGGGACCGGGGGGGCATCCTTTACACATTTTTTGTATTGTTTTTTTTTTTTTAATTCTCCTCAATGAGAGTAATGTCTAATTCTGTACAATCCCTCTCGAAAACACTTTGCTGTCCTCCATCGCGCGACGATTCCGCCTCTTCCCTCTCCTCCTCTTCCTCCTCCTCATCGCTTTCGCTCAGCGGTCCGATACTCGTCCTACCTAAACCTTCGGCAGGTGAACATGACCCTCTGAAGTCCCCGAAAAAAGGCTCGAGGCCCATGCAGAGATCACCTCCGCAGGCAAGCCTACCACGGTCCAAACAGCTGAGGGGATCCGTGCTCCGGGTCTGACAAAAGAAAGACGGAAAGGGAAATTAAAATATGAACATCAAGAGGCATTCAGGCAAGTTAGAATGTGATTTTAATGTACAGATGGTCCTCGAGTTACACTGTTTTGATGGTTCGTTCTTAAAATGACTATAGTAATATGGTGGGGGGGGGGGGGGGGGGGGGGGGGGTAGTTCAGTGGTTAAGGTTGGGCATTCGAGAACGGGTATCGCCAAGCTGCTACCCTTGGGTTCTTCACTAAGGCTCTTAAGCCTCTGTGCTCCAGGGGCACTGTAACATGGCTGACCCTGCACTCTGACCCCAGCTTCCAAACAAGCTGGGATATGCGAAGATTTAGTTTCCCTCATGGGCTCAATAAAGTACAATTATATTTATACCAAAAAAAAGAAAGTTTTGAAAACATCTGCAACGCAAGCCTACCAGTGTATGCCTCAGCATCCTAACAGAACATTAACCACGCCATAAAAAGGGGAATAAATAAAAACATCAATATTTTACATAAAATCAGACTGTTTTGCAACTAACCAGAACACTTACATAGAAAATATATATTATATAAAAAACATTTACATTTCAATTTTGACCATTCATACACTGATCAGGTATAACATTATGACATTTTAATACTTCATTGCATTTCTATAACGCTTTACTAGACAATGCTACTCATAGCGATCTTCTCACCACCAGTGTGCGCCAGAACTCCCACCACACACAATCTTACTTGTGGAGAGTAGACAGAATGATGAAGTAGATATGTTAGGAGGCCATGATGGTCATAGGGCAATGGGCGAATTTGGCCAGGATGACGAGGACACGCTTCTGCTCTTTTTTGAAGGACAACCTGGGATTTTTAATGACCACAGAGACCTCGATTTAACGTCTCATCCAAAAGAAGGTGCTTTTTGACAATTATGTCCCCGTCACTATACTGTGGTACTAGGACCCACAAAGACCACAAGGGTAAGCGCCCTAACTGACACCTCTTCCAGTAGCAACCTAGTTTTTCCTCAGGAGGTCATCCATCCAAGCTCAACCCTGTTTAACTTCAGTGGGCAACCAATTTTGGGCTACAGGATGATATGGATACTAGATTTTGACAGATGACGTGAATAACACTGATTATCTCTTCATTGTGGCACCTCTAAATGGGTGGGATATATTTGGCAACTGGCAACTAGTGAACATTTTGTCTTCACAGTTAATGTGTTAGAATCAGGAAAAATGGTTTGACATGGCCTAAATTGTGATTGTGACTAAGTGAGAGCATCTCCAAAAGCTCTTGTAAGATGTTCCTGGTCTGCACTGGTCACTAGATATTAAAAATTAGCCAAGGAAGGGACAGTGGTGAACAGCCAAGGCTCACTGAAATGAAGGCTGGACCGTTTGGTGAGCTTCTGTAGCTCAAACTGCTGAAGAAGTTAATGCTGTTAGATGGGTCAGGACTGTTTTGGCAGTAAAAGGGAGGCCAAGCCAATATTAGACAGATGGTCATAATGTTATGCCTGATTAGTGTATACACTGGCTCAACATGAAATTGTACAAGAACGGCAGGAAACATCTTTCTACTACAAAGTAAGGCACAGCAATCTGTGCATCAATTTTACTTATTTATGGCCACTGTAATATCATTGCTAATTTACAGTCCCACTTTACTCGCCTTAATCTACCAATAATACATTCGCAATCTAAGTACAAATGTGAGATTGCTTACTTTTTATGGAGTAATCCAGTGCACTACCAAGTGAACTACATGCACGGTTAACCGTCATTTAAGAATCAGCTTCACAAAGCAGCCTATGTGTTAACATCGGGTGAAGTTTAAACTCTGCATTTCTAGCCCGGTAGGTCACCCTGTGAGAAAGTTACAGCACCATGCAGGTTTTAACACCAAATAAGAACACCCCGATTGGATTTTTCCTAAGAGCTTAAATTAATAAGGCGATTGTAATAGTCTTCCCATCCAGAAAAACAGAAGAAACTCATTTATAGAAAAAGGTAATACCTGTGTCATTTTTGCAAAGTCGAGCACAGGCCGTGCACATGGTCTGTCCGGGTCCCTGCGACGCTTCAGGCCAGGCTTGAGCAGAAGGAGGTCACATGGCTGCGAGTGACAGCGTGGAAGTTGAGGAGGAAGAGCGCGGCGCACGGAAGAAGGCGTGCTGCATGCAGAGGATGGCGAGGCGGGCACGGCCGGAGGATGGGACGCAGGCTGGAGGGGCACTTGGGGCGGAGGAAGGAAGTGGGCGGCAGCTTCGCGGATGAGCACGGGAGAGAGCGAGAAGCGTCGCTGCGGTGGAGGAGGAGGATGAAGAGGAGATGGAGAGGAAGAGCACGAGGAAGCAGAAGGAAAGAAGCAGCAGCAGGCGCCGCCTCCGGCTGCTTCACTCGGGTCCCAGGGAAAATTCCAAGGCAGCGGGGAATCCGGGGAGAGGGCCAAGCTGAAGAAAGTGGGGCTCGAGGAAGAATGCAAAGAGGAATTAAGAGAGGAACTGGGGGCACGCAGCGGACACGGCCCCCCCGCGCCCCCTCCACTGTGGCATCGGCGGTTCACTGGTGTCCAGACCTTGGAGGCACTTGGCCGCCAGGTGTACCGGCAGCGTGAGAGGTCCTCCGGTACAGACAGCGAACGACAGTGGCGTTTTGGGGGTGGCGGGGGGGGAGGTGGTGGCCCGGGAAAAGACAGGTCCGTCACAGAGGTGCTCGGGGCGAGCGGACGATTCAGGTTGTCCCCCTCCGGCAGGTGGGAAGCAGAAGATCCCAGAGGCACAGGGCCGGGGGGGAAACTGGAACTCAGCACGCCCTGCTCACCAGAATTAGAGGAAGGGAAGAGTTGCCAATAACTGCTTTCTGCAGAAGAGGGGGAAAAAAACAATAAAAACAAAAACACAGCTTTAGAGGTTTTAGGTTCCACAATCACAGTTTCAGGCCCCACCCATAAAATTATTAAACTCTTTGATTAGCAGAATGAGCAAACTATCACTAGTTTCCCATATCAGGATCCGAATTCTGCTGGAGTGCCATAGCAGGTTCGAGAAATGATGTTACTTTAGTGCATGTGGTTATGACGCTTGTGGTAGACAGAGAAACACAGTAAAACTCACCAGGCATCAATCCATCGGTAGACCAGCGGGATTCAGCATGGCTGTGACAATCATGCAGCGGCTGAGAAACGGAAATGTTATTAATATAGAAATAATCTGCAGGCTTTTGTCTTTCACGACTAAATACCACCTAAAACCAGTGATGGATGAAGTAAACAAACCATGCACTTGTGTTCAAGTAGAGATACACTAGGTAAAAATATTCTTCCAGTAAAAGTAAGAACAATTATTTGCCTTCAAATGTAATCAGGTATCCAAATCTATTGTCCTATTAGAACTAAATTAATTTCTCCCCAAACAGAAATACATCATTAAAGTACAGGTACAAAAAAATACTCCTTAATTACATTTAATTCATAACTATCCACCACTTTCTTAAACAACCTTTACCAGTGGATGTCACGGCTAAGACTGAGCATCCCCATACCTCAACACATTTGAAGCTCGCAGATTGAAGTCACTGAGCATTGCAACGGTCTTCTCTTCAGCATCTCCTCAGATGGTTCCCAATCAGTTTTAAACATCGTGATGACTATTATCACCTGAGAAAAACAGGACAGGCAGAATTAGTGCAGAGAGAAACATTCCAATCAAGACAAATCAGAATACGGCTCACATTGAGTATCGTCCCATCTTTGTTGCCATTAGAACAAAACTGATCCGTCTAAAATCTCCAATCTGAGCATTGCTACAGCCCTTGACTAAAAGCTACCAATAGCTGAAAAAGGTCCATGATTAATTAACTCACTGTCACTATTGAAACAATATTATTCATGTAAGAATACTAATAAGGTGGGGAAAATACATCTTTGAGCTCACTTTTAAAAATGCTTAAGATTATTATAATGTTTCATTTGTCGCATGAGAAAAGAACAAACTGAGCGAACTGATAAAATAAACAGAACAAACTTAACCACAAGTTTAACGTCAGAGGATCTTCATATCATCCGACAGAATGAGAAAGCTATTGCTCGTTGTGTTATAAAATACAGTAAAGCCTACTGTGTCTAAAACTGGCCTTATTTATTAAATCTGCATGTTACAAACCAAACTGGTAAACTAGCAAAGGAAAAAAAAATTAAGAAAACAGAAGAAATCAGCAATTATATTTAGCAATGCTATTTTTTATGTATCCTCAGCTTTTTTACTTTTATTACTTATTTACAGTAATTACTAATATTGTGCTCAATATTTATCATTCTTAAGACCCATGAGGAAAAAGTGTTCCATCCAGCACAGCGGCCTCAGGGGTTTCCTGTATGTACTCACTCCAAGGGAATAACAGTGAGCACTGTGCCCATGTAAAAATTTCAAGATGCAGACACATAATAGTCATAATAATAATAATCATCATGTACAATTTCACCAGTATTCACTCCTGTTGCTCTGAAAATGAGTTCTAATCAAATGAGTTCTCTCTGAAGAAGTCTACTTGTATGCAATAAAAGGGTCGCGTAATCTCAAAACACGCCTGGCCAAAAGGACACAGAGTTTTTCAAAGTAACATCAGATTGAAGTGTACGTCGCTCTGGATAAGGGCGTCTGCTAAACACTGCAAATGTAAATGTAAATGAAGAGCAAAGATCTCTCAAGTTTGGTCAATGACAATGCACCAGTAAGGTAAGTATTGACGCAGCTTTTTAAAAAATTCAAAACAAGGTAAAATACTTGGGCAAATGCACATTTTTATTTGTACCCTCTATTCAGTGTTAATGGCTGAACAATCCATGGCATTTAATCACAATTAAGGTAAACTCAGTTCTGTTTTGTAGCATTACAGTTTCGTCCATAAGGTGTGAATGAAAGACACTGTTTAACCTATAGATAACATTATATTCATGTATTAAATGGAATAACACAAATGTTCATTGAGAGATGACTACTTTAAAGAAGAAGAAAAAAAAATTGTATTCAAGCAGTAGAAAGTCTGTTATATCCCCATCACAGATCATATTACATAATGGCAGTCATGTATAGAGACCAGAAACCATAGTTAAAAACAGATATCCAAAATTTCTCAAAGTTTTAACTAAGATATATCCTTAACACACTTAAAACCAACAATATTTTATATTTACACACACCTTTATAGCAATACCATTGAATTGAGGGGCGGCACTAGTAATAAATTGGTTATTACAGTTTCTTGAATGTTCAACTGAACATTTATAACCATGTGCACTACTAATGAAAATTACCTCAAAATGCAAATATATCTATATATTGATAGATTACTGCCTATTGATCCAGCAACTGATCAACCGTTCACGTTTGTCGCGCCGGTGCGTCTTATCCCATTTTCGTCTGGTTGAAATAAAAACGCTGCAAACCACCTCTCTCAGAAATACACCTATACACGCTTCAGGGAGGGATGGACTGCCACTGAAACCCTTTTTGCTGTGTAATCCACTACTGCTGTAAACATGTCACATTTCTACCTCTACTGCCACTCCTGGTGTGTTCATCACTTTGTCCTCCATGATTGGCAAACACACAGAACATGGCACTGCCGACCAAACAGTAACATAACTACTGTATTTTTTTGGCTAAGCAATTTCCTTGCTCATTAACTATTTTAACATCTCTCAAGCATTTTTAAGGGAAGAGCATCCTTAAGATATATAATCTAAAAATATATTTTTTTTTTGTCCTATATTCATCAGGTTGTGTATTCAAAGATTTTGCCTTCTCTCTAACCATCACATCTAAAATGTTACACAATCACAAACAAAAATTCCCGAAAGAGCATGTAGACATGACATTCTGAATTGATAACATTATATACCATATATAATGTAAACCAAACTACTTTAACAAACAGTTACAAGCAAGCTAAGGCACAATTGTATAGGATGTCTCTGAATGTTACAGTATTTAATTCTCATCATACAAACGCAATGTATGTGGAGATGCCCCTCTACAAAACACAATCTCCTGGTTTCAAGGGGTTGGGGAGGAAGATTTTGAATGAACTGCTATAAACAACGGATCTCAACGATACTGAAAACCTTTGGGATGAACTGGAGCCCTGGCTGCACCCCAGGCCTTCTCAACCTCACCTACTTTTAGTAAGTCTACAAACCACACTCCAAAATTGAACATAACTTCCCAGAATTCTGGAGGTTTTTATACCTGCAAACATGGAATAAATATGAAATTGGGTGTTTAGACAGTATATGTGAATCTTATAGTTCACAAACAACAGATGGGGAGGGGCATGTGGAATCCAATTTAACTGGTCAGGAAAAATGAAATACATTGTGCCTCGATGTTCAAATATTTAAATAATCTGAATGTGATTGCGGTTGTGTTTTTATAATTATTATTATTATTTTCCCGCTCAACTTGTATACATAATATAGCTCTGTAACTGGAGCAGCATGAATAGCCATAGACCCAGATTAGAGGATTTAAAACAAGAAGAAAAATGTAAGAATCGCTTGCTTAATCCAAAATACATATGAATTTTCAAATGTAATAACTGTATATAATATAAAACAATCATCTAAATAAAACACACACACAACCCAAAAGCTATAATTGACCGCTAATGAACCGGAAGTGACGGAGATGCCCAAAGGCAGCCAAATGGCAGCCTGCCTCAAGTTATCCTAACAGATAAAAGAATGTACACCTTGTTCATATTAACCAAATTCAATGAAATGGCAATTAAGAACGGCGCTCTTGCTCTTGTATTCCTCTCACACATGCATGTCTAGGCATTACCCCTATGATTTATAGAGCTAGCAAGCTAGCGACACTGCTGCGGTCAAAGCCATGTCCCTGCTCCTGCTGCCGAAAACGAGTAACCATCAAAAGCATGTGTATTACAACCAGACAAAATAATTCTGGGGTGTTTTTTTTTTTTTTTGTTGCTAAAAATAAATATATAAATCTTGCTTAGCCCTGGAGCAAATCTAACAATAGCACGGTAAACCATTGGCTCAGGTCGGTGTGATATCGGTCACACAGCTATGCACATAAATAGAGCGCCGTGGATCCACAGCCAACTGCCTATCAGGATGGGAGGAAATATGGCTGACCAGCATATAACATTCAAGTGGTGTTTCTAATTGTATTTTGAGAGCTTAAAATAAAATACAGTTTTATTATATATATATATAGTATATATATATATATATATATATATATATATATATATATATATATATATATATATATATATATATATATATATATATATATAGATAGATGTGTGCAATCATTACATATACATAATTATATATATATATATATATATATATATATGATATATATATATATATATATATATATATATATAAACTGTATATATTGTTCTACACCTGGAAAGGCAAGAGATCAAGATAGACAAGAAGGTTCATTATGTTTGGTAATTTAGAGAAGAAAGAATTATGTGGACTGGGGTTTTATCCGGCTGCCTAGAAAGCAGCAGCAGCAGCCGCACAGGCAGAGGCCCACCGAGTCCTGCCATTCAGCTAGTTCTCTGTCCAAGCCAAGGTGTCACCCAAATAATAAGGCAGGAATTTCGCATTACAACCGCATGGCATGCACGTAGAAATAAACATGTATCTATATATTTTATATATTTAAAAGAAAATCAGACATGCATCTGCATTGTGTATGAAAGCGATCTGGATAAATGTATACAATAACATGCTTTCTGAGCGATGCCTTTCCTCCGGCTTACCTTGTGACCACTCGAGGCCGGATCAGCATGATTTTTTTTTCGAAGGGGTTAGTAAGATAGTAAGGAGGTCTGTTCTTGTTTATTATGAGGCTCCAGGAAAAATAATATTCAGACACAACAGCCTCGCGGGCTAACCGATACCCATGGCGTAACGCTGGGGCTATTGTGAACTGCCGTCCCTCTTTTATGCAAACAAGCCCCCCCCTCCTCCTCCCTCCGTCTCCTTCTCCCTCCTCCCGTGCTAGAATAACGTTAAGAATTCGAGACGAATGGCGGAACGGAGACGGCCTGCGGATCGGACACTGAGCTGCGCTTCGGACCGAGACATTCGCCCGTTTCTTGTCGGCGTTTAAAGATTAACACCCAGAAAGTATTGGAGGAATCCTATAGCGTGTATCCGCAGAGGAGTGAGAGAGCTGAGCCCCCCCTCACCTCCTTCTCCTCCTCCACTACCCCGCCCCCGCTGAAGCGCGTACACGCGACGGGACGCGAACGCGCGCTTGCACATGTCATCCATTTCCCCTGCTCACAACACCGGGACATGATCAACATGGCTATAGAAAGGGTTTTATGTTATTATTGAATTACTCTATTTATAGACCTGAGTAAAAAAAAAAAATCCAAGTGGACATACAATATTTAAGGAATAAACATTAATGTGGTGTGTTCTTATAGTAAATGAATCAACATAATTGGTGGAATGTTGAATATTCCAATCACATTCAAAATTGCATTTTAGCAGGAAATGCCACCCTGTACTGAAATGGTTTCTTTGCAGGGTATTTTTTTCCTCGGGTCTTTCGATTAATCCTGGTCCAAAAACATGCATGGTAGGTTGGAAAATTGTCCCTAGTGTATGAATGTGTGTGTGTGTGCCCTGCGATGGGATGGCACCCCATACAGGGTGTTTCCTGTCTAGATGCCCCAAGACGCCTGAGGCACAGGCTCCCTGTTACCCGAGTGAAGATCGGATTAAGCTGTAGATGAATGAATGAATGAATGAGGAATTTGTGCTTTGTTTACGCTTTTGCTGTGGCATTCTCACAGTCTTCCTCATGCAGTCATCACCTGGAATGGTTCTCCAACCGTCTTATGTTGTACCTAGAAGTGTGTCTTCAATCCAATTCTCCAATCCCACTCAGGCCAAACCATCTCAACTAGATACAATGATTATGGAGCCTAGCACTGGTGTCAAAAGTATTCCTATTCATTATTCAGGTAGAAGTACAAATACTAGGGTTTAAAAAGACTTCTGTGGAAGCTGAAGTATCAACTCAAGCTTTTTACTCAAGTGTGTAAAAGTGCTGGTTTCAAAACAAAGTACACCTCTGGCAGCCAGGTCATTTAATGCAGAATGTCATCACTCACCTTATTGTACAAATAGTTCGTACATAAATTAGAAGTGTGTTTGAGGTCATTGTTCTGCTGGAAAACAAATGATGGTGCCACTAAGAGCAAAGCAGATGGTATGGTGTGCTGCTGCAAATGCTGTGGTAGCCATGCTGGTTAAATGTGCCATCAAGTTTGACTAAATCACCAAAAGTATCACCAGCATAAGAACGCCCTACACCATCACACTTCCTCCCCCATGCTTCACAGTGCAAACTGCAGATTCAGGAACTGTTTCACATCTTTTATGTCTAACAAAGATACAGCAGAACCAAAGGACAGGTTTCCACTCATCTGTTGTCCTTGTGTTTTTTGGCCTCAAGCTAGCCTCTTCTGCTTGTTGTTCTTTTGCAGTAATATTTCTTTGTCACACTTTATCCATGAAAGCCTGGACTCATGCAGTCTCCTCTGAACAGTGGATGTTGGTATATCCGTCATCACTTAAAAACAGAGGAACTATATACACACACACACACACACACACACACACACACACACACACACACACATATAGGCTCTTAATAGATTAAAATATAGAATCTATTAATTCAATTAAGCGCAAGATTGCCATGAGTTAACTCTTGATTCATCACACATTTTTAATGTACCATAAATTAATACTTTTCATCTTTCTAATGCTCTAATAACTGTAAAAGATATATAGATTTTTACTTAAAATCTCTCCCATTTTATTGAACTATTGATTATTACTTATTTGGATCTGAAATTTTTTTCTTTTAATATTAATTTTTAGTGGTTGTTTTAATTGTTAAATATGGTACGTAGTTCCTTTAAGAGTTATGTTCTGGTTGCATTCCATATAAAGTGGTGATACTGGTTTAGCTTCCATATGGTAATATACGGTAATATAGTGAGGAGCGCATACTTGTGAATGCGCAGCCAGTATGAGTAATTCAGGGAAATTTAGGAAGTGTTAGTGGATGCACGTTGCTGGTTTTTTGTTAATAACACATCTATCGCCTCTTTTATATTCCATCCTAACATTGCAGCATGGCTGAGGAAAGCCAACACGCCTGCTTTTCTTTCTTTAAGTGTTTCTTGCCGTAACATGGATTTGTACAGTTGTTAAATTCAAACTAAAAAGGCTAATAACGTTTCCCCATGCACTAGACAACTGTTGGTCTAAAGCACATTTAGAAGATATATAATTTATAAATTAACCCTTGACATGGTCACACCTTAAAATTAAAATCCATTCCCAGTGAACCACCTCATGATTCTGATGAGAGAATGCCATGAGTTTCCCCCAAGCTATCAAAGCTAATTTGGACAGTCTAAAATATAAATCATTATGGCTTTTTTAACACTTTTGGTCACTACATAATTCCTTACATGTTTATGTTTACAGCATTTGGCAAACACCTTCATCCAGAATGACTTACAACTGAGCAGTTGGGGGTTAAGGAGAGGGTTATGGTTCTTTTCATATCCCTGTGTGTGGGTGTGTCCAAACCTTTGAGTAGTAGTTTATTGCCTTAATGGAAAGAGTCTTGAGAATTTTTTCATCTGCGCTTATATTATATAATAGATAAAATGTCCATATATGGTTATAAGACATACACTTGTTATGGATGTATTGGTTACAACAATAAAAACATTGCAATATGCACATTAATACAAAGTGGGGAAGTGCAGAAAACTCTACCATCTGGATTTTCTTCCTTTTATAATATGTATGTGAGGAATTATGAAATAACACTCCTTTATGAATAAAGGGAACTTCCAATTCAATCAAAATCATTTGAGAAACAGATTTTTCCCTCCACCCACTAAAAAAATTCTACATTAACTCCCCATTACAATCCTTTTCTGTTAGACATATAACAGAAGCAATGAGTCTTTTAGATAAAATAATCAGGCACTTGTTAAAATTTATCAAGTCATCAATTCTCACAAAATCCCCTCAAGCCAGCCATAAGTGGAGAACCAGGAGTTTTCAAAGATGGTTTGGCAAAATAAACCAACATGTCGAATAGACTTATTTGTTTAACATTGGCCAAAAAATGTTGGGGAGTAATGAATTGCCAGCGTTTCTAAACCACCAACCACAAAACATTAATGAGAAACTATAGTGGTTTTAGAGACCACCCCCCCCCCCAACACACACGCACTTCTCTTGACCCTCCTCCTTTTTTTCCCCTCCCACCAAACACACATACAGCAGCAGTGCTATTCATGCATCGAAAACAAGACCTTTGTAAACCTTTCATAAATTATAGTAGGATTGAGCAACTTAATTTTGACATACTTGAATAATCAAACAGGGGGGGATAAATCTTAAACCCTTATTAATTGTGCTACTCTTAAGAAACCCATAAAGATTCAGCAGTAATGACAGCTTCAGCAAAACCATGAGAATCCACTTTCCATCCAGATGATTGTAGGAAGCAAAAATCTGCGTTTGACCAAGTTGAATATTAGCCAGATGCAAAATAGTTGCAGCTGCATTAATGTTTAAATTCACTCTAAAGCCGTTTGGTAAAGAACTCCTGGAAGCATGGTTCCATTCAGTATTGACAAGGTCAAACATTTAACATCTTTATTAGGTTTGTTTTCCACTACTTGTACAAAAATATGCAAACTACACACAAAAAGAACGTTTAAGAACTACCAGCAACTAAGTCAAAAAAAGTGGAAACCGAGGGGTTTGGATGTAAAGTTTGACAACTCTGAACAGCAAAACGGTGCTTTTAAAGAGCCGGATATTTCTAGGGCGTGAACAAGAGGTTAGAAAGGTGAAACTAGTGACCGAAAGAAATTAGAACACAAAAGAAAAAGTAGTGAAAACATGAACAGTGGGCATTTATGAACAATATGAAGCCATAATTACAAAAGATGCGGTTTTATGCTAATCACCCGTGTGCTCTGTGCATATGCAACCATAAGAGAACGGAAAAAGAAAAGGTACACATTTCCCTGGAAAACATGGTTTTAGACATGAGCTGTAGAAATCATGGTAAGTCAGTAAAATTTCCATCTGGGCTGATCGCTCTGCAAGGCAGTGTCACTGCACACGTCAGCCTCCAAGAGAAACCGTAGCCATCCTAATACATTCTCCTCAGCAGTTAGCTGACTGTTAAAGGTATAGCCCAAAGCTGAAGACTGGCTTTGCTGGCTTGTTATTTCAGCCTACACACAAAATAATAAAAGCTTAAGAGACAAATGTGCTTAAAATTCAGATGTCGAATCTTGTTCCACTCACCTGAGGCATGGGCGGCCTCGAAAATCCGTTGGTCGAACCCTCGACGGGCTGAGAATGTACGTAAATATTAGGGTCAGATGTTTCCATTTTCTTCAAGTTTTGTCTCTTTCCTTCTTCACCCAGATCAGTGTTCATCTGCTCAAGCAAACCCTGCCTAAGGGGGGGAAAAAGCATGTACATGATTTAAAGAAAAAAGGGGGGGGAACAAACACCCACACAACCATTTGAAAAGCCATCCAAGGAGGTTGTCATTTTCACATTTGAACATACTTAGTAATAGTAGTAGAGCCTGTACTAGACCTCTCCTGTGGACATTATCCATGGTTTCTGATGCCAGATGGTTTGGTTCAAGTAGCCTAACATTTGAGCAATGAATTTTATTTATTAATTTTTTTCCTCTCACACTCACCTCATTCTCTACTTGTTGCATGCATGTCAGCAGAACAGCATTTAAGAAGCCATCCAAGGAGGTTGTCATTTTCACATTTGAACATACTTAGTAATAGTAGTAGAGCCTGTACTAGACCTCTCCTGTGGACATTATCCATGGTTTCTGATGCCAGATGGTTTGGTTCAAGTAGCCTAACATTTGAGCAATGAATTTTATTTATTATTTTTTTTCCTCTCACACTCACCTCATTCTCTACTTGTTGCATGCATGTCAGCAGAACAGCATTTAAGAATGATCAAATTTAAGTTTAAGGAGGATATCTGTAAAGCTTCAAGTTATCGGCTAGATGGTTAGAAATTAGACACCATTTTTCCAGTAAATACTGCCAGGTGAAAACTTGCATATTTTCAGAGAGAACCCCCACTCATTTTGATGCAGATAGAACATGACCTGTAGGTTTTTATAGACTGCACAGATTGGTCAATCGAATAGGTTTTACTTGTCTCCCTGTTAAACTGGCTGATCGTGTTCATTTCTATGCGATAGCAGAAATTCAACTCGTATAGTCGCCTGTATAGTTCATGCAACAAACGTTAGCTCTTAAAAGCAAACACACATACAGTTGATCAACTGCGCCGTTTCCTTCATTTTCTTGAGAAGTCAAAGGCGGGTCCCAAGCATGTAGCGCTCTCCTCCACAGCCTGACTTGCATGTCCCAAGATCTTCGACTATATTTGCGATATTTGTTGGGAGTGGAAGGGTGAAATCCAGGGATGCGAAAACACCTGAAAGTACACAGGAAGGATATAAAAGAAGTCATCGAGAATTGTCCAAATGCAATGCATACAATATTTTAAAAATGACAGTGTGGAAATATTGGTTGCAGTTGTTAAAATATGGCGCAATAAATAAATAAATAAATAATGCATTATTATATGAAAATATTTCATTATGCAGAGAGAGAATTTGTTACCATCTAGACAACAATACAGTGTTTGGAAAAAAAGGCCAAAACCAGTGTTTATACCCTAAGCAATTAATTTTTACTTCTAATGGCCAGTTAGACTGGAGAATTGAATACTGATAAGTTGATGAATTGGTAAATGTTAGTTGATGCTTCAAACTCACTTTCCCCAAAGTTACAGTATTTATAAGATTCATCATAATTTCTTAGTATTTAGTATTTTCCTCCTTCTGTTTTGATGGCTCAAACTGTTCATGTAAAACTCTGCCAATCAAGTCTGGATCAAATCCATTCCTCATGTAATCAAAAGAAACAGGTATCACGAAAAAGCCAGGTATTTGCATAAAGGTTGCATCAAGTTAAACTTGAAAGTTTTTCCCCCTTTTAAAAGTGTACCTTTTTTTCTTTACATTATTAAACTATGTGAAGACCTATGGACATCACATTATACTGTATATATTCCACTGTATAAATGTACCGTGAAATTCATGCAAAACTTACAGTATATAGCAATAGGGAGTGTGTGTGCACATTCACCTAGATGTGAACCTAGAGCAAAAACGAATAGTGTATTAAATGAGAGAATTTATTCCTACTTTGGCACTTGCTTCACATAATTCTGGTAACCACAAGTGTTCTTTCCGTACTGAATCTGCTTTTGTCTTCGCTTTAACACGGACTCATTTGTCTCAAAGAACGAAGGGTCCACATTGTGAGAACGCCATCGGACTCTGGTTGGGGAACTAAGAAGGAAGAAGAGATGAGAATTTGGGTTAAAAATTATATATATATATATATATATATATATATATAGATATATATAATATATATATATATATATATATATATATATATATATATATATATATATATATATATATATATATATATATATATACACACACACACACACACACACACACACACACACACACACTTGATTA
Organism: Kryptopterus vitreolus; assembly: GCA_030449085.1. NCBI lineage: Eukaryota > Metazoa > Chordata > Actinopteri > Siluriformes > Siluridae > Kryptopterus > Kryptopterus vitreolus. Next base: position 7,697,963 of record JACRUU010000024.1, read on the forward strand.
ATGGTCACTCGCACCACACCAACATGCACCTGACCTCTTAACATCATCTAGATCTTCAGTCCCTACGGCAACATTAGCTGTAGAAATCTTCAGGATGCACCTCTCCAGAATAGAGGATCTAAATAAAGAGCAAATTGCTATGTATCAGTATTCCAAACTGGACTACGTAAACGTAATTGCAGAGTGAAGACAAGGACCTGCGAGGTTTATTCACAGTAGAGGAATTCTGATCTCCACTCATAGGTGACAAGGGTGTCCTAGAGCTACAGAATTATGCAGATAGAGGTTAAACAAAGCCACACAAACAAGGAACCAACAAAAACTTTCTAGGGCACATCTAGGGTTTGATCATGCGGTTTAAGGCATAGATCTTTACCTTCTTACCTGACCAGGCTATCATATACAGAGCTGCAGCCTGGGAGAAGCCAAGGCTCTGGGCTACCAGGGGGAAGAGGCAACCTGAGCTTCATGTCTTGTGGTAGTTCAGGGTTGGGCCATGGGGGAAAAGACAGTCCCCTAAAAATTAAGAAGAAGACAAGGATTAAGACTGGCACCAGAACTCCCAGAAGTAAAGTGAAAGTAAAGAGTTGGACCTTGATTCCAGAGGACTTTGTAGTAGGGTTTCAATGTGTGTTGTCATGCTGACTTTGCCACATAGTGGGCCACGTAGTTTGAAAGAGCTTTAAATCAAGATCAGGTGCTGGAAGGCGGAGCTTCACAAATTACATCAGCAAATGGCATCAATTACTGTCAGATTTCTTCGTCTCCCTGGAGTTGTACTGCTAATCTTGCTATTTGTAAGTGGCTTGTGTTGATTTATGAATATATAAATGGCATAGCATTATTCCAGAAGTGACTCCAATGTTTACACATTACAAGAATATGCTGATATTCACTCAGGCAGAAACATCACCATATATCTATTGTAATGTACCGTTTATATTGTACAGCCTTTATGATTTGGATCCTACAGGCCTCTCGACCTCAAGATCACCCGAGGTGGTTCACATTGAAGATCGTGCCACGATTCACTAAAAAGGGAGATGGTGGAAAATTAATCCTTTCGAATTAAATCAGCTGGATAGGCTATATATATTTATCAGAAATAAAAATGAAAAACATTGGATTCGGATACTTTTGCTGTTGTTGTTTGAATCACGTGGTGATTCTTGTGGTGGCAACCAATGGGGGGGGGGCGCCATAGCAGAGCCTTTATTCTGAAAACCAGTGATGGCCCTTTAACTGTGTTGGGAAATTGTTCATTACTCGAAGCCTTTCAACACAGTGCACAATAGTGACATCTTGTGGTCAAAACGTTTAATAGCGGCCGTTGGGACCCTCAGCCATTTCTGATTTTTACATTTAATAAATCAACCACTTTGTGATCTTAAAACAATAAAGGCAATAAAATTGATTATTGATTCAATTTACAGCGTTGATGTACCTACCCACTAAATTTCACTGTGTTCTAATGTATATGTGACAAATAAAGGCTTTTCTTCTATGACTGAACAACTCAATGAATGATTTAATGACATTGATAAATGGGATGAATTCATTTGTACTGTAGCAATTTATATGAAATATGACTTGCAGTCTTATTTACATACAGATTTATCCTAGTCCTAAACCTATGACTGCATAGGCAAAGTGTACACGATGAAAATATATCAAGTTTATTGTGGTATGGTCAGTTGAAGTGATTGTTAACTGGGCAGTGAAGGTGCTTGCTTGAAAATGGGGGTATATTTTATTAACAGTGGAAGGGAAGACCTTAAAGATTTTTATTAAGGAACAGAACAGAATTTATACAACAGTGCTGGGCCTATGTCTATTACCTTTTTTTAATTTATTACTTCCCCCGCCTTTGAGAATATTCTCTCTAATGGGACTAAAAAATACATGGCAAGGTAATGAAGATGTGGATAGACAGACTTTTGAAGAGCGAGGGATCTTCTGTGCATGCAATGTTTGTGTCACAGAAGCGCCATTAACAGTCTCAACTTTGTCATCTCCAGTGGCATTTTCCATCTGTTTTTTCCCTTCACTTCGGAATTCTTGTATTTAGACCATTTTATTTAATGACTGGCTGGATTGGAATAATAAAACTTCCCAAATCTGTTATCTTCAACAAGTGTAAATGGCTGGTAATCTTTCACAATGATGTTGACCAATGTGTCAATCATTTGTTTTCTGGTTCCTGCAATACAGTAAAGTATTTACTTTAAAAAATTAAGTGAAAAGGCTTTAAAAACATTACCTTTTATAGACACTACAGTAGACAAACAACAAATGACTAACCTTGTTGCTCTTGGTTAATCTCCTGAAGATGTTCTAGTGTTTAGGTCTGAAATATTTAAACATTGACGATGTGTTGTTATTATATCACAAGTGCACTCAACCTAAAAAAGAAGCCCACATGTAACACAGAGTCCGTTTAATATTTCCTTATAAATTCTGTAACATTTTAGATGTGTTTATTACACGTTAAACATGCACAAAAGTACACATTTAAATATGCATTATTATTATTGTTATTGTTTTTATTGTTTTGTTGTTGTTGTTGTTGTTGTGATCCACTCGTACTTTTTATACGCGCTTCGGAGCTCTGTGTCGTCACATCACTATTGAAAACGGAAGCTGAATGTGTAGTTTCCTGTTTAGATCACTAGCAGGAAGAGGATCCGAGGAGCAACATGGCGTCCAGCAGTAGTGTAAGAAATATTTCGGATTTAATAATCGATTTCTAAACGAATATATTTATGTACATACTATTAGTGTTTTTTTTACTGTTGCTTTTAGTCTGAACTAAATGTGCAGTAACGATTTAAGACAATTAATCCAAATACAACAACGCTAACGTGATTTGCTTTATGTTGTGTAGTTTTTTGTTGTTGTTGTTGTTGTTGTTGTTGTTGTACCTGTAAATATTCGCCGTTTCCTTTTAAGGCTGTGTTTTCCAGATATTTAGTTCATATTTATATTGGAGACTTTTGTTTTTTCGCGTTTCACCATGTTATTTATTTATATATTTGTTTACGGTCATTTTATAATTTGGACTGTATGCACGCAATATTTATAAACTGGACTTTTGTGTAGCTTTATTAATCTGGACTATATTCTGAGTATTTACAATATTTACTTAATGGACATTATAATATTTATATATATATATATATATATATATATATATATATATATATATATATATATATATACGGTTAAAAAAACACGATTATCCATATATTTATAATATGGATTGTGGATTTTTTACCAATAATTTTCGTCATAGAATCAATAAAACTATTTAATAATGTAAGTCTAATGTGTACAGTTTTTATAATTTGGACTGTATGAAGAGGAGCAGAATGTTCTCATTTTTGACATTTTTACATTTTGAAGAAAAAAATATTAAAAGCACCAAAACAATGTTTAAAAGTAACAATTTTTTTACTCTCTTTACATTTCACCCAATGGTTTCATCAGACTGGTTCTATTTAAAATAATGTTTGTATTCATGATGGTGGATAGTTTTTTAAGGGTTACACAGTGCCAGAGAAGAAGCAATTCTTCTCAAACTATGAAACGAAACACCATGTCAACAACAACATAAGCAATATCATAATAAAATTAAAAAAAAATCAGTATTTTCCAGTGTAGTTCCATCAGGGCCAGCAAGACCACATGTGCTGGCTCAATCTTTATCAGAATCACTGAATTATGTTTTCATCTATTTTCTTTCATACTATTAATTTAATACTATCTTTTTTTTCTTGACACCATTGATCATATTTGTGCCATCTATTGCAATTCTAGTATGTGCTTGAAAGCAAAAACACATAATTGATTACTATATATATATATATGTGTGTGTGTGTGTGTGTGTGTGTGTGTGTGTGTGTGTGTGTGTGTGTGTGTGTGTGTGTATATATGTATGTATGTATGTAGGCAAAAAAAAGAGTTAAACTGAGTTCCAAATGAGCCAATTGTGGCATACTATTTAGAAGTGTGTACGGAAAAGTAAAATTTTACATTTCTTTTTAATAGGCGAAGAACGATTTTCGGCGCAAGTGGGACAAGGATGAGTATGAACAACTGGCTCAAAAGCGAATTACGGAGGAAAGGGAGAAAAAAGATGGTGAGTCCGTTTTAATAAAAAGGAATCTTTTTAACTGATTTTGTACTTTCCATATAGTACAGTATTAGAGCTGGGGCTGTAACAATTTCTTGAGTAATTCGATTACAAAAGTTAATCGAGGCACATTTAATATATGTGTATATATTCGTTTAGTCCAGTTAACTAAACGCAGAACACTGTGTTTCTCATGGACCACTATTACTGATGCATTAATGCATTGCATTGCTTTAATTAAGACACTGTCAGGTCTTGAGATTTGGCACAGTGAAGTAACATTCTTTTATTTCACAGATGTTCCTAGGGTTGGGTATCATTTTAATTTTATCGATTCCAATTCTTATCGATTCCCAGTATCCGTTCCAAACGGTGGACCAACTGCATAGTCATGTTGGTCGTGACTAAGCATATTGCAGCATATTAGTTTATTACAATAATTACACTTGGCTTTGTCTTCAGCCACACTTTTGAGCACTTCCTGTGGTCCATCTTGTAAACTTATTTATTGTAGGCTACAATTCAGATTGCAGGTGAAAAATAAATGCACCCAGGAATCAGTAAGAGGAATCGAAATTTAAAATTTTATAACAAGCATCCGTTTCTTAATCTTAAGTGTCCAATTCCAGAATCGGAATTGATTTTCACTAATAAAGTGGCCCCTGTTTGCATATTTAATCAACCTGTTCTTTCCCAATTCCCTTCTGTAGGCAAACTTGTCCCCCCAGTCAAACGAGAGCTCCTCCGGCACAGAGACTACAAAGTGGATTTGGAGTCTAAGCTTGGAAAGACCATCGTCATCACTAAAACCACGCCACAGGCTGAGATGGGCGGGTGGGTCACTGATGCACATCCACACACACTCGCCTTGATGACTATCCAGTAACAATGGTTATGGCTGGAAATGGCAACCCTCTGTATTCAAAAGATATGTGTATGGATAGATAGACAGACAGTATAGGCAAGTTTAGAAAAATCCTCTTGTATTATAGTTCACTGATACTTCTTTTTGTCAAGCTCAGTCTTGCAATTTCTTGATGTGCATATTTTCTGCCTGTTCTGTAAAAACCCTATTCAAATCCTTTTTCTGCCACCGCATGAATTTTTTTTCCCTCTCATTCTCCTCTCTTCCTTCTCGCACTTCTGACTATTTTTTGCAGAAATATAAACTCACAAAAGTGAGGGGACAACCATTTCCTTATTTTAAAACAAACCTAATTTATTTTCATTAACAATTCGCATACTGTTACACACACATTTAGACTGTTTAATATGAACTCTATGAAAGTTCTGTAGAAAACCTCAAGCAGCAGTCTTGTTTTTTTTTTTTTTTTTTTTTTTTTTTTTTTTTTTTAAAGACGTGTATTTCGCACTACTTTTCATTTCGAGATGCCTTTTCACACACTCTGATCTGTACGTTTGTCTCTGTATATTAAATAGATCTTATATGATTGATGTGTAGTCTTGCATATTAACAAGTTGCATTTATGTTAATTTGTTCAGGATTTATAGCCTTTTATTTTATTGTGCCTATTAAAAATAATTGCACATTTAATATGATTTATTAACTAGACATTAACTAGACATAACATTATTAACTAACTATTTTTATTTTTGCATTCAGTGAATGCCTGCAGTCTGTAAGATATCACCAAATGCTATTATTATATCCTTTTCTGGGCATTTTCTTGGGACCTTTACTGGCGCTACTTTCAGTTGCTTTTTGTTTTATGGTTCTTTCTCACTTCTGTTTTTGTCATTAGTAATTGAAAAGCATTCTAATGCTGATTTAAGTGTGTAAGGAAGAGAGAGCTGCATTGTGTGGTTTGTAATCGAGCAAACCTTCATTGGTTTATTCATTGATGGAGACTCCAAGCACCTTTATTCGTCGCTCTGCTAAATACTGTAAATGTAAATTTAGTTTGGGTAAAGTTCAATTGACGTCCTTCAGACGCTCTCAACAATCTCAACATATTCTATAGCTTTGTACACTCACCACCTACTTCTTTCAGTATTTGCATCATCAGGAATCAACAGTGATGTGATATTTAATGTTTAACAGTGTGTATTTAATGTTATGAACTTGTTTTTTTTTTTGTTTTTTTTTTTTTTTTATTCCTGGTGCAAGAATTTGAGACCTTTTGTTGTTGCTGAACAACTTCATTTGCATTTATTTGAGTGGTACACAGAGGCAAAAGAACCAAAATGGTTACAATACGTATGGGGCCGACTGTATGACACAGGAGGTAGTGTCTTTATTAATATTTTATTGTTTTGTTTTTTTAACTACAGGTACTATTGTAATGTTTGCGATTGTGTTGTGAAAGACTCCATTAACTTCTTGGATCACATCAATGGCAAGAAGCGTGAGTATCGAGTTTTATTCGTTTATTCTTTTTGTTTACTCATATCACCAAACGAAGCGAGTGATTCATTTCTTATTCCCTTCCTGTACAGACCAGAGGAACTTGGGCATGTCGATGCGAGTGGAACGCTCCTCCTTGGACCAAGTGAAGAAGCGGTTCGAGGTAAACAAGAAAAAGCTGGAGGAAAAACAGAAGGAGTACGATTTTGAAGAGCGAATGAAGGAATTGCGAGAAGAGGTTGGTTTTTGAGCTCATACTATTCTAGAGAGGGTTGGTGATGTTTTAGAAGAAAATTTGCAAAGACTTACACTCAGCTTTAGACATGGTGTGTTTATAACAGCAAGGGCTTGTTACTGGATGTAGAAGAGAGTTCTCTTTTTGTGTGTGTGTGTGTGTGTGTGTGTGTGTGTGTGTGTGTGTGTGTGTGTGTGTGTGTGTGTGTGTGTGTGTGTGTGTGTGTGTATAGATAGATATAGATGTGCGCATGTATGTGTGACCTATTTATGTGTAAAGGTGTGTGTGTGTGTAAAACATCATGTCTGGATACTATATTTAAAAGTTGTTTGGTGTCCTCTAAATTTGAGGGTTTTTTTTTTTTAACAAATGTATTTATTTAAAATAAATGTGTCCCAAATATTTGTTCTGTGTCTGGCTTCAGGAGGAAAAGGCAAAAGCATACAAAAAGGAGAAGCTAAAAGAAAAGAAAAGAAAGGCAGAGGAGGACCTGAATTTTGAAGATGATGATGAAATGGCTGCTGTAATGGGATTCTCAGTGTTCGGTTCATCCAAAAAGGGCCACTAAACACAGTTGTCCTCTGTACCAATTCTGCGGCTTCAATGCTCTGCTTCAAATACAGGACTGGTCAGATTTTGTAAAATCCACCAAATCCCATGTGAGAATTCCAAGATAATCCACTTGGTTCTAGCCACCTTCAATTATCTGATATCTTAGTTCTTATGTAAACCTGATGTGTTATTCTGTGTACTTACAGAATTACTAAAGCAATACAGCGTTATTGAAGGCGGACTAATGATTATTTTTATTGATCTGAGATATTCAAGTGGAAAGGTGCTAAAGTGTAAAAAGACCAGCAAAAAATATGAACAAGATTTTCTGTTTGTTTTGGATTTTTTTTTGTCATTTAATGTGCATTTTCTGAAAGTTACTATTATTTTTTTTTTTTAACTAAACACCTTTTAAATCTTTTTTCCCCCCTTTGAATAAATATTTAAATGCATTTATTCATCTTTCATTTCAGTGAAAATGACTGTGTGAAATTCTTGAAATTTCCATTTCAAATAGTCAGTATTGCAATATTTATCACATTAACATATCAGTATATTCTTAATTCATTTTCTTCAATTGTGAGGAACAGTTTAGCAGTGTGATTTATTTATTTATATATGTGTGTGTGTGTGTGTGTGTGTGTGTGTGTGTGTGTGTGTGTGTGTGTGTGTGTGTGTGTGTGTGTGTATATGTATATGTGTTCATGTATGGAATGGTCGCCATGTTGGTCCAGTTTGTCTTTGACCCAGAATAAGACTTGATAATTCCCTGCTTCAAAACAACACCAAATCATTAAGCTTACATTTCCAACTTTGACTGTCAGGGTAAAACTTCTCTCCTGTTCTCTGTCAAGTTCTTCTGTTAGAGACAAATATGTAAAATTAAGACTTGTATGTCCTCAAAACCTTTTTTTATCTTTTAGATACTGACAAAACGAATGTAAAAGAGTGTTGGAGTTCAAACACTTACAATATCTTGTATTATATTCTGATGTACACATATAGAATATTACAGTACTTCTGCAAAAAAAAAGTGTAAAGATATTGAAATGCAGCTAATTAATTCAATATTCAGCATGCAAAAAGTTAAATGACATTTATTTATAAGTACCATAGACTAATAAAAACACTAAGCAAAAATGTATGAGACGTGAGAATAGTAGTGGCTTATTCTGTTAATGGTATTATATCTATCATATGATTTCCATCTCTAACACACTGATTATAAATTGTGTGTGGGTGTGTGTTAACGGTGAGAGCTAATTATTACCAAAATAAAAAAAAGAGAGAGAGAGATAAACGTCCTTTCAGATAAATGTGCAATTTCTAGACATGTCCGCTTGGGAATTAAATTTGAATAACTGAAATAATAATTCTAATTTGGCTCTATAAAATATACCCAATATAGATGTCTCCAATATAGTTTGTCTGATTTTTACATGATATAAGGTTCTTATGAATATAAAAAAGGTACATTAAGATTTCCTGAATAGTTTTATGTCCCGTTTATTGTTAGTAGCAATTAACTATAGTTGCTGAAACAGCTTGTATGTATAATATGAGTCAGTATAGGTACAGTTATGAGGTGGTGTGAGACAGTATGAGGAGTTAGTGACAAACTACACGGCATCTTATTGACAGAACTCCTAAATCACCACTAGGTGGCGCTTTGGTGTACTAAAAAGTGAACAAGGGTTTTCGGGAGTCTTAAAAAATATTTCTTTTTTAGTTAATAATTTAGTACCATTTTATCTTTTAGAAACAGAAAACAAGTCATTAGACATAAAGTCAGTGAAAAGCATATTTTCAGACATCTAATATCCAGTAATTTGATGTATTTAGAAAGTGGAGCAGAACTGAAATACGTGTGGTCATTTTTTTAACAAGCCACCAAATGTTGATCTGGGAATAGTGATGACCGCTTTCTGCATATTAGACAATATGGGTATATATTATTGAGTGTATATCAAACTCTATCAAATATACCCATATAATGTCTTAAGGCAGATTGTTCTGGAGATTGTTTCCTTGAACCAAGCACAACAGCAACAACAAATGCTCCAAATGCTCCAGGCTGATTTCTTTGTAACCCATACTGTACATTTATACAGACTACCATCAATCATCATCGATCAATCATTACACAGGGAAACTGGATTTAATTTCCATTCGGTGGTTCTCATCCTCCGTCAGTGATACAGCTGTAGGTGTAATAAAAGTGAACACGGTTAGTTATTTCGAGTCTCTTCCCCAAAGTATCATGACATATTCAACAAGAAATGGATTTTAGAGTAAATGTAATTCAGTGTAAAAAAAAGGAACTGTGAATCTATGTAAGATGGATGACACAGACACATGAGGCACAAGGAAGATTAGAAAACTGAGGAATGGTAATTATTTGTCCTGTATTTACTGATCAGGCATAACATAATGACCACCTGCCTAATATTGTGTCGGTCCATAACAGTCCTGACCCATCAAGCATTATCAGGAAATCGAGATCCAGTAGCTTGTATGTACCTTTGATCAATGACCCCATGACCCTGTCACCACTGTTCAACACTGTCCTTCCTTGGACCACTTTGGATAGATACTGACCACTGGGACAAGTCACAAGTGATGCAGTGTTTTATTTATCACAATTTGCTCTTATCAAAAAGCTCTTATCAAACTCTTTCAAATCCTCACCTCTGTCCATTTTTCCTGCTTCTAATACATTTTTTTTTTTAGGACAAAATGTTCACTAACCAACTAAAATGTGCCATGATGAAGAGTTAATCAGTGTTATTTTCTCCCCAGTCATAATGTAATACCTGATCGATGTACAAAGCAATAAGGCCTAATCTAGGTATATAATATAGAGAGAAAAAGTCTCATTTTATTTATAAGTTGGAGAAATAAGAACCCGTTTCTTATCAGTATGGAGAAAATTAATCAACAGACAGTTACAGCTATATGATCATGTTCCTGACTTTGATTTGACTTGCCGACTATGTTACATTATAAACACCCACCTACACCCCGTATACCATCGGCAACCATTTCAGTTGCCAGGAAGTGGAAAAAAAATACCTCTCGCTGTGCTGCAAGTAATATAGAGTTGAAAGTTGAGGATACACAAACAGTAGATGTTATCATTGGGAATACATCTAGATGATGTAAAACAATATTGCACATAAAGTTCACCAATTTCCATGAAGACACTAAAGGTCCAGGGGAAGAAAGATGCAGATTTTTAAAGCGTGGGTGTAAATGATGGTTGTGAAAATCTCTGTATGGTTTGGTTTGAGTATTGTTTGAATTAAACAGAGGTGTAATAAAGTATAAATACATTGTTACCTAATGTAAGTGGAAATTTTGGGTAGCTACACTTTACTGAAGTAATCCTTTTTACTTCTACTCCTGACATTTTCATGCAGTTATCTGTACTTTCTATTTTTTAAATATAGTATCGTTAATCTTCGTTCTTCTTCGGCTTGTTTTCATTCCCGCTTAGTCGGATAGAGTGAATGTGATTGTCTTTGGATGAGATATAAACATATACCATTCTGACACCCTGTTGGTTCATACTCGATCCATCGCACCTGGACACGACACAAATCACGTCACACTCCAGCAAGGACATAACCAGTGTTGCGGTCGTTACTCAAAAACAGGTTATTTCTTAAAAGTGATTATTTCTCCACTACTGGCTCATTATTTATCAAACTGGTGCTTTCTCCTCATCCCCTCTCTTCATCAGTTTTGAAACCAGTACTCTTGATATTTGTGTTGTGTTGATATATATAAAACCTTTTTAAACTATAGTACCCAGAATCAATAACATGTCAGAACTGCAGGATAATACAGACAAAATACAAAAAAAATTATATATATATATATATATATATATATATATATATATATATATATATATATATATATATATATATAAACTTGCTACTGGTCTTGCTATCTAATCATTTGCTTGTATTCTTTGGTTTACCATTCAGCACTAAAAAAAAGTAGATTTCTGGGTAAAACAGTGTGGGCAGGGAAGTTAGCAGAAATGTTCATTTTTTTTCTTGCTAAAGTTCTTGTACTTCCCCTATTTGTTACCAACGTGATCAACAGGAAACCTACAGGGAAGTTCTGTTATTCTTTCTTCTCTCTGTGTGTTCAGTCAAATCTTGTGTGTCGCTTATATTTTTTCTTTTTTTTTCCTTTTTTTTGCAAATGTAGTAATGTAGTAATTTGGATCGCATTTTACAGATATTTAATTTCGTAATCTCTGGTGTCATCTTTAGAGTTTTTTTTTTTTTCACGTCTCTCTTTTGCAATTTTTCTGGCGGCTAGATCGTCTCAGGCCTTTCTCTGGTTCTGTCTGTAGGCTGTTAACAAATGGATACAGAAGCATCGTTTCAGCTTCACAGCTTACATGTAACTTGTGCGATGTGAAGTTACAGTCGACGGAAAGCTGCTGTTTTGTGAATCCAATTGTTATATTCCTCTTATTTTCTTATACTGAAACTTGAAATCATGAGTTTTGATAACCTGCCTTCAAAATCGGAGGTCATGGGTTGGGATTCGAACCACTTAGCGGACTTTTTGAGAAGGGTAAGTTTTATTTGTTTATTTGTTCATCTGAATTTGCCGTAGTCTGACTTACAGCCATCATTACTAACTTCAGTGCACATGCGTGATGTGTACGTGATATGTACATTTTGAAGAGCGCTTACCACTTACATGTACTAACATGACCAAAATGCACAATTGTATCCTTCTTTAAAAAAATCACTTTATTCTGCACACGCAACATGACCTGCTAATAAAGTGAACGATATTGTCACTTTGTCCGTTTTTCTTGTTTGTACTACTCTTTCTTTCTAAACTGCAAAGTGAATATTCCTTTTCACTTGTTTTTCAACAGCATCATCTGTCTGGATGCGACAAAGTCGTTCTGAAAAGTGAAATAAATGGACAGAGATTTCTGGTGAGTGTGCACTCCAGGAAATTGCTCTCTTTTCTCACCTAGACATGTGGAAAATGTACCTGAAAATGTCAGACCTTTTCATTAAAAGGATGTCACTTCGAATCAATGCACCCACACTGAACGCTTACAGAGTCAAGGTTCACGATCAAGGTTTCAAGCCTCCCGTATCACCGAAGCCCTCTGTGATCCAGGGGTGCTTTAATATGGCCGACCTTGTACTCGGACCCGGCTTCCTACATCACATTATTTACATTCACATTTGCAGTATTTAGCAGACACCCTTATCCATGGCGAAGTACAAGAAGTTCATTCATGAAGGGTAAATACAAACTTAAGTACACAAGCATAGACAGTTGAGTTGACCACACATTATGTGTGGTCAATTAAGCATTCGCTCTGTATAAAGCTTTCTGCTAAATGCTTTATATTTAAAGTTATGGCACCTGCCTGACCTGGACAAACGAATCAAATATATTTTTGAATTTTCATATCAATGAGCGCAGAGGACCAAGTGTTGACAAAGTCTTGTTTTGTATTGTTTTTATTGTGAAAGACATAAAAAACAGGAACCTGCAGGATTTAAGTAATTGGTTTGACCTGACATACATCATTTGTTGTTAAGTAAACAAATCCTTAATGACATTTGAGCATTTGTGGTCTTATAAGAGAAAGGAATTCTCAGGGCTCTTCGCATCACCATGTAATCTATTATTTTCCTGACAGACATTTACACCATATTCAGAGAAACTGTATGTTATGATCTATTTATACCTTGGCCTTGCCAACCTGTGGCTCAAGAGCCTCATGCGGCTCTTTAACTAGTTTCATGCGGCTCTTTAGGAGCTTTCACATAACATGAGTCAATAGGAATGGGATGATGTTCATGTGTACCCATGTGTATGATGTGGCTCTTTGCAGGAACACAGAAGTGGCTCTTAGCCTCCTACTAGTTGGCCACCCCTGATTTATACTGTTGAGCAGATGAGAGTTAAGGGTCTTATTCAATCCCACATCAGTGGCAAATTAGTGGTGCTGGGATTTGAACTTGCAACATTCGTATTTACTTTCTGACTTACTTATTTACAATTAGAAATCCAACATCTTAACAATTGAGCTATCACTTCCCCCAGATTCTTCATGTTTTATTCAATTCATTTTTATTTCTATAGCACTTTCAGCAATGAACATTGTCTCAAAGCAGCACAGATAAGGCAGTAAAAATGAATACGATTGTTCTTTATAAGTGTAAGTGTATGAGCAAACGACTGTAGCAGGGAAAAACTCCCTGATTCATCAAATATAGAAATGTGAGGTCAAAGGTATTAGCGGATGTGTGAGGTTACGGAAATAATTCAAGCTTATGAACATTCTTCCAAAAATAAGGTGCTACAACAAAACAAAACAAAAAAAAAACAAAAAAACATATCCTTTTTATTCTCTTTATATGTAGTGTATGAATAAAATTTCCCCTTCGCTCAGTGTAGGGTGAGTCATTGAGTCCTGACTGCTTTTACAGTTTAAGGAAGTAACTTTGTTAGACTGAATTTATGAGGTCGAAATATAAAATGGTTATCAAATGAAGGCGAAAAAAAAAATTGCTGAATAAATGTTTCTCAACCAGAAAACTGCATAATACAATAATTCACGTCATATATTCAAATGTCATTTATGAAATGCTTTCCAGGCTAAGATTACTCAAGGCAAATATTGAAGTGGCATTTAAAGGCGAGCAAATTCTTCAATCTGAAGAAAAATAATAATAAAAAAATCTGGAGCTAGCCAAATCTGGTAAAAGGTACACATTTAGTGACATTTAGTGGTAGATCGTTGCTCATAGGTGCAAGGAAATGCACGGAAATGCAATCGTGCAATTAGTGCAAAGAAAAACAGAATATCAGGAAGTGATGGGCGACGGAAGTGATCTCACTGTGTCTCGATCTAATCTCTGTCTATGGGGTATTTTAGAATTATTATTTTTTATTTTTTTTCAGTCTTCATAATCGTCAAACACCAACAGACAGGATATATTTGGAAAGAATGTAAAGTCTTCCCTCCAGTAAAACTTTTGCGATTGTTGTTTTGCTGTTGTCTCGTTGTGATGCAACAAGGCATTAAGATACTTTATGTTGACTATCTCCTTTCAATTACATTCATCTGTGTAGGTTATAATATGGCCGATTTAAGTCTATTAGGTAAATATGAACAGGAGATGAAAATATTTTCAGTTAGACTTTTCTGCATGAATACAAATATAGCTATGAGCAAGCAGTACTGTTGGATTGTTTACAGTATCCTTAGTAACTGGCTGGTCAAGATAAGCTAGTCTATAGAGTGTGAATATAGTTTCTAATTATCAGTAGGTAGATACAAATACTTGTGATTGTGCAAACAGGGTTTAATCTGGATTGAAATATATTGTGGATTTCAACAATATTGTTATATTTACAGATGTAAATATGTAAATTTACGGTGACAAACATGTGATTGCGATATTGTGATCCCAATTATCTAATAATTCCTACATCCCTAAAAATACATTTTCTTAACACATGATTGTAAAAATAGAAGAAAGTAGGTTCATTCGATAAAACCCCACAAAACTTTCCAAACAAATATATGTAAATAAGACAACAGATTAAAATAAATGGTTCCTCACAACTGTTTTTTTCTTTTAAAGAGAAAAAAATTACAACAACTTAACTGGTTCAATATATCCTGTAATTAAAATTTACTGAATGTTGGTTTGAGAGTTGTTTGTTCTTCTTTAATTCTCCATTCTTTATATTCCTTGTTATTATTTTTATTATTATTATTATTGACAGCATGGCATGTCATTTTTATCTTGTTTGTGTTTATAGAATATGTCTGATAATGACCTTCAAAAGTTCCCCAGGATTCATGCCCCGTGAGTATCACTTGCTCATTTTGCAGACCTTGATTTGAATCCTATTGCATGCATAACATGTTTCTAAGGTCTTCAAATATCGTCCACATGAATTATGGATTGTTCATTTGTTTATATCGACTCCTTCAAAATAAAAGCTTTTGCTTTTATCTTCACCTTTAATTGCATCTCAAGTGGTATATCTACTGCCTAGACACCAGTGTTGGGGAGTAACTATTTACATGTAGCGGCATTACATAATTTAATTACAAAGTAAATGTAACAGTAATTCGTTACAATTACTGAGAAAAAATGTGTAATTAAAATACAGTTAAAGATTACAAATAGGGTTGCATCTGAACAATTATACGTGAAATCTGTGCTTTAGACTAAGGCATGATTTTCAACATGAAATGTGATTAAAATATAAGTTTTTTTTACGAGGTTGTGGACAAATGAATGTAATCTAAAAGTAATCAAAGTAATCAGTAACTTTCCTTTTATAAAGAAAACTACTTATTACATTTTGAATAGGGTCATTCGTTATCTATTACATTTCCAAAGTAACCTTCCCAACACTGCTAGTCACATTGTTGTTCAGTCACATTGAACATGTACATGAACATTCATGTGTTATATTTCTCTTGTCTCTGTCTCACTGCATGCACTGACAATAAGAGGAAGCTTTGTTCTACATCGATAGCGTAACAAACACAAATGTGGCAGGAACCATCGAAAGGCCGAGTCATCTCTCATTTCGCAGATATGAAATTGCACAATTTGCACATTTTGAAGGAACAGAAAACCCGCACAGACTATCCGAATGGCAAACGCTGTGATTAAAGGATAATGATCTTGAGTATCAAATTGGGAAGAAAGTTGATATGTAGAACATTATAAAAGCACACTGACGAAAGGGGAACTGTTTCGCTCACCACATCCTGTCAAGCTGAGTCTTATGCGCCCACCCATTACACCCCGCTGCTAGGTTAGCATGAAATGTACTGGTTTTTTTTTTCAGTGAACCCTGATGTGTAATGTTAATATACCAATTTGTAACAATCATTAGCCTTACCATCTAATGTTAAATACACATTTAACACTAAGGGCTATTATAGCGACGGAAGGGGAAAGTTCTTGTATGTTACTGTTGAATAAAAATCGCATGATGTATTTTCTCCAGACTTATCTCCAAGTTCTCCCGAGAAATCAACAAAAAAGAGGAGAAGAAAGGATTTTTCGGCTTTCAAAGGCAGGCAGTTACACATATATACATATCTAAGTAGTACACTGCTTGGAGAAGTTTAAATAACATTTTTTCTTCTTTCTAACTTTTTTTCGTTTTAGATCGTCCGCACCGAAGTATCAAGAAGCAGGTAATGATGATACGGACTAATCAGATATTGCATATTTCAAATGTATTGCGTATGTTCAAATTTGTCACATAGATACAGCATATTACATGCAGTGATATGCTTACGACCATCCGACATTTAAATATGAGAATAATAAACAGAAAGGATAAAAGAAATAAGTAAGAATAAGATAGAAAGGATGGGTTTGTGTGGCAGATATGACAATGTTAATGTGAATCCATTTTTTTTATGTAGTAATTTATGTTAGTTTGGATTGAAAATCAGAATAATTTGTACAAAAAATTTTGTTTGTCTTTTACTAGTTCTGGGATATTGCCTATATGCCTATATGCCTATATATATATATATATATATCTATATATATATAGATATATATATATATATATATATATATATATATATATATATATATATATATATATATATATATATATATATAAACATCAGGCCTGGCTGTTATGTTATTAAATAATCAACATTTGAATCCATACGTTTAATCCTATAATTAATTACACAAAAACACAATTATTATAATTTGAAAAAATCTCTGAAATATTTATAAATGAGCAACTTATCCTACTTTGCATTTCAGATTTTAGAATCAAACCCAGTTCAGTGTGTTGTCTGCAAAACAACTTAGTTCCTGTTGTCACGTATTATAGAATTAGCCATTTCCTTTATATTTCTCGCTTGCAACATTTATATGATGAAGAAACACAATCTGTAATTCTTCTGCCAGTCTCGTGTAGAGAAAACTGAAAGCTTTACAAAATCTCACACTGGAGAACGCTAACAAACATCATCTGTCATAGAAAAATGTGGCGTGACAGTTATAATTCATCTTTTAACCCATTTATAAGATGCATCCATCCACTATGGGGTCACATTATTAGATTTTATCAAAATATTAACTGTAATAAACACCATTTAATTGTATATAGACACCTGACCTGATGCAGCTTTAGTGAAGCTGACAACTGAATTCCACCTGTTGAGATCAGGGATCTGTACAGGTCACTTGATGTCACATTACCCTATTAGCTTATATCTGTAAAGACATTCTATCCAGTTGGATGCTTCAAAATATGTCCTGTTTGGCAAAGAACTACATATAAATATGATGGTTAGGTTGGTTAGGTATCCACAAATCTATAGACTGTATGGATAGTCGATTCCTGTAACATAGTTTCGGGATACTCTATCACCATACTCTTACGATATTTATATTTATTCATTTTAAATTTAAATGAAGTAGATACATATCCAAGCATATGTAAAAGCAGATCATTCAGTGTAATTATGTACTGTATTAACCTGTACCAACAGTTAAGCAATAAGTATAGCATTATCTCATGATAGGTTTTAACCTTTATAGAAGATTTTATTCAGTACTTATAAAGATGTAACAAAGACTTAATGTAGGTAATGGTATATAACAATGATGGTTAAATTTCTTGTTTGAATTTCATTATAGGATGAGAAAGGATATATAGTGTATGAAGAATGTTTTAATGCCAGGGCTTTAGTTTTCCTTCATTATGACAGGTTTGTTAATAAAATAAACCAGTATCACCTCAAGGTGAAACGATATATAGCGAATGCTTCGGTGTGAAATGTGTAAAGTTTGGACAAGCATTAGTGTGCACTTAGTAGTTATTAGACACAAACAGTGGCACAAATCCAGATGGATTACTTTAACCAAAATAAGTGCATTTAATGTACTTAAGTCTGGTTTTCTAACTGACATTTGAGAGATCAGCAGGTAAGCTGATGTGGTGAAAGGCACTCAGTTACCATTAGTCAAATAAATCCATGTAAGATTTGAGCCAGCTATCTTTTTTGTATATTTAGATACTTCTTAACCACCTGAATGAGGTGTAATCCATGTAAATTGGGTGTAACTAAACATGAGTATATCTATACTTACTTAAGCACCTTTAGTAGACAGAAAGTTTCATTAATTTCATTTTGATTAAGATTATCTAAGTCATTTTAAAATAGTAGATAGTTATATAGACAGGTACTTACATATATACACTACATGCTGAACATATATTTATCTATCTATCTATCTATCTATCTATCTATCTATCTATCTATCTATCTATCTATCTATCTATCTATCTATCTATCTATCTATCTATCTATCTATCTATCTATCTATCTATCTTCTCTACTTTTACAATAGATGTGCCTGCGGAGGACCAAGGATGGGGTTCTGAAGAGTTTGTAAGTCCTGCTCTCGATCTGTTTGTCACCTTTACTATATGCTTCCATATTGGACTGCTTTGTAAACTTTACAATACATGATGACTGATCTGCAGGAAAGCGACGATGATTACGAGAGTCCAAATTCAAACGATGAAGGAGAAGGCAGTGGTGGTGATTATGAATCAGCAGCGGATGGCGGAGTGGACAGCGATAATGACTATGAGCCACCACCGAGCGAGCCGCCGGATGATATTCAACATCACCAAATCTGCGTGGCCAAGCACAGCAACAGCGAGTACATTGGTAAAGAACAGGACAGTGTGGTGTTATACTATTAGTTGTAGAGAATTTTTTTTTATTATATTATATATATAATATATATATAATATATATATAGATATATATATATATATATGTATATATATATATATATATATATAAACTGACTGTCTAATTTACTCTTAAAGCTAAAAAATTTGTAGAAATTATGGTGTTTCATTCTTCAGTTAATAAGAAACATGTTGCATTAACAGCTTGATGTTTTGTATCTAGACCGGTCTGCAGTCAAAACCCAGCCGCCAGTCCCTCCAGCAAGACCTGGGCCTGGGCCTGGTCCTCCACTTCCTGCTATGGGACGCCCGAGTGTAAGTCTAACGCTGCCATTATGCCTCAGCTGCTTTCTTCAACCAGTGTAATGAAATCAATAATATCTTTCATTTGCAGATTGTTGGGGGATTCCAGAGGAATGATCAGTCTCCTCAAAGAACTTCGAAACCTCCTCGTAAGATGACACTGTTTTGTTTCTGTGGGTCTTTTATTTTTTATTAGGCCATTATTAACTTTCTCCTTTCTTTACTCTTAGCTCCTGATCGCAGTAAAAAGCCCGGGAGTATGGAAAGGACTAATAATAAAGGTAACCCATTATTTATTATACAGTGCTGTTTTATTCTATATGAATGATTGATATATAATCTGATCTGCTGATGACCTTGCTGGACCTGATGCGATACTGTACAGATGCGATAACCACCCAATATTATTCTGTAGTAAACCTGCAAGTAAAATGTCTGTTTGTGTTCCTCAACCAGTATAAACAGCTGAAATCAGACCAAGTTGACAATACATGGCAGCAACATATTACATGCTACACACTGGCTACTGGGAAAAATGTGATTATAGGGTTTCACTGGTTAGAAACTAAGAGAAACAGGAACTGAAAGCTAAGGTTACAAAAATGACTATACACCATATAAATGTATATATATATATATATATATATATATATATATATATATATATATATATATATATATATATATAATGATATAATAATAAATGTATAAATGTCTGCTTTCTGTGTTCGCAGGTGGAAATGAGAGGGTAAGGAACATATATATTATTAACATCCTATTGTGTGATTTGTAGACAGGAAACATTACACCAGTTAATAAAAACTACTCTCATGCATAGATGCCTCACCACTGCAGCATTTTCATTATCAGCCTTAATCATAGCTGAGGCATCTTTAAATGGTTAAATGTGAATTTCCTATCAACCGATTTCAAATTAAAATTTTCAACAGAATCTAAACTTTTATTCTTCCTGTTGGGAAACGTTCTTTGTAAAACCCCTTTTTAAAAAATTGGATTTTAGGCGTCATAAATCCTTAAGAATAATTTATTGATATATATGAATGATCAAAGAATGATTTTCTTTGATAGATAGATAGATAGATAGATAGATAGATAGATAGATAGATAGATAGATAGATAGATAGATAGATAGATAGATAGATACATAGATAGATACATAGATAGATAGATAGATAGATAGATAGTAAATTATAAATCACATTTAACAGAAGATGAATATATCACAATATAATAATTCCTGCTATAAATGAGATAGCTACGAAGTTTCAGCAACAGTAATTTTAGATGTTTATACAAAATAATAACATATCAATAACCTGTGACTTATTGGTTAGAATATGATTCTACAGATTTTTTAGTGATGCTATATGCTACAGTATTTTATCATTATCTTCTGAATTAAAATTTTCATATACGTTGTCTGTTTTCTTTTCCTTTAACAATCGATGTGCCACACAGCGTGTCATGCCACAGAGGTATAGTCATATTCTTTATTCTTTAAACATTTTTAATTGATAACATTCCAAAATATCTTTATGTTCCTGCCATTTTTACAGATCTTGGTCAGACAGAATGTGGTTCCTCTTATTTACTTGCTGCCTCTCTGCTTCAAATGTAATTCAACCTCACAAATAAATAAATAAATAAACAGAAGTTGCTTCTGGTAACACATGTTGGTCCATGAGCGAGCTAACTCTGGATATGGGAGAGAAGTAGACGTGTGTTCTAAATTTTGGTTATCTGCGAAGCGATAGAACATATTATAATTCTGTCTACTATTAAACAAAGCAGTGCACTGATTCTGAGTAACAACAATCTGGATGATAAAAAAATCAATTTAATCAATTTTTGATCAGTCATCAAACTTGTTGCTACTAAAAAGTCAGAAGGTTGTTTGCAAAGCCTTCCCATGAGTGCTCTGTTTGCATCAAAACAATGCTGCTGCAGAGGTGACTCATATAAAACCACATCCAAGGACCTTTTTTTTTGGTTAATACACCACTGAAAGTTTGTTTTCACATCTCAATGCAGTGCCTTTATGCAAATGCATTTGCAGAATATAATTCTAAAGCATTGTAGGAAAATGTATTATAGCCATGATAGCCAACTGAAGACTAAGACTGACGACCTTTTTTCTAAGCCTTTGTCCATAATAGCATTTTTTCCCTTTACATTCACTTTTTTACTTATACTTTAAGTGGTTTTGGTACCAGTACTTTTAGACTTCTATAAGAATAAAAATTGATCCTTCAACTTCTACAGAAGCATTTTTTAAACACCTGAGTAATGAACGTGATTACTTTTGACACCAGGTGTTCAGGTGGAGCTGTAGACAATGAGGGAGGATAAAGGTAGTGCCTGGCTGTTCTAGTCAGAATATTAGGAAGCAAAAAGATCGAGAAATGTGATTCATGGCTGAATTGGATATTTTTGAAATGTGAAAATGTGTGAATGTGAGTATGTGTGTAAAGTGTAAAACTGCCTCACAGTTAGAGGTTGGAGACCAAGGGAGTAACATTGGTAACAACTTTATGTGAAAGATATCATCATTTATCTCTAGTGTCAATCAAAATGCAATACTAACCACTGTGGACATCTTGCAGTATGTATAGTTTAACGTAATAATATTTACTGGTGTGGAAAATTTCACACAATTTAATATCAAACTTTACTCTCATTTGTCAGTTTTACCCCCACAAATATAGTGACTAGCAACTGTGTCCATTTAGCATTGTAATGTGTCATGGAACACACAGTGTGTGTGTGTGTGTGTGTGTGTGTGTGTGTGTGTGTGTGTTAATAAATTTGAAAAAATATATTTGTAGAATTATAACAAGACTGACAGGATGTATGGACCATTTCACTTAAATGTTTATCACTGATATTGCTGCCAAAAAAAAACAGGAATGCTGGAATGGATAAACTACTAGAGCCTCCTCGAATGCCCAAACCTCCAGTACCTACAGCCGGAGGGGTGCGGAGAAGTGCTTCATCCGTTACTCCAGGACACACTTTTAACAGGTGTGTTTGGTTTGCCACTAATGTATGGCTTTGTATGAAAGCAACTGGACATACAGCTTATGTCAAAAATATCTTGACATCTGACCAAAAGCCCATATGTGTCTTCTTTCTCAAAATGCTACCACAAAATTAAAATTGTATTGAATGTCTTTGTATGCTGTAATATTATATGCTATTGTAAAATTGCCCTTTATTGGAACAAAGAGGCCCAAACCTTTTCCATCATGACAGTGCATCTGGTGTACAAAGTGAGCTCCATACAGACATGGTATAGCAAGAGTGTATTAGCATTTCTTCTACTCTGAACGTCTCTGAACGTTCTTCTACTACGCCCGACCTCACTAATGATCTCTTAAAGGACACGTTCAGGATGTTCGGCGAAAACATAAGGGCATCATGGTCAGGTGACCATACCGTGTAGTGGATTTGTAAATAATACACACCTAGGTATTTCACCTATACGGGGTCAACTGTGCGGAAATCATATGAGCCATTATGTAGAACATAATATATAAGATATAAACTGAAATAAAATGAGTCTTTTCTTTCAACAGACAGTCACCTGATCCCAGAACTGAGGTAATTAATTTTTATTTGTATTCAAGCTAAGTGTAACCGTTTGCACACAGTGCAATACAAATGGTGCTATAAAATAATAAATATAAAATATTTTAGTGTGTTTGCTCAAATAATATGTAGAAACGCTTTTATAAGGATTAAGAAATTGGCTGCGTTTGTAGTTTGTATAAAATGTAGTTAGTTATAAGGCATTTATATTTTATTATTATCTTATTGCACACTTGTTTTTGTCCTAACAGTAAACCTATTATCTAGAAATATATATATATATATATATATTATCTATATATATTTATATATATATATATATATATAGTATAGATATATATATATATATATATATACAAATACAACAACAAAGGACTAATAAATAGCTTGAACTGGCATACAAATCAACAACATGTGACCTTTAATTACTTAAACATTTTTTAAAAAGTGTTACCTCATAAACTTACGGCTACTGAGCTGGTGATATGTGTTTTTATAAACAGTGGTTTATAAATATATAGAGTTGATTCTGAGTGCATCCCTGGTTTATTAAAACTTACTTCATTTCATCTGGCTGATATTAATTGTAGTGTTACTATAGTGTGATATCATCTCTTAATACACCTATCTGTACAATATCACAATGTTTTGCATTGTTTTTGTCTCTCATGGACAGCTCTTTGATGATGGTAAGTGTTTTATATTTCTTTATCTCATTGTTGTGGGTGCATTTTAATTTGTTTCATTAAATACTGTATATTATATAAGGTATATTCCAGTATTCATTTTTGCTCATTGTTACAGGAGCCAGATCCAGCTTCACCTTTCCTCACACCAAGCATGCCAGGAATCCATCACCAAGACCACAGCCACATGGAGGTCCTGCTGAAGGGTAAGAATCTAATGTTTTTGAAGTAAAGCTTGTAAGATGCAAAAGGTAATCCAGACATAATACATTTATTTGGACGTAACTTCACACCAAAATATGCTGAATATTTTTTTCTTGTAACAATTACAAAAAGGAAATACCCCTTTAATAAGAATAACAATGTCATGACTGTTTGTCCATTACATACAGAATCACTCATTATATAAATCAGTTTATCCACGAGTATTTTGCAAAGCACATTAGTGTCTTGTTATAATTTTAATGGAGGTTAAATGCTGAATTCTTTTATACCACAGTTGGGCTAAATGGTCAATTCTCATGGTGATAAACTTTTTAACACTGGCAGCTCTAAAAGTAGTGACGACTTTGATATATATTCTCTTTTGCTTCTCTGGTAACAGCTCGTTCAGTTTAGATAACTTTCATACTTTTTTAACCTATTAACTAATTAAGGCTGGAGATGCTATAATGTAAAGTGGAAATAGGACATTGTTTCCTGTATTTTCAACATAATTCGGTGTAATTTTAAACAAAGGAAAAGGGAGCAAGTAGCAAATAGTTCTTTAATTTAAAAAAACACTGTATTTTCTACTATTATATCAACAAATTCATCAGACATCACGCCATACCATTGTTTTAGTATTTCCCCAAAACTGTACATCCTGCTATGTATTAATTACTTACAGACTTGTATGTGTTTCATGTGAAAATGTGTTAACACTAATCCCTTTTTTTTACAGTTTTAATCAAACTGCCTCTCTACCCTCAAGACTACAGGATCGTATGTAGCAACAAACTCTACAACCTCATGATTTCTACCAAATAATCCAATTCATACTTCAAACATGTGGACAAATTTTATTTATTTTTTTTGTTTGTTTGTTTGTTTAAATGACAGCAATGATGACAGCAATGCGAGGCTGCAGCGCGAGAAACCCGCCGCAGCAGCCAATGAGGCCTTCTGACTTGGACGCAACACAAGTGAGTGTAAAATTGTTGTTACACTGACTGAACAGCAGGTGGCGACTTTTACTAGGGTTCCAAAGTACCGGCACAAAATCGCTTCAAATACTTTCTATATGGTTCAGTGGAAATACGTACTCCTGTACGTGTGTGTGTGTGTGTGTGTGTGTGTGTGTGTGTGTGTGTGTGTGTGTGTGTGTGTGTGTGTGTGTGTGTGTGTGTGTGTGTGTGTATTATTTAGTTATTTATATTGGTTTTTTTTTTTTTTTTTTTTTTTTTTTTTTATATATTGGCCGGCTACGCTCTGTAAAGCTCAATTAAATTTTATTTGTTCAGTGCTTTCACCATGGAATTGGTCAACAAGAAGCTTCACAGAAATAAATAGATTGTCAAAAATATTTTTTTAAATTAGTACCTGGAAGTTTATCCCTAATGAGATTAGTGAGACGGTGAGACAGAGTCAAGATGCCGAAAAACTGTAAGAAAGAAACCTTGAGAGGAACCAGAACGAAAAGGTGAACATCATCAGGGTGACGTCGACTGACCATTCATTATACTATCATTGTTGAGGTTAAAAACTGTTCACTGTTCAAGAAGTGGGTCGATTTTTTTTATTTAGTCAACTTAAAACTGCTCTCTCTCTCTCTCTCTCTCTCTCTCTCTCTCTCTCTCCTCTCTCTCTCTCTTCTCTCTCTCTCCTGTCCCTCTCCCTCTCTCTCTCTCTCTCTCTCTCTCTCACACACACACATTACATTGTGGAAGTGGTAGCTTGGTGGTTTATAGCTTTTGGTGGTTTATAGATATGAAAAAAACAAGAAACACCTTTTAAAATGCCCCTTATACTAAAGTGAAACAGTGAATTCGTCTTTTTAAAGGATAAGTAAGATTTAAAGAGAAAGAAGTGGGTAAAGTTTTTCATATATCCATAAAAACTGCTTATTATATAGTTGGCTATCTGTATAGTTGGCTATATGAAAAAATCGACCCACTTCTTTTTCTTTAAATCTTACTTATCTTTTCAAAAGATTAATTTAACTTATAATTTATTAATTAAGTAATTTATATATATATATATATTTTTTTATACATATATACATACATATATATACATATATATATATATATATATATATATATATTTACATATTTACATATATACATGGTTTATAGCTCTGGGTTACTGATCTGTATCATGACTGACCCTGCACTTTGGCCCCCAGCTTCCTAACATCGTTAGAATATGCAAAAAAAGAATTTCATTGTGCTATAATGTACATCACAAGAAAAAAAAACCTTTTTAAAAGCCCCTTATACAGTGAAAAATTAAATTTGCCTTTTTTCTTCAACTGACCAGTGTGAAAGAGTCTGTGTACATTTCTATAGACTCAGATTCTTGTCCTTGGTTCACAAGACTGGAACACAATCAGGTCTTTTACTTTTGTAGCCCATTTGCCCTGAGGGTTGATGCATTGTGATATGCTGTTCTGCTCACCTCGTTTGTAAAGAGTCGTTATTTGAGTTACCGTTCCCTTCTTGTGAGCTCCAAACAGTGTTTCTTCTTTGTGAATATCTACCTCAGTTGTCTTATGATGGTGTTTAAAAGTGTAGTATTTATTTATGACTGGTGTTATTATAAACGCCTACATCGTCCAAACTGTAGGTGTGATGTTAGGAACTTCAAAAGAACAAATACACAATATACAGAACTGACCAAAGTATTTGGCCGTCAGGCTTCTCCAAAAATATGTGGCTCTTCCTCACACTGTTTAAATCAAGTTGGATGCACACAGTTGTATGGGATGTCTTTGGAGGCTGTAGTATAAAATTTCCCCTTCACTTGAACTAGAAAAAGAGTTTCAGCATGACAATGCACTTTTGCACAAATGACCCTCATTTAGACATGGTTTACATGTGTTGGAGTGTAAGACTAGCCTGCAATAGTTGTATTTCTACCTATTGTCTGTACAGTCTCAAATAGTCTGTATTGTCTTGTATCATTTTGACTATATTGCCTAAATGTATAGTGTTGTTATTTACTGGTGACTTTTGAGAGTCACCAATAGCTGGAACAAAATTCCTTCTGTGTGTCAACACACTTAAATAAATCTGCTTCTGATTCTAAATCTGATGCTGGCCATCTTTACCTGTCATGAGTACCTGACTTTACTAATTCCCATGCCTGAATCCACAGCACACTCCAGAATCTGGTGCAACGTCTCAGTAGAATCAAGGTTATCTAAAAATAAATACCAGTTATTTAGACGTTATTTCTGTTTTATTGTATTATAAATGTGGAGTGGGTTGTTCAAAATTAAATCGCTTAGGAATCTGATTAACAGGTGTCCAAAAACTTTTGTCCATACACTGTACATTCTTAATTCCATGACCACACAAACACACACACACACACACACACACACACACACAAACACATTTCCACGTCAGTAATCTCAGTGTGCTTTGTACTCAGTTATTTCTATGGAGTATACTGCTACAAAATGAAGCAGGTAAAATGGAAAGTATAATCAATGTTTTCTGTTTTTCTGTAGGACATGGACCCAACATGGTATGTGGGACAGGCTACACGTAGTCAGGCAGAAGGAAATCTGAGACGGGTAAACAGGGTGAGTCGTTTAATTTCAATAACACTGTGTCTTATAAAATATTACAGTAAATAATTACAACCAAACGCTGCGAAACACTTGACATGTCCTTCTCCATCACATTCACCCTGCTATGTTAGGATGGAGCATTTTTGGTACGTGACAGCTCAAAAGGCTCCACCACTCAGCCTTACACACTCATGGTACTTTACCAGGACAAAGTCTATAACATTCAGATTCGCAAAGCCCAGGACGGTTACCTGCTTGGTACTGGTCTTAAATCTAGCGAGGTAATTTCCTGCATTTGCACTTCCTTTATGTCAGATTGGTCATAAACTTGATCCATACTATATATATATATATATATATATATATATATATATATAATATATATATATATATATATATATATATATGATACATAAGAAAATGTACATACACTGGGATCTTTTTATCAGGTCTTTCGGTGCGTCAGTGAAATCATCAAACAACACACGCAGATGGCCCTGCTGCTGATCGATGCGAAAAACCGAGGAACCGGTCAACAAAACCAGTGTACTCTCCTTCACCCTGCAGGATTCTGACCCTCAAAAGCACAACGTGGTTGAGCAGGTACACAAGACAAGAGCGAAAACATCTGCATGAACAAATACAAATTCCCTGACAGAGCAAGGCTGATTCTTTTAGATTTAGATTTGGGAGTGGAGTCACGACGATATGCTTGATGCTAATGATAAATATGTATAGTCACACAAAAGTGGTGTTTGTGTGTGTATATGTGTAACAGCCAGATGAAAGAAAGTTAAGATGCTGTATATAGTCTAAGATAGAACATTTGAGAAGCAGAATATTGATGTGATTTTTCCCCAAGATTTTCATTTTGTCACCTATTTATGTTTTTTGTTTTGTTTTGTTTTTTTCTGCATTTTTCTGTCATCCAAACTAAATTTCTTAGATGGCTTCAGTTTGTTTAACGCTTGAATAAACTTCTCTGCAACTACCACGGTGTGCGTCATTCATACATATGTGCGTCATTCATAAGAAAGTAACAGCTTGTTTCCATGACAGAGAGTAAAACAGAGACATTTCTGGCAAGCAGAAAAGTTCGGTTTTATTTCAATTAATATCCCGACAGTTGAAAACCGTCCTGAAGAAACAACTATCAAACTGTCATCAGGGATTGTGGCGTAAGCTGTACAAAGGAGATTCAGTTACGAGTGATTTGTTAAACATGTCAGGTTAATACATGACAATATGATCATACGATTTGTTAGAGCTAGGCTACATTTGCTGTGGGCTATGTAAATATCCCATAGGCCCTGTATTCGGCTGTAATTGATAGGTTAAAGACGATACGACACGCCGGTGTTTTGACTATGGTTCTGTGGCTGACCTGCGACTCGGGATATATTATGCAAATAATGTATAAACGTAAAACCTAAAAAAAAAAGATTTCTGGAAAGCATCATGAATGATGATCGTGATGCGACAGTCTTGTGTTGTGTGTGTGTGTGTGTGTGTGTGTGTGTGTGTGTGTGTGTAAAATGCCTCGGTCCGATTTATTTGTCGCCTCTAGTGGTACACCGGGACTGGGGCGCGCTCGGGCCGCGCGCTTTTCCACGAACAGGTGAACAGCGGAATGCGCGCGCTCTGCTGGGGGCGGAGTCACTTCAGTCCGGATCCGGTTTCACTGGCACTCAGAAAGATAGGGGAGACGTGTGTGTGTGTGTGTGTGTGTGTGTGTGTGTGTCGAGACAGACCGAATGAATGAGTGAATGGTCGGTGTGTGAGTATGTATAGAAAGTAAGGTGTGTGTGTGTGTGTGTGTGTGTGTGTGTGTGTGTGTGTGTGTGTGTGTGTGTGTTTGTGGAGACAGATTGAATGAACGATTGCGTTCGTCTTTTTTTCCAACATGGAGAAAAACTTAAAGTTCTGAAATATGTGTTTTCTTTCTAGTCATAATAAGATGTAATCTTTTTTTTTTTTTAATTATTCGTTTAATTAAAATAAAATGTCGCTCTGGTTTCTGAGGTGGAAGGTTTATTTGTTAGTTTTTTAATTCTTTAAACTAACTATATATATATATATATATATATATATATATATATATATATATATATATATATGATATATGTATGTGTGTGTGTGTGTGTGTGTGTGTGTGTGTGTGTGTGTGTATGGGTGGGTGTGTGTGTGTGTTTTTTTTTTTCATTGCAATATTTTAATAATATATCCTTTTAGTGTGTTTGTTGGTTGGTTTCTTTTTTCTATTTCATAGTAGCTTATAAGCTATCTATAAATTATATATAAACAGCATAGACATCATTTTCCTAATTTTCTTTAGATGTAACATCTAACAATGCACTAGCTAATTTTGTTAATTCTAGCAGTAATGGTCCTATTTGATATCTTTTGTAAAGTAAACACACGTGTACGTTGACAAGTTACTTTACCTTCTTTGATTCAAAATGCAGAATTTACTGAAAAAGTCGATTTAATTAAATACGACATATATTTGGAAATCCAGTTTTCCTGATTGGATTTCATGGTGACTCTAGGCTAATAAACACTGTCTATATTTGCATTAAAAAGAATAAATCTTGAGTTTCGAGACTGTTCTAGAATGTGTTTTCTGGAAGCTCGGATTATTCATTATTGCATCAGCGATCTGTGGTGAAGTTTCAGCGTGTCACCCAACAAGTATCGTCAGTGGCAGAAATTGAACAATTCTTAATTCAAGGCAAGTTCTAAGAACAGGCTTTCTAGTTCCAATTCTCCAAGGTGTTTTTCCACCCCGCCTCTAATTTCATCAAAAACAAATTAGCAGTGAGGTGTCTGTGGAGCAGCCAATGAGATGATAGTGGGTGTAGCCACAGAGGTATAAATACACCAGGTTATACAGGTAGCAGATTATGGTGCACCTGACCAACCCACTTCAGCTAGACATACAGTGGGACGAAGACCACCAATATAAGCAACGTTTTCATCTTCAGCTGGGGAAAAAAAACAGAGAAAGAGACGGACAGAACTAGGGTGAGCATGACATCATTTGTACCACAAGCCCTGTCACCTCAATTCCACACGATGGGGCAGGAATCCCAAGAGTACAGCCTGTACAACGACAACTTCTACAACCCACCACCTCTGCCAAGCCCACAGCAGACCTTGCCATCTGCCAGTGACCTGGTGGACTATGCCACCCCAGCCTCCAACCCTTACCTTTGGTTCGGTAGCCCAGGGCTGAATCCTGCGTCCAATCTAGGGGGAGGACCGCAGCCCTACGGCATGCAGAGACCCTACCTTGGAGCAGGAGGAATGGGCGGGGCAGAAGGGGGTTTCAGCTGGTTTTCTCTACCTTCTCAAGAAGATCTGATGAAACTCGTTCGTCCTCCATATTCATACTCAGCGCTGATCGCCATGGCAATAAACGGAGCCCCAAATCGCAGGCTCACACTCAGTCAAATCTATCAGTATGTAGCTGACAACTTCCCCTTCTACAACAAGAGCAAGGCCGGCTGGCAGAACTCCATTCGTCACAATCTTTCCCTCAACGACTGCTTCATGAAGGTGCCAAGAGACGACGATGACCCAGGTAAGACCGTCATCTTATTTTGTCCTTTTGGTTACACTTGATTTGAACCGTAGCATTGTAGAAAAAGCAATGTTTGCAAATGAACTAATGTGTACGCTCATATTTGTGTCCAGGGAAAGGCAACTACTGGACTCTTGACCCGAACTGCGAGAAAATGTTCGATAACGGTAACTTCCGTCGCAAGAGAAAGAGAAAATCCGATACCCTGCCTGAGGAAGAGGGAAAAGGCTACACAGAAACAGACTCGTCTGCATCCAGCCCAAAAGACCAGAATAACACGAGCCACGAATCCGAGAGAGGACCCTCGCCAGTTTTAGCAGGCGCAGCTCCCTGCATTAACGGCTTCTTGTCTCAGATGAATGACGTGGTTTCGGGTTCAAGTAGCATGCGAGACGGCACTTTGCTCCCCTCTATGCCACTGGGCGTGTCTTTGGACACTCAAAGGATCTCTCCGACCGAGGGTTTCGGCTCATACTCGCCCAGCTCTGCAGTTCCACACTGGGAGTCGCAGATTCCTCCACCACCTCAAACAAGCATCTCGTCCTCGCCCTCTCACTACACAGGCAGTTACAGTGACTCGATACTTAGTCAGTTTAGTAGCAATCTATACCCAGGCCTGGACTCTTCTGGCATGGTGTACGCACGAGAAGGCACCGACGTTTAAACGTTAAAGAAGGATCAAAGTGTGTTTTCCACCCGGCACTTGACGGATCAGGTGGTGCAAACAGTTACCTGAATTTCCGCAGTGTTTCCTGAGTCAGCAGATCCAGCGAACACCAAGGGGCCCCTTCCCCTCCCTGTGTGAATGCTCACATACTCAGCTCTCATCCTCAACTGCTGACAGCATCTCACTTCAGGTTACGGCTGAGCATTATGATGCACTAATCAAATCTCGTTTTTTGAAGCATACTTCCATTGTACGAACTACTATATTGTATGACTGTAATGTATTTTTTTTTGTAATATTTTGTTACTGTGATATATGTATGTGTGCATAAATATTTGTGTAGAAATAAACCAAAAAGAAACTGCCGTCTTTTTGTACGACTACTTTCTATTTTCTTCCGAAGCGGAAACATGACGAAGCAATAAATTATTTTGGGAATAAAAAATTTTTTTATAATGTTATAGCAGTAAAAAAAAAAAAAAAAAAAAACATAAACATGGTTTAAAATTTTTATGTCTGTGCTAGTGGCAGACACACATCATTTGTTATTGTAGTCACTGATCCACATGATGGGTGTGAGAGGTGTGTGTGTGTGTGTGTGTGTGTGTGTGTGTGTGTGTATGTGGGTGAAGGGGATAGCCAAAGGATCCGTTGAACAACAAACTTTCAAATAAGGGGGGAAAAAAGACTGGTTTGACAGCAGGGGAAAAAGATAAATGATGCAAAACTTGTTCCTCGGGGGTTTCATGGTGCCGTCCCCCAAATCAGTCAAAACTAACAAGAAAAACGTAACAAAAATATAGACAATATAAACAATTCCCTAAATAAAAGCCATAATCCACGATGTGATATCTATGGAGTTCGATACCTATGAAATGGTGATGCTTTAATTAATTTGATAAAGATCAAGGTAAGGTTTCATTTCACCAGGGGTTTCATCATATCACCTGGGAAAAAAACAAGGAATTAAAAGAAACGATATTCCTTCTCAATATACCCTAATTATTAAAATGATAACAATTGAAACAATAGGCTCTTTGTCTTTATAATATGGATTTGCCAGTGGTGAAAATTTCCCTCTGACAAAATCCTTCTGGAAAAGCTGATGTTATTAATTGGCGAACTTTCCCCAGCATTCAAACTCTTTCCCTCTGGCAAGGCAGGCCACAGCAGCCACAGATCCCCAACTTCTTTCCTTAATGTAAAAAGAATACAGGGATATATAAAAAAAAGTAATGGATACACTCCCACTACACACCAAATCCATAAACAGAGTAAGCTTTTTCTACCAAACAAAACAGCCCAGCAGACACAATAATAATTTAAGTGTGTAATTCTATTAGAATAAACATATTCTTGGGATAATTCATTGTTCTTAGGTCTACTTGTAACCCCTTCTGATAGGGAAATAGTCACTTGTCATGTTTTACATAAATCCTTCAGAAATTCCCCTAAAGGTCCATTTTAAAGGATTACACATTCATAAAAATGTACTGTAATGTACACATTTTTTTTTTTAAGAGACAAAG
This sequence comes from Kryptopterus vitreolus, assembly GCA_030449085.1. Taxonomy (NCBI): domain Eukaryota; kingdom Metazoa; phylum Chordata; class Actinopteri; order Siluriformes; family Siluridae; genus Kryptopterus; species Kryptopterus vitreolus. The sequence goes on from JACRUU010000024.1 coordinate 7,731,174, forward strand.
CTCACCCTTAAGGGCTTTGAATTGTCTTCCGAGGAAACCTCTCAATAGCAAACAGCTTAGTATTTCCCAATCAGACAGGATTCGAAGTATAACCCTTCAAGGTAGCCATAAGAAGCCATTATTTATCCAAGGAAACCTTTAAGAAATCCCAAACATGTAAAGAATACATTTAAATATATATATTTTTATATCTCATTTAAAAATAATTTAAAAAATGACTAAAATGACTAAAAATGATTTGAATTCTTGAAATGTACACCTTTGAAATGCTTTATTATTCAGAAACCTGAAAAACAATTCACGCAGATGCTTGAGTTTCTTCAGAGCAGTGATCTAAAAAAAAATGTGCTTCCTAAAAGAACTTCTGTAACCTGTTCTTGCCAACAACAAAAAAATGAAGTAACCATTCACTCCAAAGATCCTTCCATATAAGATTAACAGTTGATGAAGTGGAAAAAAAATATCTCTGGCACCAAAAAAAACGGTTAATGCTCCATCAATCAAAAGATCCATTGGGAAAAAAAAGATTCTGGCATTACATTAAAGAACGTCACTATAAGTGGAGATGCAAATGATTGAAACTATATGCTTTCATGAAAGTATAATAGCAGTAATGCCAGAAAAAAAGTCTTAATGAACTCTGGCTAAATGCCCTAATTACATTTACGTCATGTCTACATCATTTGGCTAATGAAGGCCCAGTATGGCCTGGTGTGTAAATGACATGATCAGTGTTTTCTGATCACCAGATAAAAGTGGCATGTGCTGCTGCACTATTCGCCTCCTGCTTTCGGTGCTTCTGCCATAGACATTCCTGACCACCTTCCATCCACGTTCTGTTTATTTCCAAAACATAGTCATCTGCTATCTCCACGCCATAAAATTCTCCCCATTTGAGCTTATCAGGCTTTATCTAATTGATTGGATCTAAACAACAAAAGAAAGTGTGCCTGCTATTTACAGAAGTCTGCCTGCCTGCCTGCCTGCATGATTTAGATCAGGCTGTGCTTTCAGTTCGTCTCAGCAAAGGGTGGTAGGCAGATTTCTCTTTAACCATTGTCTTGCTCCTCGAATATAGCACCTAAACAAGTAATACTACTTGTTAATAATAGATAAAACATATCTATATAGTTCACCATCAAGTCTTTATCCAGGCCAGCGGAGTCATGATCGCTTGTCAATTTGAGATTTTTCGGGGTGATAATCTGATAGCAGTGGCATGTGCAAGTCATACACAGAGCCACACACAGCTAGAACTGCAGCTATCTTTTCAGCGTTGCCCAACCCAGCCCTTTCACCACGCGCTCTCACTTTTATCTTTATTGATACAACAACTTTAATCCTGTCTGAACCAGCTGTAGTGGGCTCCTCTAATTGGGATGTGTGAATTGCGACAAGCCGCCTCTAGTCCAACAACAGTGTAAGTGTGCTTGGTATTTACTGACACATGCCACATCAAGAGGCCAGCGTTGTTTGTAAACATGGGTCACGTTAGGGAGGGAGAGATAGTAAGCTCGATTAAAGATGCCCTGCAGCTCCATCAAGTGCAGGTGTGGGGAAAAAAAAACTGGTTGCATCCAAAGCAGCAGATGTTCGTAGGGGGGAACTTGGGACCTAACACAAAAAAATAAAGGCACGGCGCTCCTAAAAAAAAAGGGGGGGGCAAAGGCTTCAGCGGGATTCGGTTATGAACAGTTCCATTTCATAACTGTCAAGCATGTGTTGTTTGCATATAGATTAAGAATTTGGTACATGGTGCTCCAGAGTAATAAATCTGATTTATTTATTTTTTTACTTGTTCTTGTAATGCTAAACGGTACATAGCGGAGATGTTTCCATTGTACCTGAATACTAAAAGCCACACATGGACCACACACAGACATAATCATTCACTTTTCCACATGATCTATCTTCCTCCATGTCCCTTCCTAAAACATTAAACTGAACATGCAGAAAATGTAATAAAATTTAATTAATTCTAATTCTTCATTCAGACACTCAAAATAAATTACAGTTTAGAGTTAAACACGCTTGATGATGTTATTAATATGTAATTTTATTTATTCATTTATCAGAATCTAGCTTAGGGAATTTATAATGCCTCTTTGGTTATCAATAATACAAATTTTGTTCTTAACAACTTAGATGTAAAATAATACATTGTAAAATAATTACAATTGATCATATGATTATGTAAGATATATATGTGTGTCTGTGTGTGTATGCATATATATATATATATGTGTGTGTGTGTGTGTGTGTGTGTGTGTGTGTGTGTGTGTGTGTGTGTGTGTGTGTGTGTGTGTGAAACAGAAGATCTTATTTAAGATGGAGAAGAGAATCAACCCCAAACATGGAGGTGGAGGTTTAGTGGTTTGGGGTTAGTTTGGAGCAGGGGAGTTTGATTTCTCCGGTGAAAGGAAAACTGATCCATACATCATTCCATACCAACATGCGATTCCACCTGGAGTCAATTTCACCCTACAAGACAATGACTTTAAAAAGCAAATGATCGGTTGGGGTGTTGTGTATCAAGGAAAATCACAATGTCAGAAAGAAATATTCTTCTAGTAAAGAACACCGTTGGAGTTTTAAAGGAGGCAGGGAAAAGTATTTCAGCTGAATATTAGGACAAACACAGTGTTCAAATGGCCAATGCGCAAAAAGATACATATATATATATAGTGTGTGTGTCTGTGATTCTGTGATATATATATATATATATATATATATATATATATATATATATATATATATATATACATATATACATATCATACATACATACATTATATATATATATATATATATATATGATATATATAGATAGTATAGATAGATAGATAGATAGATAGATAGATAGATAGATAGATAGATAGATAGATAGATAGGAAATAGGTAGATTTATATAGCAATATAAACTAACATGCCTAATCTGAAAGTTCAGTAGTTCAGCAGTAGGTGAAAGTTCAATTACTAGAGGATTAGGTTATTACAAAAACGGACAGACTTGTGGGTATCTCCCCAGTAATTGTGCTCCTGCCCCAGCCTGCCTCACAGGCGCTCCTTGCACAGCAGACCCCTATAACTCATCTACCTGCCCGTATCTTATATTACCAGTCTCACGGGTTTGCCTCGAGATGTCAGAATAAACAAACACACATAAACACACACACTCCAGAACATTGGCTTGGTCACAGTACCATGAAACCCCAGTTTCCATGAATTCTGTTGTTAGGAAAAAAGATTACAACGGATAGAAGGCTAAAAAAATGGTTCGGTGACAGCTCAGAGATAATACTGATATTCTCGGTGATGCTTGCACTGGGTGAGAGAAATTGTAACTGTCTAGATATTTCAACTGTCTGAGATCCATGAGATTACAGTAGAGTGTTGGGGGGGAGTTTATGAATGATTTTTTAATTCTGAACACACCGTGTAGATTTGTATTAAATCCTTTGGCACTGTCTGTGTGTGTGTGTATGTATGTGTGTGTGTGTGGTTACCAGGCGCAAGAATAAAATGCGGTAGAAACAAGGGGTCTAATGGTCCTTGAGAGTTTAGAAAACAAACAATAAATCAGCCTGCACTTGTGGGGATGCGGTATGAATAAGACTTGAATCAGTGCCCAAAATTAAAAAGGCTGCAAAGTTAACAGAAAGCGTTGTTTGAAAGCTGATAAAATAGACATGAAAGTGCATCAAACTGCGTTACAACACTGGCTTCCAGACACACATTTACATATGTTGATGACACATTCAGTTCAGATCGCACCGACTGCGTGGGCCATGGTCTTCAGTTAAAGCCTGCAGCTGTATAGAGCAGGGGGGAGGTGAATTCTGCTTACTGTGAAGAAACCCAAAAGAGTCGCTCTCCATCATCACTGGCCGCGAGGTCGCGAAAGTCACCAGACGTGTCCACAGGACCTTTATATTGTGTTGGCCAACTGCCTTTTTAGTGGACACTCAAATCCAAAAAGCTGTCTTTTCACGGTCATGTGAAACCCGTTGTTAACTTCATTTCTTAGTCGGTTGTTCATGTTAAAGCATGTTACTCATTCAAATGATATTTGAACTATCCTGGCATGGATTGAAGACTCCAGAATACGTAACCCAAGAATCCGAATATCAGCAGCTGATCATTTTCAGGCTCACATCAATTTCGGCGTAAAGTGAACTAAACTGTCAGAGTTACTTTGACTGAACTTAATGATTCAGCAAGGTGACCGAGGGCGTAAAAAAAAAAAAAAAAAGATGTCAAATGGGTGCTTGACACCGGTAGTTTATCAGTTATCGGTAGCTTTCTCTCCGTTAGAACAACAATAGATGGCTGCGCTGATCTCCGAGGTTGAGTGTACTGTTTCAGTGCGCTCAAGTGTAGACCTGAGCTGACAGGAGTTTATGATCTGCAAAGCTGTCAAAGTCATAGAACAAGCCCCCACAAGCCTCCAGTGAAAGGAGAACACGTTGCCCCAAGGCTGTCCTGCAGACTCGCACTAACTCTACCCTCACACATACAATCTGGCGCGCGCGCACACACACGCGCGCGCGCATACACACACCATTTAAATGTCAGCCTTATGCAAATAAAGGTCAACCAGTAGTTTTTCTAAGTTTGACACCGACTTTTACATTTTACGTAGTCAACTGTCAGAAACTGCTGCCTTCCAGCAGAAAGGCCTTATCACGATTTACAGACTCCGCTCTGCCCTTAGGGCCAATCAGGAGCGAGGGCAGGGGCCGCTGTGAAGTTGTTCGATTGACTGGTGGAAACGTGGCCCTGCATCTGTCCATCCTGTGCCACAGGAGTGACTGAGCGTTTGCTGGCAGTCAGAGGACTACGTTTAAGAAGGTGATTAAAATCAATAAATCTCTTTCTACACCTGCTTCATCACCTGCACCTGGCTGCAACATGCACTACACCAGGCTGCCGTAGATAAGAGGGGGAAAAGTAAAGGGAGGCAGCGAAAGTCATTTGTGCACCACAAGAATGCTTGTGGGGGGGATTTAACACAACCTACCACGGTTCGCAGTAATGGAATGGAATATCTAAACCTTTTTTTTACATCATTTGCATAAAACAACTGCAGAATTGTGTTTTAGGATGGGGAATCGGTTGCTTTGTACGGATCGGAACGGCCCAGCGAGCAGAGTTCACTCTGCAAATCTGGTACACTACTGTTGAAGTAATGGGAACAAAATTTGGAGCCAAGGTTCGAGGAGTGGCAGGCAGCGAGGGTGTCACGATGGCGCGTGCTAATGCCAGCAAGACGAGGACAGGCGGCAGGTGCTCTGTTGACACAATAAACACTCACAAGGACAGTGCCAAACTCCAAATAAGACATCCCAACTTCCAAGAAGTGTAGCCAGGCCCGGGCACAGAAGAGGAAGTGTAATCACACACGCACAACATCAACTGCATGATTCAAGTGCTTTGCCTGCATCCTCCGTTCTTTTCCATCTTACACAATCAGCCCCTGTACGTTACAAGGGGCAATAGAGCGGTGGAAAAAAAACGAGAAGGAAAATATGAAGAGATATTTTTAAAAAAAAAAAAAGAAAAAAAAGAAAGAAGAGTCAGAGCTGAAAGAGTATAGCGCTTTGTACTCGATGCTCGTTATGTTTTGATTCACAACATCTTGATCACTGGGGCTTGTCACACATGAGCAACTATGTGAAAGGACTATTATTTACAAAGTGACAAGAGAGGACAGTTAAAGCATCTGCACAGCGCTTTAAAAAAAATAAAAATAAAGTGGATATCCGAACAACAGGAAAAAAGAAAAATCACATTGATAGGTTTAATTAGATTATTTCATTCTTCTTGGGTTACAAGTGATAATGATGTTAGCAGGTTATGCGAAACACACTTCATAACTTTATCTGTTAATGAAATGAAATGAAGAAACGAAAAAAAAAGACTTTTCGTCACCTATAAACCTTTCTCTGCCCGCATTCAACAATTACAAGGCATAACAGAATGTTCACCAAAATACTGCCTCAGTCGTTTAGTAAACTGCCGAAGCTATGGGTGCTGGCTGTCATTGTGCCCCTGGACAAAACTGACCCCGGGTTGTTCAGAGGTGTGTGCAATGTTGAGAGTAAACACTGTCGCACAAGTCTATCCACGTGGCCCGGTATGTTTTTCTTGACCTGGATCGTGATCTCCTTGTGAGGCTCTGTTCTTCATAAAGGTGCCCTCTGCGTGAAAAGGTTACAGAATCCGTGAAATAAAAAAAAAAACCCTAACAACTTCTTCCTAAGGAAAAGTGATGCTTGGTTTAATTGTCAGAAGCTCACTTTAGTTCTTAATTGCGTAGATGGTATTGCTGAATGGATCCAGGATGATATTCTCAATTCAGCTGAGGTTAAAAGAAACGGAAGCAAATAAGCGCCATATCGCACCGCTACAATCCACTGGCATTTCAAACAAAAGCCAAGGTCGAACAGACAGCAGCTGCTAACCCCATGTCAGTGCAGGCCATCCGAGGCATCGTTTTATTAAATTCCGTATTTCTGATCGCTCCCCGAGATATAATCCTCAAAAGTGAAAATCCTCGTTATGAACAGTGCTGCTCTGGGGATTTAAAGAGTCTGACAGACTGAGAACTCCTCTCTTGTGCCTTTATACATGATTTGGGTAAAATAAACGCTAGAACACAACAAACATCATGAGACCGAGACCATTAATGACTATTTCAGCATGAGCTATTTAAGATGTCAACAGAGAAAAACAAAGCACCAGGGCTGAGAGAAATGAAAGTGCGCTGAAGTGGGGTCTGTTTATCAGTTTCAACAGCTAACACACAGATTGTTTCTGCACTAAACACACTTGCGATTCCAGTCTAATCATACTCCTTTTGTCATCATGGCCACAACTGTGTGTGTGCAAAGGAGGCAGCAAAGCATTTCCCCGTTTGAAAGAATCCCAGCAAAATCTTCTGAAAAAGACCCTGAACAAATAAAAGATGAAAGATGAAAAAAAGAATGAGGAGACTTTGCTCGCTGACACGATGCTGCCATCAAGTGGAAAAAACAACCATCACCTGGACATGTTTCAGCAAGCAGGATGGGGGATAAAACCAAACAAAAATAAATTCACCTTCATTTTCTCTCTCTCTTTCTCTCTGTCTTTTTCTCTTTCTGTATTTGTTCCCTTACTTTCTTCATATCTGTTTGAATCGGCCAGCGATAGATAGGATTGTCTACCATTGGAGGAAGGACTCACATTCAGCCATGAAATTATGAAACAAATGATGGAGCTTTGATGGTGGACTGGACTGTAGTTAATGTCAACAGTCTACTACAGTGGTTCAGGACCAAATGGTTGCATTTAAACACATATCACTTAAACAGCCATCAACTGTAATGAATAGACTTTCGTTGCCACCCTGATGAGGATGGGACGCCTTTAGAGTCTGGTTATTCTCAAGGTTTCTTTCTCATTCCATCTTTATTATACAAGAAAAACAAACTTATACATTTTAATTTCTGCTCTGAGACAATGTACATTGTTTAAAAATGTCATGCAAGTGTTTATATTTAAAAAGATTGTCTGAAATATTTAGTGTTGTTTTGTTTTTCGTGATTAATGCTTCATATTGAATTTTAATTAGAAGTTATTTTTATTATTATTATTATTTTTCCCAATACGATGACCTCATGATGCAAGTTTCACTGACATATTAACCTTCTGTAACTGCTGTTCTCCTGATTATGGTAGAAGTGACTGTAATGTTTTGAATTCTTGCGATTAACTAAGATGTGACAAACTTTTCCTGAGCCAGAACCAAACACAGGATCATCATGAACTATTATAAGAAAGTATAATGCGCCAGCATTTAAATACATTCGAGACACTTCCAAAGTCGTGTCAACGGTTTGCCAAATAGTGGATGCAATACGTTTTAAAATATATAACGAAAGAAACAGCTTTTGAAAGAACTCGTACAGGCTTATCTGTCCTGCTATTCAAAATACCTTTATCTCCCATCGTTCTACTCTTTTTGCTCTGTGAACCGATTTGAAATTAAGATAAGATCAAATATACCTTTAGTTGGCCCACAGTAAAAACATTTCCGTTTTAGTTAAACAAAATATCACACTAAAGGCCAACCGACAGTTTTATATAAGAATCAGACGCAGATGTCACTAGTACACCAGACAGGTATAGACCAGAGATTCCCGAACTAGAGCACAGGCCATAAATGGCTTATGATAACCTTTAATTTGACTTTCTGTGCCATATATGAAGGGGGAAAAGGAAATTAAATGCTATCTGGAAAATGTTTGTGGAAAAAATAAGGACCAACATCCTGTGTCTCATGAGAGGTCACTGAATTGTACAGTAAATTTAATTCCATTTGTTTCTCATTCTAGTTTTGCTCAACTAGAATTTGGATTCCAAAGCAAGGTTTTCCATTTAGGGTTATACTTACTGGAAAAGGAGTCGCGCTGGGGGGTGGGGTGTATGGCTGTGTTTATCAACAAACAATAAAAAGGGGGGGGGGGGGGGGTGCTATTTTTGTGTTGTTACATTTTACTGAAGAGCTCCGATATTACGGGTGTCCCAAAATGGCGGCAATCACGTGAAAACGACTCCATGTCTTTTTAACCAAAACATAACCGGATCATTATTTTTTTTTACGTGTTCCATTCTTGTCGTTCTTTTATTTAATTACCACTCTTCTCTCCATCGCCCTCTCTCTTTTTTTATGTCAACCTACACTGACCTGTCCGTCTCCTCTTAAAGCAGAACCGTAAATTTGTACACTACACCTGAATAATGATAAAACGATAAATAATGAAGGGACATTTTGTGTCACCCTGATAATGGTTCACGAGATTGCCTCCCTTTTGAGCATTTTCAACGTTCTTTCCTTTTGCTACCTCATACAATTTTCAGGCTCGCTCACTAGGGATGTTCTTCTAGGAGCAAATATATCTTTTCTAACCAATTTATCTATTTAAGACAGTATCTTAGCTTAGAGCTGACATTTAGTGCTAAGACATGAAGCACCAACAGAGCTTCTAATCATTTTTCAGATTTTTAGTTTAAAATCTTTCTTTATTCAAATATGAACACTTACCTCAAACCATTCCCTAAAGACTTTATAATAATATAGAATAGTGCTTTTCCTACTTCAACTAAGTCAACTAACTTAGTTACATGTGTAGGACAGGACATACAGCAATTCAGGGTCAAAGCTAGAAAGCTGTGCAAAATTGAAACCAACTTTCCTGCGATTGTTCTGACTGTAAACATGTCATTATGTTTCGATCTCAGCTCTGAGATCTGTCTTTTGTTACAAATCTTGCAGTTTGTAAATGAGTGCTGCCTCATAGCACTCATTTACAAACTGTAAGATTTGTAACAAAAGACGGATTTGCAAATGTGTATGCACTTTTACAGTGATTCCTAACAGAGACACTAGAAACGACAAAATGTACACAACTGAATAAAAGTCATGAATACTTTAGACACCAATTATGCATAATTTTATCAAATTATATGTTTAGTTTAGTAATTGATTATAAGCAAATGTAGACAATAATGCTAAATAAAACAAGTTAATACAGATTTTAATCATTTTCATAGACCTTTACAAATAAGGATTACTTTATGAACATGGCACAGCTGTTATATTCCATTTTAATGTCATCACAAATGACAGACAGCCAGAAATCTGTGTTAGATGAATGAATGAGTCCTAATTTAGACTGATCTGCAACACATTTGTTCTGAAAACAGATCAGGACCAACAGACTTGTCATGAACTTATATGAATATTTCAAATAAAAGCAATCATACAAAAACAAAAGCTGGGAAACCGTGACAATCTCTTTATATTAGAGCGCTGGCTGAACAGAAATGAAACCAGGGTCTCAACCCAAATTAACTGGCTGCCATCTCTGCTTTCAAATCAGATTTACTGCTATTGTGGTCCATCCTTCAATAGTCAGGAGTGCACAGTGAAACAGAATTAGGTGTCTCCAATGTCTGAACAAGCCAGAAACTCAATAACGGTTTGACGTTTGTCACATACAGCGTGCATGATCGAACATCACAAGCACATCATAAAGCACTCATAAAGGTTTGGGCAGGGAAGAAACTTCTTCCAAGCACTCATCGTAAGCCTCCTGGTATTCTTCGTGTGGTTTGATCATGATCACACAAGTGGGCCTTTTCGAACCAGCTGATGATCCCAGGTCCTGGAGGAAAAAATAAGAATACAGTTTCCCCCCAAATCAAATCATATACACTGTTGCAGCACATACACATAAAAATGTATGAAAAGCATCTTTTACACATAACAGCAGGCATTCCAGCACTCACCACTTTGGATGGAATGTAAGCGTAGGGCAGATTTCTGTCCTCGCACATGATTGGCAAGTGGCAGTACACGTCGATGGGTAGCGTATCTCCAGCAAGTACTATGATCCTGAAAAAGATAGTATTTTAATGAAATGGCACATGGGCTTGCATGTTGCACCGACCAGAAGTAATTCATCATCCGACACCAACAATGATGAATATTAGGAAGAAAACAAACCAGCACAGAAAGACCTGCAGGAGTTACTTTGCCTGCTTTAGGCATAATAGTTTATTTAAATAAATTAAGCCTTTTTCACTTTGTTTGAAAACACAAGAGATAAAAACAAACACCAGTAATGAGCTGTATTTAAATGTTAAATTGCCTTATTTACAGCTTTTAACTATAACTAATGATAAAGCACAGATATGTAAAATGTTTTTAATCAGCATATAAGATGCTTCTACATTCCTGAATATACCGTTAAATTAACACTCAATATTAATGTGCTGTTTTAAGATGAACTAGCCTAAATGATCTAAATTGGACTTTAAGTTAGACCGCTGAAGTTGGCTTTCATATTCATTTATTTACCAATAAATAAATTAATAAATAAATAAATATAGAATTCCTGTCCTTCACCACCCGTCATGTCTTTACTCACCACTAGAGGGCAGCAACGTACACTTTGAAAACCACTGAACTACAGAAACCCAATGACAAAAAAAAAATTGTGCTTGGATATTGTTTATGGCAAAAATAAACACGACATGATGAAAACTGTTAAACATTTTGCACTGTTTTTTAAGTGTACGTCTTGCCAAAATGTACTACACTTATACAAGTCAATTTGCAAAAGTTTGTACACCCCATGCTAAAATGTTTTCTCCCTTACCCTTTTTCTCCTTTATTGATAAACTTCTGTACTTCTTTAACTCCTCGCCGAATCTGTTTCTGCTTGGACGCTGCAAGATGGCAAAATAAGGACACCATAAATATTCCACGTTATGTTACTACAATACACCGTTTCTGAATCAACACACGAGCCTCCACATTTGGATAAGAATTCGGCTTATATTACTCGGATGATTTTATAGACTTATACTGGATAGAGGTCACAGACCAAACATAAATCACATCCTTTACCTTTTTTAACGCATTTGTACAGTTTCTTGCTTAACTTGCGCGAGGCTAGAGGATTAGCGATAGGGTTAATATTCGCCAATAACTCCTGGTAGGATTTCTCGGTGCCCCCGGTTTCCTCCTCGGGGACACTTTTTTCCTTCTTTGTCTTGGTCATATTTTTTCAGCGTAGAATAAACAAACGAACACTTTCCACAACAACTGTTGTTATTTCTCTGAACGAAGCGTGTAAACACGTGTTGGATCTACCACCCAACGTCCGATGCTTGTTCGCGACTTGCTCAAAACTGCATCGTGTAAACAGCACAGCGCCACCTGGGGCATTGGAGCGTATTCCGCTATTAGCCCTAAACTAGCTTTTTAATTCACAAAGAATTAAAATTGTGACGTTTTAAGAGGATATGTATTATAAATATTATATGTTGTTACATATTTGATCGTGATCACTATAATTTCTCACCACAAAAGTTGTTTTCTTATTAACCTGATCTCTACGTAAACATCGTTTCCTCATAATCGCTACTCAAATCTGTTGTACAGGCAGAATCTTGGACAATGACCATAATCGTTTGAGGCAGGAGGCACAAAAAAATATATAATACATGACATTCAGTGTTACAATGCTTGGTGAAATGTATTTTTTTTATAATCAGGGCAATAAAACACGAAATTACAGAAATGTAAAATTTAATATTACTTTAACAAAAATAATGAGTGATAAACATGCTGTACATCACTGATATCATGCACACAAAATACTAATTTCCCATATGCATCTTCAAGCCGAATTCACGCTGGATTGTGAAGTAGATTACAGAAAAATGATAAGATTTAAAGATTGCATAACTTACATAAATATCAAAAGGGTTCCTCTCTACCTCATGTGAACTTCATATACCAACGTAAGGTGCACCAAAATCTCAAAGCTAGACAATTATTAACCAGGGAAATGGTGAAGCGTGTTATTTTGGCATGGCGGATCTGTCATTAAGGCACGAAACCACAAACTTTTAATAACTGTCAGTTTGTTCAACACCAAATCTGGAGTAAACCATCATTACTCATTTTGTCCTTTTTCTTTTACAATAGGGGGAGGGCAGAAAATCTCTGAAAAACAAATAATTACAGTGCAAAAACTTTGGATCAATTCTAATAAAGGGGAACTTTAACATTTAATTAAATGACAACAATAACTCAAGGGGAATGGGGGTCAAAATAAAAAAAATATTTCACCCCAAAAAAAAGGTCCAGTGAAAATTCTTTAGATACAAATAAATATAAGCTCTTATTCAGCATGGTTGGCCTCAAGTCCTCATATATACAAATACTGTCTTATTTTCAGTACCGACTTCTGTGAAAATACAAATGAACAAAGCAGGAAGAAAACAATTAAGAAGGAAAAGGGATAATACAAAACATTCATAATAAACTTGTAGACTGCAATAAATAATAAAAAACGATATTGTAAACTACATAACTGAATAATTATCATAGGCCCTAATTAGAGTAAAATTTTCACCTTATGATATTTTCCCAAAAAAATGCAGTGGAGACAAAGCCTCTGATCATTTTAAAGAATGGCACTTATTTGGAAAATGGAAAATACGACTCAAGGGAGATAGGCAAGGCTGCTACAGACATGACATACAGAGATTACATTTATATATTGTAAGCACAAGCCATTAGAAAATAAAATCAACCTGTTACAAGCATAGTTAAGCTAAAAGATAGCTTAGCGTGAAGTTAGTGAACCTGGCAACACTAGGGGGGTCAGTTGTAGTCAGGGAAGCCTCGGACCACACTGGCACTCATGTCACAAGTGTAGCAGGGTCACATGCATCTCTGAGAATCTCCACGAAATGCTTCTGCCTCATCACACTTGTACTTAAGGCATCCCATGTGTGCACCGATCATCCGAGGTAAACGTTAATACTATGCGTGAACAAGGTCTTAATAGCTACTCAAAATAACAACGACAAAAAAAAAAAAAAAAAAAAAACTATTAGATAAGTGTGCAAACATACTGTACAAATTCCCAAATTTTCCCCTTAGGGATCAATATTGTAGATGATAATCAGAAATAATAAAGAGAACAAAAGTACGTAAAATAATACAAGCGTGAAATCAAGAGTCCTGTGTTTTCACGGCGATCCCTACACGCGCATGGCGAATGGTGCGCCCGTGCAGCGTGTAACCGTCTTGCTTCACAATGGCAACGAGGCCAGGTTTGAGTCCTTCAGCTGGAGTATGGCACACTATCTCATGCTGGTAGGGGTCGTATGTGTCACCTACAGGCCTCATTTTCTCCAGTCCATGCTTGGTAAACACCTGCTGCAATTTGTTTACAATTTCTGTCAGGTCCTGTGCTCCCCCATCTAGGACTCCTGTAGTTTTATCTAGCAGGTCGGCCACCTCCACCAGGTCACGGCAGAAACTTTGAATTCCTTTTAAAAGAGACACAAATATTACAAATACATCACATGAAATCCTAGCAATTTTTAGCATCATCTTATATTAGCTGTCTTTTCAATGAGAGGCTTTAAATGCATACTGCAGTTCTTAGGACAATTTGGTGCTTTTATTCATTATATATATAAAAAAAAAAGCACAAGCTTGGAAATAGCATGTAAGTGGTTGTGTATGACTGCTTTAATAAAAGTAAAAGCTACTTTACTAATATTTCTGATACCAAGACAACCTAAATGTCACTCACTGTACACTTTAGGGTTACAGCTCTAGGTTTAGAGCTGAGAATATTTTTAATAAGTAATTTGCTGTATAGTAGAAAACTGTCTTAAGACTTAAAAAAAAAAAGAAAGAAAGAAAAAGCTTTACCAAAGATCTTTGCATCCTCCACAAACTTCTGAGTTCTTCTCCGAACAGTGTCAGAATCAGCCATGGCCCTTTTGCAGCGTTGCTGTCAAATACACAGACATCCTAATTAATTTGCATAATTAAAAAGACTTAATGTCTACACACAGCAGGCAATCTATATGTGTTCTTACTTTAACAAATTTATAAGAAGGAAAGGACAGAAAAATGGATAATACAGAGATTGTAAACTACATAACGGAATAATTATCAATTACCTTTGTGGACACCTGACAATAAGATCTGAACATGCAATTAAAAAATATTTCCCATTTGCTGCTCTTCTGGGAACATTCTCCACTAGATTTAGAAGTGGAGCTGGCTTTGTGCACAGGGGCATTGTCATGTATATGGTGACTTTGGAGTCGATAGCATTACATTTTCCCCTTCAGTCTCCTATTTCAAATGAAGGGGAAAATGTCATCCAATACAAATATCATTAATTATGAGGCTCCTAATGCAAACAGTTTGGAGAAGAACTCCACAAGTGGAAAAGTCAGGTCTCCGAATAGAAGCTCACAAGTTTTACAAGTTTTTGCACGAACTTGTTCAAAAGAAGCTTTTTTTTTTTAAATAATTGCTGTAAATGACAGAAGTGACTCACAGTGAGATCCCGGACCTGTTCCTCCAGCTTGTTGGCTTTCAGCTCCAACATTCGGACATGTGTTACCGAGAGACTTTGCTCATCATCACCGTCATCATTGTGGCAGTCGTCTCCCGTAGTACACCTCTCTGCAGCAGTGCTGGAGAAGCAGATACGGGTGCTAGGGTGCAGAAAGGAGCAAACAAAAAACAAATATTTCTTCAAGCAAAAGTAGAAGTGCTGACTAAGATTACTGTGCACATAGTGATAAGAAAAATGAGATAAACAGCATTGGCTGGCCATGAACATGAAGGAATACTCCAGTATATATGGACAAACAGCTGTGTCTGTAAATATTTGGACATTGACAAATTTCTTGATGTTTTATTTGTCTACCGCAGTACACTGGAATTGAAATATTTATTTTAAAAAATGACAGACAATCAATTATAAGAGAATACCAATGCAAGATATATAAGCACTTTTTATGTTGTCAACATATGGAGATCAAAAGTATCTAACATTCAAGTTCTATGTATTTGGCTGAATTTGTACTGTATAGTTCATAATTCATCCTACTGCGTTTATCAGCAGCAACATCAATAATACACAGAAACCTAAACAGAAACTGGTTCCTTTGGTTGTCGCACATACCCACATGTTCAGATCTTGTTTAAACAATTGGGTTGGCTATGGGGATTTTTTTTCTTCAAGAGAAGAAACATACAGGTTACATCAAAAGATTCCAAACAATCATCAGGTAAGAATGTAGTAATGGCAGTAGTAAGAGTGCCAGATTGGATTTTTACAAGGGAAAAAAGAAACAAATTTAAAAGTGATGGAAAGAATCTGATCATGATCTACATCATATACATCATGCTCCGTCAAGCAGGGTGCATTTGTTACTGATGCAACTCAACATAAAAGGAAAATAGGAAATTTAGAAACACAAAACCAAAACGAAACTGTGTGCTAATTTTACAGAGAAATGCACCCAGTATAAGAAAACACACTGCCATCTCAACAACAAAACATCACTGAGGGATATAGGTGGAAGGTTTCAGACCAGACAAGTCATTTACCTGACCCTAAACCAATTAATCATGTATTTCACTTCCTGAGCCTGAAGGGAGAAACCCCCAAAACAAACAGTTAAATGTGGTATGTAGTACAAGGCCAGAAAAGCCTCTCAAGAAGAAAATGCAACAGTCTGGTGATAAGAGTGGGTCACTAGCTGGATGCTGTTAATGCATGGAACAGATTTGTGACCAGATATTAAGCACTATCTTAATATCTTAAGATATTATTTGAGCCAATAAAAACTGGGTTTGTATCTAAAGTGCAACTAGGTGTAAATATAATGCAATAAAAGCTGAAACATAGATCTCTCTTAAGTGTCTAATAAAAGAACTGCATATGACTATTTCCAGAAGCCATTACATTTTCTGTGCAGTTACCCAAGGCTCTTTAAATATATTTGCCGAAATTACATAATTTCTTATTTACCAAAATTAAACATTCCTAAACACTCTGTTGTTTAACAAATCAATTACTGATTAGCCATTACTTAATATAGGTTTCATTAGTCTCAAATTAAATGCTTGTGGCCGTGGCTCAACCTTACTTCAGTGAACAATCTCATCAGGAAATAATTACTTTGTACTGAGAACTACTGCTCTAACCCCCAAGATTGTGCTCTTACCATGACCTTTTTTGAACACACAATCCAATACACTAAGAATTGATTTTGATTTCACACTCTGACAGGACTATACCCTAAATGTTTATAATCTCACTTTTCAGTGCGACCCAGAAAAGAATTGTTTTGTTAGCCTGATTTATTTGTTCTTTAGTTTTAGGGAGTTTTCCCCCCTCTCATTGTCGTCATCTTTAAATCCAAATCTACATATGTAAAGCTGCTAAGTAACAAAGCCTATTGTTAAAAGTTTTACATGAATAAAAATCAAATGGTCAGGTAAAGGCCCCAAATAGGTCATTTTGTCGAGAGGAACAATTTGTCACCCCCCTCTACTCTGTCCATTAAGTGAAAAGGACCTCCCACTGTGCTCCCTTTTGTAACACAGCAGTGACACCGACATGGTATTGTGTGTGTGTGTGTGTGTGTGTGTGGTCTTGGACTGAGTATATCTGGAACAACAGTGTTTCTGATAAACTCTATATAACTTAATCTCACTTTCTCAAGCACAATTCTTTAGTCCGTTACTGCGTACAGATTAGAGATTATAGCTCAGAGCTCAAATTTTACCCAAGAAGGGCTAAAAATTAACCTTGACCAAGGCAAAAGTTATGTTGTAGGAAGTAAATACTAAACAAAACTATACTAAAAAAGACAATAGTATGCATATTATATTACTAGTACACATATTAGTGTTATTTTTTTGTTATATAACAGCCTGAAAAACACAAGTGTCCAAATTTTTAAATCGACTTTTTTTTATTCTTTGTGCAAAGGATGATAAGAAACCCCTGAAGTACACAATTGCATCATTTTTAGATGGAGCATGAAATGACATTATGGTCATATCTATCAATCATTTTATTTTTCCAACTCTCCATCTATTATCTGTTAAACTGTTGAAGTGTGAATCTATTCATCTACCTCTTTATTTCAAACTTTTCCCATCTATCCATGTGGCATGGTGCACTATATCAGAGGTCACCACAGACTCCAGTCTGGACATCTCCGTTACAGCTCAACCCCCATCCTCACTGAATGTGTCTTAATACTGCTTCAAAAATGTCAGACTCCGTATAATGATACTAACTGATATTAGCGTTTATGAATAGTTTGGACGGATGAAAACTAATATTTTCAATAATACGGTGTATTTTTTTTCTTGTATAATGACCTCTGGTTAATGTCCATCGCTTCACCTGCGGGAAAATCTGTACTGAATACGGTGACCAATGTAACCACATAAGTAAACGAAACCCTCAAAAACACACTTAGAAACCTGACACTAATTAATTCGTGGTAAATTTCAGTAATCTTGAAATCTTTGTGTAATTATTCTGCAACAAAAAAAAAAGAGATACTACACAAGACCTCGGCCCAGCTAACTAGCACCGCCATAAATTTACTGCCACCGGCTTGGAAATAAACAGAGGTATGGAAAACCGCTGAGGTTTTTTCCCTTGGTCCTGTAAATTAGTTTTAAAAAATGTATATAAAATGTTTTTGTAAACGGTTAAATTATATTTTGAAGTATTAAAGTTGAACAAACGGCTAGCTGTTACGGGTCTGTTTATTTTGCTAGCTAGCCAGTAGGGGTTCCAAGTCCTTAAAATTAGTCTCAGGCGGAAAACACTTGAACTACTATTTTGTTTATATTTTTAATTTTTATTTCCTTTATCGATTATATTGTGTCATATATATTTCAGCTTTGTTTATGAAGAAGGGCGTACACCACCCGATTATCAACGTTTCTGAAGGTCACACGGGCTAATCACCACAGCGCCTCAAAAACACCAAGAGGAAAACCAACAGATGCTGTGTATCTGAGCGATTTGAGAAATTACACCAGTGTACAGAGAATGAAACTCGTTTTCTTACCTGACTCGGCACAGTTTATTCGATAAACTACCCAAACGGATTGATTTTTTCCCACACAAAGACAGAAAGCAGACGGCCATTTGTCGCGAGCTCAGTTCGCTAATGCTGCTCTAGGCCCAGAGGTGGCGCGGATGTGTCTCATTCACACTACCTGCCGAGTGCGCACTTCACTTAGGGCTTCCCGCACAGAGCCACTAGACAGACTTAAAACCGTTCAAAGGGATCGATAATGCGTGATGTGATAGTCTGGAGGATTCCGTGAGTCTGTATGAGGTCTCCGGGTCTTGTGACTGCGGGGACATTTTAGTTTCATATTCAGCAACTCAGAGGATTTCCGGTCCACCGTTCAAAGGCTTCTTATATAGTAAAAATACGTTGTGGAAAAATCCAAGAAACCACTGCTATTTACTTTCTATGGGAGAATGTGTTTAATAGGGCAAATAATGTTTTGCATTTGCAACAACAGTCTTGACCACTAGCTCTGTCTGTCCATCCAAGTTCTTATCCATTTCAGGGGAGAATGGAAAATGTACCTCCTGAAGCATATGAAGGTGGGGGATAACCCTGACTGGGTGCCAACCTATCTCAATCACACACTTGGTCACACACACTCACACACCCATTCACACATGTGGGGAAACTTGGGAATTCCAATTTTCTGGCTGTACATGGCTCTGTGATTGGGGAGATTTGTGTACACTGTAAACACAAGACCAAGAGGACTGGAAGTTTCAAACCACAAGGTGTGAGCCAGATGTGCTAGCCACCAAGATAAAAAACTGTCATAAAATTCAATGTGATGCGCTGACTTTTCTAGAGATACTATTGCATGTGTAATATCATATAATTATAAGATGTTTCTTTTAGAACACCCCAATGAATATTGAGTAGCTACTGCATAAAAACAACAAGATTCAAATACAATTAGCCAAAGTGAGAGGGATCGTCTAATAAGAGAATAGGGATAAATATGAAAAGTTGGTTTGGTTCATGTTTATGCTGTGTAGAAACTTTCTTGTGTATACATCATATAAAATAATACCGTTACAGGAGAGTATGCTTAAGTTTTTGTAGAAGCTGCATAATATGGTAAAACTTGTTTTTAGAACAGTATCTTGACCATTTAGGAGCTTTATCTGTTTCCCAGTAAAAGAAATCTAACAAAACACATTACTTGGAATTTCTTTGTTTACACTATTTGCTAAATCAATTTATGGACTTCAACTCTACTAGAAGTGAGAGTTATAACACAGTTTGCTCTCCTGTTAGATTAGATGTACAAATTAAAACAGTTTTCCATTTAAAACACTCGGCATATATACTAAACATATAAACTAATCAATATAGAAATAAAATCACATACTATTCAGTAGGTTGACCCTTTATAGATGCTTAAGACCTTTTTTTCTTCGAATATTATAGATCTACATTGAAATCAATGTGTTCTCAGGATTTTAAACAGCACTGATTATCAGGAGTCCATTAGCGAGATTATTGTTTTTGAATAATAGTATTCTATTTTAGTTACATTTAGTATTATATTATTTTTTTATACTTATAAAACTTATTTGTCTGTCATATCTCAATCTTTGTTTCTGTGCTGTTCATTTTAGTTTCTTTTTAAATATTCATTGAAATTAATTCATTTCCAAGAGGAGCGATTGGTCGTTGAGAATTATGTGTGTTATATATCAGTGTACAAGTGTTGGTTGATTCAGAACAATGCTGATGAATGTTTGGTCAGTGAGAACAATGGCTCGTGCAAATGCAACACTCTCAGTATTTACACACAGCTTGTGAATTGATACTATGACCAGCAGATTGAGCTGGAAAGCCATATTGAGTAGGAAGTGGTAATAAGATAGCTAAGTGGTTAAGGTGTTAAAATTTAAATTTCAAATTTTGTGTCATATTCACATGTTAGCCTTTTGTTGTGATTTCAGTGCCACCACCTGCATTACCAAGGAATCATTGATGGGCCCCTGAGAAAGGCCCTAACCCTCTGGCTCTCAGTTGTATAAAATAAAAATTCAAACTATTTTTTTTATATTTGTAAAACATTAAAATTCATCTTTATTTGTTCAAAATGAAACATTTATACATATTTGCAAAGGGACATGACTCCATATATCGACATAGATTATGAATATGGTTTTATGTACAACGTGTAAAAATAAATAAATAAACATAGTCAATTAAGTGCCCTAGTGTAATCGAAAGAAAACAGACCTTTTCAAACTTACTCACCAGACAGAGTTGTTGTATAAAAGAATTACATGTCATTACACTCTACTCCAGTTTCAGTGTAGGTAATTAGTATGTTCATGTGCTGTACAAGACTCACTTTCTTCTAGAACATCTTTTTCCCTTTTAATCCTTCTTATATTTTTCATAAAGATGAAAAAGCACCGCTCCAATCATTTCAGCATCTTTGATTTGTTTTGCTTATTTCTACAAAAGGGTCGATTTCTAACCTTCTTGTGCTATTTATATGCCCATACAATTAATGATTATTATTATGAGCCAATGTGCTTTCTATCTTTGTACTATCTCAGATGATGTCCTGCTAACTTCATGGCCGCTAATGATTTAATGTCATCCTGCGGCAGCATTTCATTTATAATACAATACGCTCGACACGTAGCTGTTTATAGAAATTACGAATCGAATTACTGGTACGGCTAAACAATAAAGAGGAGTTCCCTTTTAAACGTGAGGCTCAAGAGTGAGGAGCAACAGTGACAGAAGGGCACTAGAAGACCCTGTGGCCACAGACGGATCAGTAGTTTTGCAAGCATATAGAAATATAAACAAAAACAATCAGCTGCTGAATAATCCACAGTCCACTGACTCGTCTCAGCCCACGTAACTGAAGCCTCTTCAACAAAACAAATAATCCTTACAGATTACACTATTAAGTTCCTTTCTTTGACTCCCATTCCTAAACACCGGAGGGAAAAATACAGTGTTAAGCATTTAAGCATTTGTAGTATTATATTGTGTGTAAATTTATTGGCTTTTTTAAGCACCTTGGCTTTCTGCATGACGTTTCCTCTGGCGGACGGACAGATGGACGGAGGACGCTTTCGCATCTCAGCGGCACAGTTCACAGGTATGGACTCAGTATACGTCGGTTCCACTTTTCTGATATGAACCTGTAAGCAGGGAACAGCTAATAAATTCCCAACACACATGGTAGAATACAATCTGAGATGCACATTTATTACACTTCCCTCTGTCCTCTCTGTAAGGGCTTTATTAATTTATGAATTTTAATGTTATCATCTTTCTGGTTGGTGGTGCATGATGGGATAGATTGTAGCAAAAATTGAATTGTTCATTCATCATATCTATTCCTTAATATCTTTTTGTGCTAAACAGATGATTTTGCTATGTAGGGCATGTCTTTCTAGACACAGACCTTGTTCACAGGTTTGTTCTCAGCAGCAACCCCCAGCTCGCCACTCGCCACAGACTTCTTCAGATTCTCCTTCACCTCAGTGAGCCGAAGCTCCAGATCCACCCGCTCGGCCTCCTTCCCTCTGCAGCTCTCTTCCAGATGAGCCAGACGCTGTTCCAAATCCTTCTGTCGTTTCCCTATACAAAGAAAAATGTAATCAGACACAAGGTAATTCTGCCAGTAGGTGGCACCAGCACACATTTTCAAGCGGAGGATCACTGTTGGCTACCAGCTGCAGGCTAAGCAAGCAAACAAGTCAGCCTCACCCGTGACATCTTTGAGCTGCTCTTTGACCTCTCTTTTCTCTTTGCGCAGTGACACCAGCTTCTTTCTGATCGCTTCCTTCTCTTTTTCGAGCTGTTCTTTTTCGTTCAGGTATCGCCGCGCATCCTCTTCGGCCCTCGTCTTGCCGTACTTGCCGTACTGATTTACAGCTGAGTGGAAAAGTGATATAATGAGTGACTGGCATTCGTTCTGAAGCCTTGGTTGTTAAAGGGCACGTATGAAGCGAGGTGAAACTTACAAGAGCCATGTCTTTTCACGGAGACCTGCGAGTTGTTCTTCACCCCGTCAGTGGTGGAGAGAGAAGAGTGGTGCTGCAGCTGAGGGCCCGATTTAGGTTCTTCTGCCTGATGAAGTTAGTGTGGAAAGAGGTATATAGATTTGATATCGATCACAAAAACAAATGAGCAGTAATATACAGCATAGGAGAGGTACCAGGAGCAAAAGCAAGAAACGTTTGTGAAAGAGTTGATCAAGAAGGCAGTTGTATATGGAGCAAAGAATGAATAGGCATGGGGAAGCTCATTGCAAAAAACAACAAAACATAACATGCAAAAATGTGTGTGTGTAGCATTTCTAAGACTGAATAATTTAATTCAATTGTAATTTAATTTAACTGAATTAATTTTGCTATGACATGAGGCTATATCCAACAATTTTCTTGATTTTGTTTCAGGAAATCATATATATATATATATATATATATATATATACTATATATATATATATACTATATATATAGATATATATATATATATATACACACACATATATATATATATATATATATATAGAGATATACATACACACACACACACACACACATATATATATATATATATATATATATATATATATATATATATATATATATATATACATACATACGTATGTATATATGTATGTATGTATATGTACATATATGTACATATGTATGTATATGTATTAGCAGCATAGTCCTATAGAAGTCATATAAATATTAAAGTCCTATAAATATATATAATTAAAGAAAACTTTGATCATTTAGATTTAGTGTGTTAACATTTTATGGAAATTAAGAGAGAAGTAAAAAAACAACAGTTTTATTGTTGCATATTTGCTATACTGTACCTGCACGCTCTCGTAAGGGACCTCGTCATAGGTGCGAGAGTCTGTGGAAGCACTGCTGGATGAAGTGGCCCAGCTAGAATAATCAAGCATATCATTTATGTAAATAATGACGTTCTTGATGTTATTAGTGATGCAGTCATTCTGCATATTGGTTTAATGTCTTTATTGCCTTTATTATTCCTATAAAACACACACACAGTTTGTATGTGGCTGAAAACGCCACTGGAAACAAGTTTAATATATTTAAATGGGGTCATTTTCATTTTCTGGGCGTTCTGCATCCCAGCATTATTCTTTGAGCAAACCCAGCTGAAGTGCTACTAACAGGAAAGAATGCCGAGCTGCTGACGTGATGCTGCTGATTGTGTCAACGTCCACGTAATCGTAATGCAGAGCCTCTGGGGTTGTAGCACAACCTGCTTCCGCCAAAAGCACACCGAGCCAGCGGACCCATTCTCTTCAGAACAGCTTGCCTGGAAACACACAGATTTACATTCCAGCAAACCTCCACCTAAATCTGAAATGGTACTATAAGACACCAGAATAGTGAGCGTACCTCCAGAGCTGCCACTTCACTGCCATCTCGCATGATCCGGAAAGCAAACGGGTGCTTGGGCCCTAAACCAGGCAAGACCTCGACCCCATGGAGAACAAGAGCTCTGACGTGAGTGTGCACATCCGCTCTGTCTTTGTGGAAATACAAAGTGCCGCTCCTCACACAACACCAGCGTTCCTTCCAGCATTGGTTAACCAAGACATTCAGGTAACCTGAGAGGACAGGAAATCATTTCATTAGAAACTGATACATTTATGAATCGTGATTAAGGTTATAATCCAGCCCAACACTATTTAAACTTGAAGCCACACATTGAAAAACGTGTCCATATCTATTTAAAAAGATTCTGGGTTGAATATGTAATGCTGCACATCTTTATCTTACATTTTCTCCAATGTAGAAAAACCTGAAAGTGTTCATAGGTGTAAAAAGAAAATAATACTTTAATTAAAGTATAGATAATTACTACAAAACTTACCAAGGTAAAAGTCACTAAATCCAATATTACTTCAGTAAAAAGTCTCAGATTTTAACAACTCAGATTTATTATATATATATACTATATAGTATCCTATTATATTATATTGTATTATATTATATTTCCTATTATTTATTATTTTTAATATTTAGAGATTACATATTTTAAATGATAAAAATATGAACTTATTTTAATTTCTACTTAAACTCGTGCACAATTGCACATGCTGGTGCAAGAGTAACAGTTGAATCAATGCTAAAGATAGACTGTGTGCCGAATGTACAATGTTTGTTAGAAGCTTTCCTCACCGCAGCGTGGGTTGTCTTCAGTGTGAGACAGGTTGCTGGTATCTCCAGGCAGAGGAGGCTTTTTCTTGGAAAAGCTGATTATACGGTTGATTTTTCGGCCAGCGGCACGACTCATAGAGCCGGTCAATTCAGAGAAAGCTCCCTTTTTGCCCTTCCCTTCAAGCGCCACAAAGAGTAGTAAAGTCATGATTGTGGAAATTGTCACGTAAGAATTTAGGTAACAGAGCTGCATAGTTGTCCATTGAGCAATTTGTTTCTGCGAAAAAGCCTTTAAAACATATCAAACGAGCATTACGGACCATTTTGCCGCACGTAACACAAAAACCAAAAAGTTCATAGCCAAACAGTTACATCCTTCCTCTATTCCTCCTGCCATTGTCTCAGACTGAGGTCATACATACAATTCAGGGGAAGCAGGCTGTATCTGGAACACAGACTTACACTTTGACCTAGGAAGGAGGAGGAGGGGGTTTCCTATACAAGACATTTTCTCCATAGTGTATATAGATGACAATAGAGTAGCATCTGGTTTCTGTGTTATTAATTATTTCATTAATCAAATATGCCTTATGTTATCAAGCTAATTATTCTTGACATGACTTAAATGCAACGTTTAATGTTATTAAATAAATGGATTAACTACCAGGAGTAGTAAAAATACCGTGTTGGGAAGGTTACTTTGGAAATGTAATAGGTTACAGATTACAAATGACCCTATTCAAAATGTAATAAGTAGTGTAACTTTTCTCATTACATTTGATTGCTTTTTGATTACTTTAATTTGTCCACTAGGTGGCGTTTTAAGTTAACGTTCTGTTAAGAAGTTAAGAAAAAAAATTTTCAAACCCTCGGGAAAAAAATTCGGTTCTATTTTTCGAAATTAAACTGCAGCAGATTATCAAATCAAAATCACGTTTTAGTTGAAAATCATGCCGTCTACTAAAGCACTGATTTTACATGAAATTGTTCAGATGTAAACCAATTTGTAATCTTTAACATTTCCAAAAGCAACTGCTAATTTAATTGCACATTTCTATCTCAGTAACTAACGAATTACTGTTACATTTATTTTGTAATTAAATTATGTAACGCCGTTACATGTAACTAGTTACTCCCCAACACTGTAAATACAAGTGCTTACCGTTTTCACCAGTCTCACGTGAACAGTCTCCATTGGCAACACTGTCAGAATCTGAGGTATGTTTATCAGTAAACATCGTCTGCAC
Source organism: Kryptopterus vitreolus (assembly GCA_030449085.1). Taxonomy (NCBI): domain Eukaryota; kingdom Metazoa; phylum Chordata; class Actinopteri; order Siluriformes; family Siluridae; genus Kryptopterus; species Kryptopterus vitreolus. Next base: position 7,757,077 of record JACRUU010000024.1, read on the forward strand.
ATACAGAAAAAAAAACCAACACTTCGTGACTAGCTTCTAAAACCTTTACTCTGTATTGCATCAGTAGGAAGCCTGCAAGTAATTTACCTTGTCCAGTTCTGTCTTGCGCTGAATCGTTGGGGATAAAGATTTCTCCATTCCCGTGTTGCCGTTTGTCACATTATTCACTTCATGGATGGCCTGAACAGGTTTAGGATTAGAAAAGAAATAGAAGTCATGGAACATAAAACTTACTCAACAGTACAAAGTAACACTGGCGTCAAAAATATTCCCGTTCATTACTCATGTAGCAGTATATTGTAGATATTAGGGTTTAAAAAGACTTCTGTAGAAGTCGAAGCATCAACTCAAGCTTTTTACTCAAGTAAAAGTGTAAACGTACTGGTTTCAAAACTACGAAATGCTATTAAGGACAAGAGTTTATTCAGAGCCAGTTGCTAATTTATTCAAATGTCTCTCTACCTGTATCTTAATTAACGGAGAATGAAGAGAAAGCAACCGTTTGATAAATGAGTCAGTGGTGGAGAAATCATTATTTGGAGAATTACTAACTTTTAAGAAATAAGGCGGAATGAAAGCAAGCCGAAATGAAACAGGAGTAACGAGGCTACTTTTAAAATGTAAGGAGCAGAAAGTACAGATTATTGCCTGAAAATTGTAAGTGGTAGATGTAAAAAGTTGTCTGAAAAATAATTACTCCAGTAAACTATAGATAAAGTGCAAAAATTTCTACTTGTGTAAGGTAACAAAGTATTTTTACTTCATTACTTGACACCTCTACGATCTAATACAGAATTTAATTACTGGTTTTGTACAAATACACACTTTCAGTATTTGATACAGGAAAGCTGAATCTGCAACCCTCCATTAACCCTGCACACACACACACACACACACAACAAAAACGCCACCCGAATATGGTTATTTCCCACCTGTCAACAATCTCTGCACTATCAAACTGCAGCTAGAAACTAGAGAAGGTGAAGGCTAACACGTGCTTCCCGGAAGGAAGGCGCAAAGCTAGCCAACTCCATCTTTTCGAACATGGGTTGCGTCACGCTCAGAGAGAAACGCCCTGCACATAGTGTTCGTGTGATTGACAGGGGAGAAAGTGATAGCACCCTCTAGGCACGCCCAAATTTGATCATGGCCACAGTTGGCTGTGGCATCTTCAGGATTCTGACAATATCCTGTTGATAAGGAAAATGCTTTTGTCTGGTAAAAGTAGTCATTTTATTTTACCACAACATTATCAGAATGTGGGAATGTGACTATACAGTGATTCATAACAAAGCTTGAAAAAACAGTGTTTAGTATAGATCATATTAGGCAAGGCCATTTTATTTATATAGCACATTTCATACACAATGGTAATTCAAAGTGCTTTAAAATAAAAGGAAATAAAATAATGGTTAAAATAATTCCAAAAAAAGTAATAATCAACAATAAAAACATTTAAAATGAATTCAAATGCATTTAAAATGAATATAAAAAAAATGCAGTGCAATCAGTTCTGATGTAGCCCAGTGCTCATTCAGTAAATGCACAACTGAACAGATGAGTTTTAATATTAGTTATAGATATTATATAGTTAGTTATATTCTACTGTGTTATACTGTGCACCTATGTTATAGCTACTAATATGGAGCTATAACATTAGTTATAGCTATTAGAGCAGCTAGGCTCTTTTTTAATCCTGTTCCTTTTTATGAGCAGAAATACACAGCTACATTATTCCCTTGCCGACGGGAACCATTGTCAGGAGTGCGGAAGAAAAAGCGATGCATACTGTTGACATCAGGTGAAAGAGCTGGAGAAAATGAGCATTGTTTCAAGGACAATTAAAGGATGTTGATCCCAGAATGTGTTTACAAAATGTATGCACATAGTCAGGATAGGGATTAATGTATTTCGCCTGAGATACGTGTTTCTTAGCACAGTTCATTTATTTATTTGATTCGAATAAAACATTTTTTTTTTTTTTTTAGACCCAAAAAGCAAAGTTCTCAGAATGTTCGTACTACCTTAAGCCAGCTATCGGCTTGCTCCTTGCTCTGCACAGCTAACACCAATGATTCCCCTCCAGGGACGGAGAATTTCAGCTCGTGTCTCTTGCGTCTCCCGTCTTTACACACATAGACCACACTGCACAGATTCAGAGGCAGGTCAACGTGTGGCGTTCGGTCTTTCGGGTTCTTGAAACACTGCAAAGGAAAAGAGAAGATTAAGGAAAAGGAAAAGATCGAGAAGATATTTCTCAAACTTAGGAGGGGGTAGCTCAGTGGTCTAAGGCGCTGGGCTGCTGATCAGAAGATCCGGATTCGAGTCGCGGTATGGCCAAGCTGCAGCCCTTGGGTCCTTGAGCAAGACCCTTAACCCTCTGTGCTCCTAGGGGCACCGTATGATGGCTGACCCTGCGCTCTGACCCCAGCTACCAACATCAAGCTGGGATATGCGAAGAAAGATTTCCCTGTTCTGTAATGTACAGTGGTGTGAAAAACTATTTGCCCCCTTCCTGACTTTTTATTCTTTTGCATGTTTGTCACACAAAATGTTTCTGATCATCAAACACATTTTAATATTAGTCAAAGATAACACAAGTAAACATAAAATGCAGTTTTTAAATGAATGTTTTTATTATTTAGTGAGAAAAAAATCCAAACCCACATAGCCCTGTGTGAAAAAGTGATTGCCCCCCTTGTTAAAAAATAACTTAACTGTGGTTTATCACACCTGAGTTTTTCTGTAGCCACCCCCAGGCCTGATTACTGCCAGACCTGTTTCAATCAAGAAATCACTTAAACAGAAGCTACCTGACACAGAGAAGTAGACCAAAAGCACCTCAAAAGCTAGACATCATGCCAAGATCCAAAGAAATTCAGGAAGAAATGAGAACAAAAGTAATTGAGATCCATCAGTCTGGTAAAGGTTATAAAGCCATTTCTAAAGCTTTGGGACTCCAGCGAACCACAGTGAGAGCCATTATCCACAAATGGCAAAAACATGGAACAGTGGTGAACCTTCCCAGGAGTGGCCGGCCGCCCAAAATTACCCCAAGAGCGCAGAGACAACTCATCCGAGAGGTCACAAAAGATCCCAGGGCAACATCCAAAGAACTGCAGGCCTCACTTACCTCAATTAAGGTCAGTGTTCACGACTCCACCATAAGAAAGAGACTGGGCAAAAACGGCCTGCATGGCAGAGTTCCAAGACGCAAACCACTATTAAGCAAAAAGAACATTAAGGCTCGTCTTAATTTTGCTAAAAAACATCTCAATGACTGCCAAGACTTTTGGGAAAATATCTTGTGGACTGACGAGACAAAAGTTGAACTTTTTGGAAGGTGCGTGTCCCGTTACATCTGGCGTAAAAGTAACACAGCATTTCATAAAAAGAACATCATACCAACAGTAAAATATGGTGGTGGTAGTGTGATGGTCTGGGGTTGTTTTGCTGCTTCAGGACCTGGAAGGCTTGCTGTGATAGATGGAAGCATGAATTCTAATGTCTACCAAAAAATCCTGAAGGAGAATGTCCGGCCATCTGTTCGTCAACTCAAGCTAAAGCGATCTTGGGTGCTGCAGCAGGACAATGACCCAAAACACACCAGCAAATCCACCTCTGAATGGCTGAAAAAAAACCAAAATGAAGACTTTGGAGTGGCCTAGTCAAAGTCCTGACCTGAATCCCATTGAGATGCTGTGGCATGACCTTAAGAAGGCGGTTCATGCTAGAAAACCTACAAATAAAGCTGAATTACAACAATTCTGCAAAGATGAGTGGGCCAAAATTCCTCCAGAGCGCTGTAAAAGACTTGTTGCAAGTTATCGCAAACGTTTGATTGCAGTTATTGCTGCTAAGGGTGGCCCAACCAGTTATTAGGTGCAGGGGCAATTACTTTTTCACACAGGGCTATGTGGGTTTGGATTTTTTTCTCACTAAATAATAAAAACATTCATTTAAAAACTGCATTTTGTGTTTACTTGAGTTATCTTTGACTAATATTAAAATGTGTTCGATGATCAGAAACATTTTGTGTGACAAACATGCAAAAGAATAAAAAGTCAGGAAGGGGGCAAATAGTTTTTCACACCACTGTATATGTGACAAATAAAGGCTTCTATCTATAAAAAAAAACATGGTTTGGTTAAGTGTGTATTATTATGCAGGCTTTGATTAGTGAGATTGTATAGAAGTCTGCTTACCTGTAATCTGTTCTCACGGATGACGGTTAACTGTTTGGCCCATTGGCCAAAGCGTTTCTTACGCAGGAGAAAGGCAAATTTACGGCAGTCTTTTACCGGGCCTGCAGGACTTGTCCTGTCGCGGATTTTTGTATCATCCTCCTCTTCATCATAGGACTCGTAAGAGCTACTGAGGGCATCCGAGTCATTGTCTAGAAAGGCAAATAGTAAAAAATAGTAAAAAATACAGTTTTCCTAGAAATAATAATTCATGATAAAGGGTGTAAATTACTGTGTAAAATACAGATTTACTTTTCTGGAAAGTTGAATATTAGTGTGACTATTTGGATTTTAACCTTAAAAATATTATACACACATAAATTATACACTATAATTATTATTTTTTTACATTTAAACCATATAATTGAATTCCAACTTGAATCTATTTTTGCTCATTTAATTATTTAGCCCAACTTCAATTCCAAATCCTAACATCTTTTCATCATCCAAATTTTCATGCATAGACACTCATTGAAAGCAATAGACAAAGACTTTTTGTTTCTTACAGGAAGGCCCATTTATGCGAGTTAATGGATAGTTCTTATCAGCATCTTCATAATATGCATCCTCGTCCTCAACCAGACTTGGGTTTCCTGTGGTGGAGGTCTGTGTCTGTGTATTAGCTAATGTAGATATAATATTAATGTCAACAGTATCATTTTCCTTCTTGCACCGTGATGTATGTCAATAGATAATATGAAAACACTGACTGTGGGTGGTGATGTACTGAGGCGTGGTGTCTGGCTCAAGTGGAACAGCTTCTTCGTAATAATCCTCAGGGGGCGGTGTGGTGGGCAGTGGAGGGGGTGTGTCAGTGGGGCTCTAAGAAATATGATCGCATTTGCATTCAGTACATTAAAAGACAAAATTCGTCAGAATATACAAGTACACCTACAATAGCTGGTGACAATACATTTGATGGGGCATGTATATACAAGTATATATATACAGTACTTAGGCAGGTGTGAAAAATGCTGTAAACAAAGGATTTTTCTATATTTACAAGATGCAAAGTGAGCGAACAAAAGAATAAAATGAATTTGGTGTTACTACCTTCTGAAGAACAAGAAGTAGTGGAAGTGATGGCAAGACCCCCACAGAGTCCTGATCTCAACATCATGGAGTGTGTGTGGGATTCCATGAAGAGACAGAAGGATGTGAGAACGTCTACATCCACAGAAGATCTGTGTTTACTTCTCCAAGAACAACCTACCAGCCGAGTTCCTTCAAAACACTGTATGCAAGTGTACCTAGAAGAACTGCTGCTGTTTTGAAGGCAAAGGGATTTCTCTTTTGTTCATTCACTGCATTTCGTTCATTGATGAAAGTAAATGATTAACACTTCCATTTCTGAAAGCATTCTTTGTTCTACAACATTTTTCACACCTGCCTAAAACCTTTGCACAGTACTGTATATGTATATATATATATATATATATATATATATATATATATATATATATATATATATATATATATATAGTATATATATATAGAGAGAGAGAGAGAGAGAGAGAGAGAGAGAGAGAGATTTCTATGTATATTGAAGAACTGCTGTGTCAGCCATAGTTTGAATGTTTCTTACTGATTTTGTGGGCAAGTGTTTCAATGTCTCTTCCTCTTCCTGTTTTTTCAGCTCCTCAGGGGAATCTCTTAACTCCTTCAAGTCACAGTCTAAACGCAGATATTAGTGGTAGTCGTGTGACTTTCCAGCACAAGAAAACATAACATACATGTATGTTTAAAGAAACTTACCAAATTCTTCAAACAGTGATTCGACAAAGCTGGTACCATTTCCATAAAGGGAGGTATTCATGTATATGAAGTCGGTCCCAGTCACTCTATCAACATATGCTTTGAAAAAAAGGATTTGACTACTATATATTACAGTTGACATGTAATATATATTGAATAACCACAATCAATTATGTCTGTTTATTTTTTTTACCTGATGGCTTTAACTGTCCTAACAGGTTCCTGATGACACTCATCTTTTCCGTAGTGGCTGAACTTACATTTTCTTGCTCCAGGAGTTTCAGGAGCATGTTTAACTCCATTACAAGGTGCTCCATGGCTGTGGTAAGAAGTATACATGTATATTTGTAAGGAAAAAAAAACATTTCTGAAAATTCTTTTAATAAAATGAGGACTGTTTGACTTCATAGTATATACAGTATAATGTTTTCTAATCAAACTCTCAGCATCCATCAGAAAAGTCAGGTTTCTCACAAGACGAATGCCAACCCATCGCAGGGCACACACACTCACATTCACACACACATTCATACACTAGGGACAATTTTCCAAGGTGCCAATCAACCTACCGTGCATGATTTTGGACCGGGGGGAAACCGGAGAACCCGGAGAAAAAACCCCTGAGGCACGGGGAGAACATGCAAACTCCACACACACATGGCCGAGACGGGAATCGAACCCGGACCCTGGCGGTGTGAGGCGAACGTGCTAACCACTAAGCCACCATGCCCCTAATGCTTTATATGCAGGTCTTAATTCTAAATTAAGTAGATTGTTAAGCATACATTTTTTCTTCATAATATAAGTTACATTAATCTTAAATTGTGATTTTTTTAATACTATGCTCTCAAAATAGGGTTAGGGTTAGGGTGCGTTACAAAAAGCAGACATGCAACCTTTAAAGCCAGCAGCAAGAAAGTGAGGGAAAGGTCTTCAGCTGTTGAAACTGGACATCTAGATATTTTGGCTGGCCGGCAGAGAAAACTTAACCAATGCGGCAAATGTGTCTTAATGCAATAAACTGGCAGTGATATGACTTGGCCTGTATTGAGATCATATTGTCTCCACCCAAAATTGTGCACAGTTCACAATAGAAGCACTGTTATAAAATTCCTAACAAGCACAGGAAACAATACTGCAGCCACTCATTTATTTTTGGTAAATCCTTTCTTAGTAATCCTGGTTTACTGTAAACAACCTTGATTTGAGGGTGGATCTCACATTTGCTTCATGTTGTTCAATCAATTATGATGTTTATCGTGGATATTTTAATCCTAGCCACATTGTGAATATCTTACATTTTTTATTTGTGTTTTAATTATACGAAATTGAATACTTAGCGCATTAGATTAGTAACCTGTTTTTCCTATTTTGTGTTTTTCTTTTCCAAAAAGTACAAATTACAATTTTTTTACAATTAGCATTTCCACAACAATTTAATTCCATGTAGTGAGAAAAAATACATCTGAATTGAGTCAAAGTTGAATAAAGCAAAGTTGGAAACATTAAACAGACACTGCTAGCGGTATTATTTAGTTTTAGCTAGCTAGTTTTATGTTAATGCTAAAAATATATATAATAAATATATATATTTGGTACATGGTATTAAACTTTAAAATGCAGATTTCACCCTTTGGAGTGTAACCAGATTTACATGATTTATGTGCATTTTAAAATGTTTTATATGTACATCACTGAATCCTGAAATATAAGTTTTGTAGGCTTTCTTATTTTAATAATCTTATTTTCACTATCATCATATTCATTTTTTCAATTTTTCCTGAAATGCAATCAGACACACAACTCTTTTTAATGCTAATCACACAACACCACAAAACCACTACATTCTGCGAAAACAATGGAACGAATCGATAATTCCAGCTTAAACCACACGCTCAATCAAAAGGTCAACGAAGGACACAGCAATCTAGACTCAGGACAAACCAGGTCACAGTTTCTGTCCTCTAGAGAGGCGTTTCGAATTCAGAATTAGTCTCTTTACCAAGAAAGTGTTAAGCTGCCGAGAAAAGAAAAGCATGCTGTCTATTTAGTGATTACCAGACTCAGCAGCTGACAGGGAGAGGGAACTCAACATTGTCCAAAAATTATGTACAGTGAGACATGCTATAATAAACTTTAAACTGACTTTCCATTGAAATTAAGCCGTGATGCATAGCACCTATACAGTTACACTTATACTGGACTGGATTTTCTCTCTTTATTCTGTCAAAACTGTAAGAGAAATAGGCACAAGGTCAGTTTTTAAATGAACAATTCTACAAAAATAACATACATGGTCTTATAAAACTTTCCCTTTAAAATCAAAAGTCTATAAGAAGCAGATGCCGAGTGTTCACATCCTCGTTTAAAATCAGTGTGAAGACCCTTTTACTATTGTTTGGCACAGAGACTGCTTAATGGACAACAGGTTCTTTTCTTTATGACTCGTTTTTCCTCTCTCCTTGAAAGAAGGAAATGGAAGTGTGCGTATGTGGGTGGAAGCCCGAAAGAGATAGGATGAGGGTAAATAGTGGGCGGAAGATTGGAGAGTGGAGAGTGGGACAGCTCCCTTATTGAATATGGCTACTCCACAGCTACAACTCTCCAGAGAGCCATTGTCTGGGAGTGCACTCTATAGCAATGGCAAAGGGAGTGACCGTCCTGTTTGCTTGGAATAGTTATTCCCATACAACAACCTCCAGTGCATAGCCTTCATCTATCCTTATTCAGCCAAGTTGGATGTGTAGGAGTCAACTAACCTAATTTGTGTGACATAACACCAGCGTATCGCCTCTAACAGTCCTCAGTTCAGGAATAAAAAATAACTATCATATTATTATACTAGACAAACCATTAAACAATTAAATGTTTCTACATATAAGGTTTAGGCAACCTAATAAAAAACATCTGCCTACGTGTATCCCAAAGCAATATTGTAAGGTGACAGTTTCAGCATGACAAAAGAGTTCAACCAAAATCCTAGCCTGAGGTCCATTTCAACAATGTGCTATTCTGAAGACCAAAAATAGGCAGCTGAGATCACTCTTGGGGGGGGGGGGGGGGGGGGGGGGGGGGGGGGGTGGGGGGGGGGGGGGGGGGGGGGGGACAATACAATGTAGAGAACTCAAAAATGCAACAATCAGTCGGCTCAATCACACACCTACACACAAACACACAAAACACATTCAAGAAGCAAGGCTCTCAAGAACAGCTGTGATATCCAGCACTACTGGCATTGTGGGTGAGAGGATATGTCCTGCAGCTGTGGTTTCCTGTCCAAGCTGACGAAAGCACTTTCTATCAATGCCAACCTTCTGCTTCCTATTCCTCTGCTTTTTTAAATGACTAAAAAAATGACAGGCACGTTAGCCGTCCCACATATGCCTCTCAACCGTTGTAGCCGTGTTAATAAGATTACATACTGTAAAATGCGTTCTAATTTCTTTAGCAGTGAGAAAAAAAATGTTGGTAGTGGTCCTTTGGAAGACTCTTCACAACTTTAGGGTGGGGGGAGTCGGGGTAGTAGTATGGGCATGGACAGGTAGCGGGAACTGGGATGTGTCCGAACGAACAAGCTCTATACACAAAATTGTCACTCGCTCCCTAAGGAGGCTGAGCAGCTGCTCAAGTTATATTCTGCGGGTGGACGTCACGTGCACTAAGCCCCTGAGTGCACACATGCGAGAGAGGGGCATAGTAGGGGCTTTTGTACACACCAATCAAGGTCATATGGCAGCCTAAACAGGCGCTTGGCATAATTTAATGCTGACTCTTTCAGCCTGTGAATGACACTTTACTGGGTGGAGCCAAGTCCAGACAAGCAACAGGCCACATAACTGCCGAGGGAGGAGATGGAAGCTTCAGGGATTACAGTGTAGACATTATTGGCTCAGCAATCCTTGGGACAATCTGAACTGTGAAACGAGTGCAAGACGGAGAACGCGATGACGCCAGTGTGACAAATATCTCTGTGGCTAGAAATTTAATGTTCTAATCTCTTGTGGGCCTTTTTTTATACTACCAATGTTTCCAAGACATTGGTGTGAAAGGAACGCATCATGTAGGAAGACCGTTTAGCGAATGCTCTACTTGTCTGTGCTTGATTCGGCCTTGCAAGCACGAGCGTCGCATTTTCACAATTCATTCACAACAGCCTCGACCAAAACCGGCAATTTCCCCTGACTGCCCCAGGGGTGTAAAAACGATGGTCACAGGGTGGCAGCTGTTGCCCTTAAATTGCATGTGCCATCTCAATTGTACCAATTGTTTTTTCTACTTGGATCATTCTCTGGTTGGAAAACATTCAGTTGTATGTAATACTTTGTGTGTGAATTATGCATGTTCTCCCCGTGCCTCAGGGTTTTTTTTCTCTGGGTTCTCTGGTTTCCCCCTAGTCTGAAAACAAGCACGGAAGGTTGTTTGGCGTTTGGCACCTTGTCCCGTGTGTGTGAATGTGTGATGCGATGAGGTTGGGTTGGCATTCCATCCAGGGTGTGTCCTGCCTTAATGCCCATAGACGCCTGAGACAGGCTCCCCGTGACCCGAGCGAAGATATAGCGGTAGAAGATGAATGAATGAATGACATGTCGTGTTTGACAATTCATGTGATGCCACTGAAATGTTCGGGTAAGCCACCCTGAATTGTGAAATCACATACACAAAGAGTGTGAAATATTTGGCCAATTCGACGTAGCTCAATACAACCCAATAGCAGTGGCACCTCAGTTTACCACATTGACATAACCTTGCCACCCTCGTAAAGACTCCCCATAACACAGCGTGCCCAATACAAGCGAACTGTGTCCCCTCTGCGAATAGTCCCAGTTTAATTACATTTGACCTCTTATTGGCACTTATGAGGAAAACACATAGCTGGAGTTCGGTCCTCGCAAACGTCACGACAGATAGAGCGCCACACAACATCTGCCGCTGTTTTGATAAAAACAATGACACACTGGTCAGCAATCTGCACTCAACCCCCTGTCATGTTCTGCTTTGATTTGCACTCTTTGAAA